>JAQPZY010000746.1:0-394007 GCA_029931535.1 Margaritifera margaritifera | reverse complement strand
CCGAATATTAAAAGAACACAAGGACCTCTTAAATTATGGAGACAAGTAAACAGTTGATCCTTTTGTAGGTCAATACTAACTAGATTGCCATTTTATCATCGGAGTTCAAATCAATAAGGCGCCATATCCACAATTTTAACATAGTACTTCTATTAGATCCATAATCATGTAAGTGTTTATAAATTCAACGTTTTTTTTTTTTTTTTATTGTTTTCGTTTTTATGTTTGCATTAACAAAGACTCAATAAGAATCGAAAGCGCTTACGATAAATAAGACAAAAAAATTAGTTTTGCACTGTTCTTTGTCATTTTTTATAATTACCTTAGTCAATCCCTATCACACGCGATCGCTTGCCGCATGTTATTGGTACTTCAGAGGTATCCTAGTGAAACTGCATGAAACAGAGTTGTTATGTTTCCCATCCATGAAATCAATCCGGCTTAAAAGTTGTCTTTTCTTTCACGCTTATAACTGATAACAATCTGAAGATCCGTGCTAAAAATGAGGCAAAAATTCTTGATATTTCTAAATTTCTATTTATAACCCTACCCAACAATATTTACTGTATTAATCCGCGCAAGAAATGTGTCAACGCAAAATAAAAATCTCTTCATTTTCGACTTGACAACAGTCGTTAATCTGACAAAATACACAATCTTGAAGAATTATATTGTACAATATACATTTGTAACAAGGTCGCTGACCCTAAAGTAATGTACATTTCGGCAACTTCTTTTTATCGATGTAGTAATGCAGGCGTTTAATCGCATTGGCAGAGAATGGAGAAGAATAAATCCATGCAAATCGACGGTGAGGGGGGAGGGGGGGGGGGGGGGGGGGGAGAGTGGCGCTATTAACCAATATATATTAAAGAGCCCAATGTCTTACAATAATGTATCAGAAAGCTAATGAACCCAACAATGTAAGTAAAATCAACCAAGCAATTATATTTCTAGCCAATTAAAGTGAAAATTGAAAAGACCACTTACAGTACCGTGAATTCAAAATTCAAATAATTAAAATAATCCCTAGTGTCCTAAAAATTGAATGTTCTAATTTCAGTAACTTGGAATGTTCTAAATGTGGCACGGTAGTGCGTTGCAAGGAGTCTGACATGTGCCAGTAGTCTTGAAATGTCCTGATAATCCTGAATAATGTAATCCAGAATATCTTTTAATAAATTCACATAAATCCTAAAGTCAAGTATTAATCCAAAAATGATAATGAGCACTTTTGGTAACTCCAAACGAATATTACAAAATTAATCTAGTCTCTCTCAGAATTTGCTCTGAAGTCGCAACTGTGTAGGAATGGAATCTTGTTTACCAAATGCTGTAATAAATATAAGACAAGTCACATGACAGAATATTCTAGACTATGAGTATCTCTAAATGGAAATGTATCCTGGTGTACATGATTGTTCCTCTTGTCAAGATATGGAAAATTTCCCACTCCTAAGTACTAAATGCTAGGTCAAACAAGTCTAACCTTGAACTCAAAATGAGTAAACATGTTGTTTACAAAATTACCAACTAAAGTACACACTTATCCGATTGCACTGGGAACACAGTGTCTCTTATAAATTCATATACAAAACAATATAAAAAAAGAAAATCAATCTACGGTTTTTTTGAGCAGATATAAGGAAATATTTCACTCGTGAAGTGGATAAATTTTTTATTGTGTGTTTCCCACTTCACTTCGTAAAATATTTTCATTGAGCTGTCTACTAAAAACATAGATATCCTATATGTATTATTATAATTAAGTTTTTATTGCATTGAAAAATCCCTATAATTAATGAAGAATATAGCAATTTCCAGTTTTGGGGGGTCTCAAGAGCATATGACCCATAAATTACATCTTGCAACACAACAACACTACACACTTTCCTGATTAGCTGTGTGTCACACTCCTTTTTTGGCAATGAAAATGAATAAGATTTCGTGAGTAAAGTTAAAATAGTTTGTGGAGATCGGGGGGGGGGGGGGGGGGGGGGGAAATATACGAGGAGTTTAACGTAAAATTGGTCACAAATAAGGTGGCCTGATAGGAATTTAGGGGTCACATTTATTAATTCCGGGTCAGTACCCACTAATCTAATCTAGTCTCAATCTAAGTTTAGAGTATGGTTTCCTTGCTCTTCTCTTGTATGGTGATCCTTGGCTTAGATATTCTAGGCGTTCTTGGTATTTGAGTTAAAAGGGGAATAGTGAGCATGGTGTGGATTTTGGCGACAGTGGCTCAGTGAGTAATCTGACATTGAATAGGGGGAGAACGGGTCCTGGGGGAAGGTGAAATCGGTAAGCCCTGTCATGTTTGGGGCTCCTGTATTTCCAGTTTCACACAGCCTCTCACTCAAGAAATGACGGTTAAACCTATGACATAAACTTTTACCGTTAGTTTCATCGTTTGGATGATACTTTAGATTAAATTTAGACTTATTACGATGTGGACACACAGAAAAAGTTTGGTTAGCTGCGCAAAGAATTTTAGAGGACTGTGTAGGAAACATAATTGTGGGACCTGAGTCCATGGAAGCGGATGGGACGCTGGAGGCAGTTAGATAAGGGAAGTGCATTATTTTGTTTCACAAAGTGAAAACATCCCATAATACCCATATTTGAATACCCTGTCAAATCTAATGAAGAAGGACTCCTGAAATAAAAGTTTTCACCGGATGGTATGATAGCAATCACACAAGATGTCATCAGCAACGGCACTTTAAAACAACGGACAGATAAATAGATTTTAAAAAAAATCAATTATCTTTAAAATAAATTTGCAGACTCTACTTGTGATGATGAAGCTTGCTGTAGGGACAAATCCAAACATTTTATTTGAAACACCACGACCACAGGTTCACTTTCTGGAATCAGGCACTTTTACGTCTTAAAGGTGGAGAGAGAGATAGAAGAGAGAGGGTAGGGAAGGAAGGGAGCGAGGGAATATTCAGCTATTAAGGCCGTATGTTAGCGTTGACCCTTTTTGCGTAATTTTTTTTTTTTTATTTTTGCAATGTCTATTCTATTTGACAAATCAATTTTGGAAAGAAATGCCCAATGAACGCGTTCATTCTTGTAAAATGGGTTGAGTTATGTTTCTGGTTGTGAGATTTTTAAATATGTTTAACATACAGCTCATATGTGTTATTCAAAACTTGCAAGGAGACATTGTTTTTGTATTTATTAAACTATAATTTCAACTAAGTATGGGCACTTATACCTCGAGTGCTAATAGATGTATGAAGTACGCGAGGGACCTTTTTTTTTCGTTCACCATGTATAAAAACAATTAAGTCACCAAGGATTTAGTATTTCATTAAAACCTACCTTAGCGGAATTCCTTCATATAAAGAACACTGCTCATAAATAAAAGCATTATAAAAAAAATTAATGCAGTGCCAAATTCAATTCTCTAAATCAAGAGCACACCTGGCTATAAAAAAAAAATGTTGTTGTCTCTTGAATGAGTCCCTTATACTATATATTTTAATGAACATGCAAACCCATATTTCTAACTCGATTTTCTAAATCGCATAATATTAGCACCGACACTTACTATAACCTAAAATCTCTTTTGAATGCGGCTATTTCTACGCACAGTAAATATCGACAGAGTATGCGACGAAATATAAGGTATATTCTTATCTCAAGAGGTTTTTTTTTTTTTTTTTTGGAGGGGGGAGGGCGTGCTACTTCTAAAGGCAAAACTACTTGTATTTCAATACAGAACAACAAGTAAGTGCACCTAGAATCTGTGTGCAGGACAATCCCTCCCTATTGACTTTGCAATCGATTTACATCTGTATAAAGTCCATATAATTGAAAAAGTGTTGTTAATCGTCCATGATCGAAATGGTCTGCCAATAATGGAGGAGGGGGGGGGGGGGGCGGGGGGTGTAAGGGGAGCGGAACGGGGGGGGGGGGGGGGGGGGGGGGGGGGGGGGGGGGAAATACATAAGCAGTTGTTTTAATATAGCTTATACCGTAAGAATAGAAACAATTTGAAAAAATAGAATTACTAGCATTTTCATTTGTAACTCTCCAAACAGTGACTACCTTAACGACATCATCGTACCTGTCTATCTATCAATCCACCCTTCTACTGTACGAATGTATGTTAATAGGTAGATAGGTATGAAACGGGTATAGTTTCTATCTATCTATCTAATCTATCTACTCTATCTATCTATCTATCAATCTATCTATATCTGCGTGCGTGTGTGTGTTAATTTTACTTATTTTCATCACGTTTATTTGTTTCAAGTAGAAAGTAGCTTAAAGGGACATGCGATTCAGTATAAAGTAAAATAAAAAAATATCTAGGATTTTTTTGCATTACAATTACTACAAATATTTCCTCAATTATAATAGAATCCGAGACGCTCTAATTGTTTACAATTTTTAATTGAATAAGTATTTTAATCCACTGTCCTGGAGCAGAATATATGGTACTTATGAACTCATTTATCGAGCAGGGGGGGGGGGGGGGGGGGGGGGGGGGGGGGGGGGGGGGGGAGGGGGGGGGGGGGGGGGGGGGGGGGGGGGGGGGGGGGGGGGGGGGGGGGGGGGGGGGGGGGGGGGGGGGGGGGGGGTGGGGGGGGGGGGGGGGGTGGGGGGGGTGGGGGGGGTGGTTTAGAGAATGACATTTTATGGTTTCGGTCTATCTTGAATTATGCCAGTTCAGAATTACAAAAACCATTCAGAGAGAAGATGATACCACATATTGGTGCCCACAAACTTGAAAGAAACCTGTATATACTGTCTCATATATAATTTAATGTATTTAACGTAATATGCAAGCTGCATATTTGTTTGATTGTGCGTAAGTAGCAGCTTCAAATGATTCGCCATTCACCTTACCAGTATGTACCATTTCAAAAGAAACAAACAATAATGAAAGACAAAACTATGTGTATCATCTCACTTAGAAGACAAAGACACTATTAATATGCTTGAACAGTTTCTAGTAAATGGGAAGATAGTAAACAAGGATACTTTATAATCATCAGTTTGACTAACTCGAAATACTCGCACACCTCTTACCAAACACCTCACGCGGTCTTTATTATAAAATGCCTAAATATATTAAATGAAAAGAAATGACAATTTAATAAAAACAAAAAATGTGTGCTTACCTCAAAATACTCGGATCCGTGTTGTTCCCAATTAAAAACTATATACACCTGCTTCTTTTAAGGGATTGACCCGTTTCGATTGTAAATTAGACCAACCGTGTGTTGTAAAACTATACACATGTCATATTTGATTGAGTAATGTGCATATATTTAACAATTGTTAACATGGTACACAAGGGATACAGCACATTGAAGTATAGTATATATACCTCTCATAGTAAGCTTTTTTTTACATCTAGACAGCATCAGGTAACGTAGTAACGTGAACTAAGTACTAAAATGCATAGCTACATTAGACTAATGTACACCTATTAATATGAATGAGAAATGTATTCAAAGAAAAAGGCAGAATAGTTTTGTGTGACTTCATATATACAATTGGTAAGGTGTCTTTTTCATTTCTCTTTGGACGTACTTCATCATCTTCACTTTCTTAATTTCAAGTTCATATTCACCATCTAAATCAAGAGCACCTGCCTATCAAGGAAATGGAGTGGTCTCCCGAATGTGTCTCCCTTATAGACAGTTTTCAGCGAACATGCAAGCAAACTCGATTAATTAAATCACATAGTATTAACATAGACACTTTCTATACTTAAAATCTCTTTTCATACCTTATTTACTAGAAATGGTTCTTCATGGTGCTCCTATGCTCCAAATTTCTTCAACACACGCAGCTATATATTGTCCTATGTGACAAAATAACAGGTAATTTTTCATTTTTTCTGTTTGTCCTTCCTACCATGAAATATTTATCTCTATCCGTTTTTTTATATTTCTGAAAGCTAAAAATACGGTATTGTAATACAGGAGAACAAGGAAGTATACCTAGACTCTTTCTGCACGACAATCTCTATTGATTTTGTGCTATCGCTTTACTTTACTAAAAATGTACAATGATTGAAAAAGCGTTGTGATTTGTCAAGATTGAAATGGATCCTTAACTCAATAGAATGAATCAGCAAACATACGGAAGTAATTAGGCAGTAATAAGTATATATATATATATATATATATATATATATATATATATATATATATATATATATATATATATATACTTCAATTAACATATTGCTACATCTGAAATACCAAATAAACCAGTTCATATATATATATATATATATTATATATATATATATATACATATATATATATATATATATATATATATTATATATATATATATATATAGAGAGAGAGAGAGAGAGAGAGAGAGATGTGTGTGTATATATTATCTTTCTCTCATAGCAGTATATTTACATTAAATAGGAAGTAACTTACCTGATATTCGAAAATCAATATAAAGTAAAAATGACGGATTTTGCATCACAATCACTACAGTTATAATAAGATCCGACACTTAATTGTTTCAAATGTTTGTAACTGAATAAGTATGTTATCATTTGTTTTGAGCTGTGCGTAATATACTTAGGAGTTTATTTATCGAGCAATATATACATGTATTTAGAAAATGCGTTCACAGAGAAGTTTAGTGCCACAAATTAGTGAAGAACATTGTATTTACTGTCTCTTTTACAATTTATATAATTTAAAGTTATTATGCGAGCTTCATTCTTTGTTTAATTTCGCGAAGCAACATATTCATATTGTTCGTTGTTAAATCTTACCATTAAGGTACTCTTTAACAAACAAACAATAGATAAATAATAACTATGTGTATCACATCACTTAGAGGAGAAAGACACCATTAATATGCTCGAAGAATTCATCATAATCATAAGTTTGACACTCTCGAAATACTCGCACACTTCGTAACAAACGCCTCTGCACGCGTTTATTATTATATAATACCTAAAAATATGTTAATAAATGAAATTAAAATCACTAATTTTGAATGAAATTTATGCTTACCTCAAAAGACTCTGACACCTGCGATAGCCGATTAAAAACAGTGTACACCTACATCTGTTAAGGGATAGTCCCTTTCCATTGTAAATTAGACCAACTGTGTGTGTGTTGGTAAAACTATAAATATGTCACTCTTGACTTAGTAATGTACATATATTTCACAATTATGCACAGGGTACTCAGGGGTACAGCACATGGCAGTACTGTATATATATATATATATATATATTATATATATATATATATATATATATATATATATAATATAGATAGATAGATAGATAGATAGATGATATATATACTTCACGCCATTTTGCAGCACATGATAACTGCTGGAGGAAGAACTTGCGAAACCCGTGGAATAACCACCGACCCACAGGAAGCTGATGGCAAGCTTTATCACACATCCACATTTGCCGAGGCCTGAGACTTAAACCAACTCGGGACCGAGGTGAGATGGCAGTGATCGTTAAAGTCGAGCGCTTTTAGACCACTCGGCCACCCAGGGCCCCTAATATATATATATATATATATATATATATATATATATATATATATATATATATATATATATATATATATATATATATATATATATATATATATACACATAGAGAAATGATATTTACATGTAGACAGCATTAGGTGACGTATAGCTCTTCTTGTATTGAATATTTCTTGCGATTATCAGTATTCCCCGAGATCACTCTCTAGGTGATGTTCAGACATAAGATAATAAATTGTCACTGCACTTTTTATAAGGCAAATTGGAGACTGTATGAAACTATCCAATGCTGGTAATTCAGCTCCACCTTTTAAATATTTATTGTCTAAAACCTGAAGATTATTTAATTTTTTTTTTCTAAATGCCCAATCTGGTCCTTATAATTTTACTCCGCAACGTGGTTGGGATGGATAATGGGGGGGGGGGGGGTAGGATGGGAGCAAACGACGAGGTTTTGTACATTCGGAACACCTCGAGGGCAGAAGTACCTATATTGTTGTGCCAAAAATGAATGTTAAAAATATGCAGAATTTTTTCGCAAAAAGAAATACTATACAGTCTCGTATAATTGGCCATGGGGTAAATTGTTGACCAAAAAGACGTCGGTACTTCATCTCCATGTTATTCTATCGTTATTTTTAGTGGTATCAGGAATGTATGCTTTTCATGTTGTATGTTATTTACAGTGGTATCAGGAATATATGATTTCATGTTGTATGCACAATGGGGACGATTCTAGTGCAGAAACAAATTTGTGCAATGCGGGTTCGATATAGTTTTGGCCTGCAATGAAAATAAGCGGCTATGCATTTTCTCCTTGTTCTGCTCTGTATGTGTTTACCAACATTTTCAAACTGAGTGATTTTGAAGAAAATCGGTTCATTAGTGGTTCACTTTCCTCTTCCCTATAGTAATATATGTGACGCAACGGTCACCACCTTACACATGAAATATCTCCGACTGTGTTCATATGAGTACTTTATTAGGTTGAAAATCGCGAGATTTACGGATTTTCACGTGTTAGGGGGAGTGGGTTGTTGTGACTCTAAAGGGGATAATCATAAAACGATCAGTATTTTTACTGATTCGGTTTCTCTGTTCTCTAGCAAGCTTGAAAATGCATACACGGAGATGGGTGTGAAGCTTTTTTGTTTTTGATAGTCGATGACTTTAAAGGTGAGAAGGTACATCCTCAACCGCAGGCGCAGCCAAGAGCTGTTTGGTGCTAATATGTACCTAATGTTCAAGGGTGATCGCAAATGAGTTGTACGGAACAACCAGGAAGAATTCGATCGTTCGAAATGTTTGTTTTTGATGACACGCAGGCATGAATTATTAAATGTTTGATTTGGAGGTCATGAGTTCTTATCTTCTGTGCGCAATTGGTGCCACACCCATGGTATGTAAATATACTTGTTCAGTCTGTATTTCCATATGTGTGATTCCTATTAAACTTAAAACTTTCTACAAGTGGAGAGAAAGATAGAAAGATGAGTCGCCAAGTTATTTAAATGGGTAACGTCTCATTTCCTCGCTGTTTCAAGCAAAGGTGTCTCCATATTTTCCCTTGATCTTACTTGTCTAAACTTATATCGGTTCATCTAAACATCTGTTCCTCTTTTGGTGTGGCTGTCTGCGTGTTTGTGTGTATGTATGTATTGCGTGTATGTGTGTATGTATGTATGATTGTACGTGGGTTAGAGATGTATGGATACAAAAGGGTAGTTATATATACATACAGAAAGCTAAAAAACCAATGTGTAGAGAATCTAGCACAAAACTATGGCACTCGCACTTTTACTACATGTTCAGTATGAAAACGTAGTTTTGCAGATCTGCTTTTATCATATTGTCTTTTATATAAACAATAATGTGTAAACAATTTACAAAAAATATAACTACTATTTTAAAGCATCCTTTTGAAGTTCCCGTAAGTGAACGTTGAAGAGAGAGAGAGAGAGAGAGAGAGAGAAAGAGAGAAAGAGAGAGAGATGAGTGTGTGCTGGATTAAATCAGTTAAACACACAGTCTCTTTAGGAAGATGAAGGAAGTGATAGTTTAGATTTATTGTGCGTTCGCTACAAAAAAGTAACGAAATTAAATAATATTGTTAAATTATTAAGACAGAGTAAGGGAAGTACAATACACTAGATATGCACAGACCAACAGACACAGAGAAAAACAGCCCTATAATTGTATAAAGTACTTCAGTGAGAGACATGAAGAGAGAGAGAGAGAGAGAGAGAGAGAGAGAGAGAGAGAGAGAGAGAGAGAGAAAGGGAGAGACAGGATGATACACACAGACTGAGAAACGAAGTGAAATAGGGCTTGTTTTGTTTTACATATTTAAAAATCAGTATATATATGATAAGCTGTACTTAAGAAAACTCCAAAATCCATATCTATATTTGTAACTTTAAGCACCTTCATAAGGAAAACTCTAAAATGCGTATATATAAATATATTTGTACCTTTTTACGCCTTTATAAGGAACACTCTAAAATCCAGATCTATATTTGTAATTCGCAACACCTTCACAATGTTAACATACTCTAATCATTACAAGTACCCCTCGAGAGTTTATAGTTCATCATTGCAAAATAAAAAAGAAAATAAAAATAAAATGAAGAAAGAAAAAAAAGGAAATGTTTTTACTTTACCTTTAGCATAAAAGGTATTCTTTTTTTATTTTGTTTAATTGTTTTTTTTTTTTCTGTTTTTTTTTTTTACTGAATCACCGTTGTTCTTACACCCATGATAATCGACGGTCGCTGCCAAGTTTGATTCCTTTTTCTGACATAAAATGATATGAATTTTATGAGTATTATTATCATTTTGTAAATTGTATGTAAATACAAATATTGTACTACTAGAAGTTTATTTTAGTCTGTCTGGACGACAGCGATTGATTGATTATCATTGGAAGCTGTTGCAACAAATTTGAGATAAAGAATTTACAATTTTTTTTTTTTTTTCCCCCACTTTTCACTGACCTGTTGTGAATCGCTTGAAGACTATAAATTTCACATCTCAGCCAGCTTCTAACCGATAGTCGACATGGATGTGTGTCACACATATCATAGCAATTAACAGGACCTGATGATATTTTATGCGGTGATTAAACTATCAAAATATTGTCAAGTATTGTTCTTTGGTATGTAGAATTGTGCTCTCTCTCTCTCTCTCTCTCTCTCTCTCTCTCTCTCTCTCTCTCTCTCTCTCTCTCTCTCTCTCTCTCAAACTGAACAGGGATGAGGAGTAGATGGCAGTCAAATGCAATAATGATTATATAAAAAGAGGTTATTTTATTAATATTATAGAACATAGCTACATGCTAATATCCAATTACTTGCTAGTTTTAACGTTTAACTTAGTGTGACAAAATCCAGTGATAATTCAAAAAAAGGTGTTCTGTGCAACGTGCAATCATATATTCTCCTGTATCTGATATATAAAACATTAACAGTGACGCCGCCACCGATGAATAAAAGGTATATGTATGTCTCATTGTGCTTACCCAAATGAAACAACAAATATGAAAGTAACTCATCAGTCTAATATCAATGACTAATTCTATATGGTACTGAATACAGCAAATGATGTAGAAGATGTACATATATGACCCTGACACAGAATGTAAATGTTGACGCCGGTAATACCGCTGTCGCAGGCGGATGGTCTTCAAGCATGGTCCTCTTTACAGGATCCTCCTTATGTATCCCCATCCTCTTGCTAGGGACTGTCCAATGGTTTGCGGACTTCTACATATTTCACTTTCTTCTGTACGTTTATCCAACCACCTGCCTCGAGAAATTTAGCTGTAGATTGTTTACAAGATTTCCAGCCCCACTGAACATTATACGCTTCTCCATCTATAATAATATCCTTCTCAAATATCCAAGATCTGCTAACAAAGAGCCTAGTATCGTCCTGTACACATCGCATAAGATAATTTGAACTTTCGCTATTTAAATTTCAACTGACCAGTTTGTTTTAAAAATTGGAATAAACACCTACATTTCCATTCACATTATTAGTGGAATTTTATACCGCAATTAGACACGTAATTCGGGTATTGAATTGGCGACATATGGTTGAAAGATAGAAAATTTATGGCAACTTTATAAATGTATTGTATCCAAAGCGTTTTTAAAGCCAAATAGCCACTGTAAATATGCATGCTTTGTTTATTCGCAAAATAAAAATTCGAAAGGTACCGTATATCGGACTCTCATAGATGCTACCCAGATAACCTTCTAAGCTGAAAAATTAGAGTATTGTGCGATAAATAAAACAAGCACGTCTTTGAGCTTATTTATTTCATTTGTTGAAACCTTTTACATTCTCAAAAGTAAATTGCAATTGGGATTATATAAAAGTTGTAACAACTGACAACGTCCTATTATTGATGTCATATACTATGAAAGAAATAACATTATGTCCAATAATAAATATAAAAACATCAAATAAAACCAGCGTTATATATCTGTGTGTGTGTGCAGTGGAGTACTAAGGGTAAATCGCGCCCGGGGTGACGATGATGGCCCAAAGGGCCAGAATATGAGGCCCGAATTTGTATCAGCTGTTTTGTCGCCCAAAGACCTCTGGCGCCCGTCCGACCCTCCCCCCCCCCGTTAGTACACTACTGTGTGTGTGTGTGTGTGTGTGTGCGTGTGTGTGTGTGTGTGTGTGTGTGTGTGTGTGTGTGTGTGTGTGTGTGTGTACATTCACACGAACAGTCCTATTAGGATCTGGTTACCTTCCACGAAACGGTCTAACATTAACAGTTGTTGCCAGTTTGTAGATAATTGTTCAGTCGATGTTATATATTGTCGCTTGTATGACGTATAGAAGAGGTTAATATTAACCTCCAGCATTATTGGCGTCATAAGCATCATCTTCCATCAAGTTTACCATATAGTTAAAGTTGCTGCTTTCCTGAAATCTCTTCCAGCTTTAGACTCCATATCTTTATAAAACTTGTTCAGGCTGTGTGTTTTACATCATTCTGAACCACCTGAGGGAAATGAATTTACAGTGACCCACATGTACTTTTTTCTTACAGTGACAGCTTTGTTGTCTACAAATTAACCCCAGTATTAACATTGTAGTTCCTTGTTTAATTTCACATTTACGCATAATTTCTTCGTGTAACTTGGTAAGGATACATGCATTACTTTGCAGGACGAATTAGGTTATAAAGATCTAATTTTCATGAATGAATCAATTTGTATCATAGATTAATCAAAACTGTATCGTTTTAGGTAATTTATAAAGTTGTATTCCTTGCCAATCTCCAGCTGTAGGCATGGCATGTTTATGAGACTTGATCAGCGTTTTCCTAAAATAGTTTATATTTGTGTACGTTTTGTTATTTTTTCTTGCGACGCAAAGATTTTATTTCTACCTACAAATGCCATACAAGTAGGGGGCTGCGATGGCGTAGTGGTTAACATGCCGAAATCGCGACCGAAAGCGTGCAGGTTCGAATCCATCGGATTAGCACTTGTTAGCTACAGTGGTGTGTCCTTGGGCAAGACACTTTACTCCAATTGAATCAACACTAAATAACCTACTTGCGTTGCTGTGCTGTAAAACACCAAACCAAACCATATAAGTAGCTATGAACATGACAGTTCTAGATGAAATGTGTTTTCAAAGTCTTACAAAACATTGTTGCATCATGTTGCGTTCGTTCGACCTTGTACGCATTCCAATGCGTTCTGCCTATTCACTTTTGTTTTGTAAACAGTAAATTTGTATACCTTTGAATTTGTCGCATGTTGACGGGAACAAATATAATTACTACTTTGTACAACATATTGCGCAACCATGCTGAGTATTTCTCGGGGAAAGAGACAGAGACATAGACAGAGACAGACAGCACACAGGTTTGGCACAAAGTGATCTCAATTCTGGAAATCATGCAGGAAATAGGTAGGAATATGGTTGAGCAAAAGAGTCTTCTACAAGCTATGAAAGGTTTCCGTTTTATTGTTTAAAGTTTAAATGTTGTAAATGTAAAACTGAGAATATAAAGTTTAAGAAAAACACAATCACAAATGTTGTAATGAAGAAAGAAAACTTGCGTGTAATTTATTTATTTATTTATTTATTTTAATGCGGCCGATTTACTTAGATTTTCTAGCAATAAGTAAGTGTCCGGAAAAGCATTTTTTTCAACATTATTACTATTATAATTTATTTGTAAGCGTCTTTACAGGTGAATTATATGTTGATGATCGTTTCTGTAGTGTATTTGTTATATGAATATTTTGTCCATAATCTCCGTTCATTTAGCAGGAGTCCTAAATTCGATTCATACGACAGCTTTTAAACTGCCATGGGTGATAGAAAGCTGCAAGCAATCTGTAAGGGTGCAAGTTTCTGTCGATCTATAAAGAGAACATTAACTTGGACAGAGAACAATTAATTAGATTTATGAGGACAGGGTGCGTATTGAATCGCTATGCTGCGGTCTGTGTTGTGAGAGGAACCGATTTTTAATTAAGCATTCGTTTATTTAACAGTCAAAGAAACTGGAAGGGAAAAGGTTAACTCAATCTTTGTATCGAAAATGTCAGAGTTGAGATTGTCCAGAATCAGTTATTTGGAAATCTAAAGGGTCAGCATGACCGCAAATTTTGGCGCCTATTTATAAAAGGCGGTAGATATATTTAATCCTGATTGGCTACGCTAAATAAGGGGCGTGTTTCCCACACGAAATTTCATAGTTTTAATATGCCACATCGGAAAATTTGGCCAGTCTACGTTTTTTCCGTGAGAGTATAAGGGACTCCGAGATTGAATTTGCAAGAAATTATCTCGTAAAGCAATTATCCAAGGGACTGGGTGTCTGGAAAGTTGACGGACACAATTCTGGCGGTAGAAGCGAGCAAGGTTTGAAAGCACAAGGTATTTGCGTCAATCTCATGTAATTCATTGATACCAATATAATTATTTGCTTGAATTTAATTTACTTGTATAAATTCGTAGATCAATTTTCTTGATATGAGTATAACAGTGTTTGAGTTCATTATCTGAATTCGTTTAATGATCTTACATATAGGTTTGACAGATTGTTTAAATTTGTTGTCTTGAGTGTTATAGGAGTCATGTATTTTAAGAATTTCATGCATTATTTTAGTTGATATGAGTATGAGAATCCGTGTGAATTCACCGATCTTAGATGATTTCATGTATGATAAAACTTAAGTGCGTATCGACTGAAATTAACGTTGTTAAGCCATGAAGTGAGATTTCATGGACGCTAAAGACTTGAATGTGTGTATTCGCTGAAATTAACGTAGTTAAGCCATGTAATGAATTTCATTCATTCATTTGTATAATCGAGAACGGAACTATTATGTCTCGTGTGATGTTAATGTGAGTCAGCGATGAAATAGCCGTTAGGAAATACATTAATCTTATGAAACTAGGTTTGTTTGTTTATGGCCTGCCGTGTTTGGCTTGACCAGATAGCCTTTGGTATCTGTTTGACTTCCGATAGGATGCTATCTGACATAACGAGAGTGGAGTAATGATCTATTCCCAGTAGGATATCTGACAGAAGAATTAGGTTGCTTCTCTGTTTATTTTGAAAGGGGAAATAGCTCCACTGACGTACTCCACTGACGTATCCACGTACCTACGTATCTACATACCTACATATCCACCTACCCACACAAAGTTTGAGGGCCGACAGAGGCAACATAGTCAGAGTGAGAAGAAAGCGAAGGAACCAATTGAACAGGAGAGAACAGGAGGAAACCAGGTTATGAAGCTGTACAAAGCAATGACTTCGATTATTCACTCGATTCTATGATGAATTAATTCTATCGTTTAAACAGATCGGCTATTTATATAAGTATATTTGTGTTTAAAATTTCAAAAAGAATTGTATCTTCCTACTGTAATGCATTATCACAGTTGTTTATGTAATTGATTAAATTGTTATATTTCATATACGGGGGCTCGTTTTAGTCTGTTCTATATATCTGCTCAGATCTCTATTCATTCCATCTATAAGTTTCACAATTTATATTATTCTTTACTCGATCCGGGCAATAACACCGAGGTCGATCATCCTCTAGATAACGATAACCACAACCACCACCACCCCCACGTCACACAATCTTTATCATTGGCCTGAAACGGTCGCTTAAACTCGAACAAACATATAATAACAAGTCAGTGATAAACGTTGCTAATTTATCCGAGGGAACTTCGGACTTAAAATTCTTGCATCTGACAGTGTAAGTCGGTGTACGCTCTGGTTCGAAAATTTCTCGAAGACAACTTTCTCGCAAGTTGGATATGAAGATACTTCTGGAGTGATACAGTGCAACTTTTACTTTTAGATGATCGTGACGCTCTCAGTCGTGGTGATAGTGGTAGTAATGCATTGGTAGCAGTCATATTATCTCGTTGCATGATGATACTCGCTCATGGTATACAGATTTATTATGTTGTACTCTCTCACTATATAGAGACTCGACGTAAAATTAAAATGGTTACACTCTTCAGTGGCACTTGTTGGTTTGTAAGAACGAGTAATGTGTTCATGTGTGTGTGTGTGTGTGTGTGTGTGTGTGTGTGTGTGTGTGTGTGTGTGTGTGTGTGATCGAACTATAGCCCTACTCTGCCTCCCTCTTTCTATCTTCTATCTGTCTCTGTCTCTCTCGCTCTCTGATTAAAGGACACAAAAAATTATCCTGTGTTCGCTAACGTACATTTGCTTGCTGAGTATTAAAAACAAACATAAAGGTATATTCCCAATTCAATATCAAGTACACGACACCTTATGAACAAGTTAGAACTTAAGAGTATGTTTTTTTACAAAGTTTATACAATCATGTAGTTGTATTCATTGAAAAAGGCAAAACTTACTATTGCTCCATACAAATAGAATTCGTATTTCCAACGTACTTTCCAGGTTCTAAATGTACGCTCTAAAAATTTCTTCAGATAGTGACATGATATAACTTCTACATATCAAATCGGAATATCCATCCATTGATGGCAAACTGAATAATTAGTACACTGGACATCAGGACAGATAGACGCACAGAGAAGGCAATCATTACCATTGAAAATATGTTTGAGAATTTGAACGTTGCTGTAACTATATGTTAAGAGACTGAGAAGGAAGATAATGGGGTTTTTTATGTATGTGTGAATCAGTTGATTGATAGCTTGTGTCGTCTATTTTCACTTTAAGCTAAAATAGTCACCATATATATATATATATATATATATATATATATATATATATATATATATATATATATATATATATGTATGTATGTATATATATTATCATGGAATGAGTACAATGTTTGACAGCTCATCGTTACATCTCTATCGGGATAATTGAACTTCTGCCCACTTACTTAACATGATCTCTTGTGGAAGTTATATAATTTTTTCGCGAATCCAAGAGATTCACGCCCAGTCAGGGAGATTTCATCTGTACGTGTCTGTCTGGTTATAGTTATTGTAAGAAACAAAATAAAAAATAAGACTAAAGGACGCTGTCACTTTCTCGTTCGTGTCACGTTGTATGAAAACGCAAATTGACGTGATAATGAGTCGGGTATATAGCAGAGTCACTGAGTACATTTACTCAGGTCATCAGTAAACTTCCCTATCATTCTAAAAGAAAAAGATGAATCAGAATTTCCAGGGCATTTACTAGTTATAAAGAAAGTACAATATCTAAAGATAGTAATATGACGTTGCTTTTAAAAATACAATCAGCATTTCCATATGTCTTCCAGTTATAAAAACAGAAGCTCAGATTGTTTGAGCAAAATGCAGTAAGGTTATTGAGTCAGAAACAGACGCGCCACGATTGGCAAATAGCCAACACTAGTTTTAATCTCTTTCCTTACTATACAAAGTACCATCTATTTTCAAACAAGCAACATGTGGCTTAGTGTAAGGTGCTCTACTATTATTTCCAGTATGATTTTTCGATCCAGGCTACCCTGTCTCCCTGAAGGCAAAGTTCACTATCAAATACAAAACATATTTGCAGGACGAATGTATGTGGAGAGACAAGGGTGTTTAAAAAGATTATTAGAATATGGAGCGATTGAAATAAGGAGTTAACGTCGGCAAAAAGTGGATAAGTGTTGCAAATAGATGTGTTAGCGACCATGACATAACTTCCCTGTATTCGTTTTGTTCGTAAGGGTGGGTGTTTGATAGTAAAAGTGGATGTTGTATTGTATTTATTTGTGTTGGTGACCATCACATAAATCCCCATTTCCTTGTCCGTTTTGTTAGTAGGAGTAGTATTGGATGGTAAATTGGTGTGTTAGTGAATATCACATAACTTCCTTTCTCATCAAATGTTTTGTTTGTAATGGTGGGTGTTGGATGCTAAAGGTAGGCGTTGATAGTGACCATCACATAACTCTCCTTCCTCCCATCCGTTTGTTTTTATGTGTGGGTGTTTGTCTTTAAGAACGTATGTGGGTCTGTAAGAATAGATGTTTCCTCAAACCTCTACGCTATACTTTACAACCCCTTACACATGAGTTTTTATGTTTGTCTGTGTGTGTTGATCACTAGGGAAGAGTATTTGTCAGTACGGATGTGTATTGGTTAGTAAAACTGTGTGTTGTCCAGTACGAATGTGTGTTAGTAAACATTACCAACTCCCAGTCTTCCTTCATCTGTTTGTTTTTTACGTATGGGTGTTTGTCTTTAAGAATGTGTTAGCGACCTTTACCTGTCCCCAACCTTCCCTTATCTGTGTGTTGGTATGTGTGAATATTGGATTGTAAAATAAGTCATTTAGTCTATAATTAGGTATGTCCACACTTATTAAAATATCAATACATGGTTATAATGGTCCCTAATATTAATTTACGTTAGAAGCGTCTACCGTGCCCCCATAATAAAATTCTAAAGAGGTCTACACTGAGCCCCAGCATGTTCAATTTTCACAAGCCCCATAGTAGACGTAATGTTAAATTTCAATAAACAGCATATGGGCTTTGATGTTAAATTTCCAAAAGCTCCATAATGCCATCCATAATGTTAAATCTCCATAGGGCCCCATGTTGTCCCATCCATGTTAAAGTCCCGTAGGGCCCCATACTGTCCTATCCATGTTACATTCGCATAGGGCCCCATAAACCACTAATGTTAAGTTAGCGTAAGGCCCAATAGTGTCCCAGTAACGTCAGTTCATCAAGAACCACATACAGACTCAAAACCACTATTATTAAATTCACATAGGGCCTAATACCGTCCCATACATGTTGAATTCATCTAAGGCCCCATACACCGTTATTGTTAAATTCCCGTAGGGCCCCATAATGGCCCAGTAATATTAATTCCTGTAGATAGCCATAATGACAGCCGTAATGTATCCCCATAGATGGCTATACCGCTCCATCACCATGTTAAATTCCCATAGACTGCCATAAACAACTTATACTAACTTCCGATGGGGACCTATACTGTCTAATCCACGTTAAATTACCGATGGGTACCATGGTGGCACAGTAATGTTGATTCCCAATATCATGTCACCAACTGCCCACATGATAGTGACTGAATGAATATTTTAAAATTATAAAATGTATACACGTTAAATATCACGGATTTATCTTATTAGTGACATCGGGAAAAGTGTATGTGAATGAGTAAATTTCTTCACTATGACACAGTTCGTTAGGTCACGTCGCCTGCGAGATTTATTTAAGTGTCATATACTTTTCGGTGACCTCGTTTTCTTTTTCTTCACAGCATTTCTTCTTCGATTATTAAAATTGTATAAAACCTATTTTTATTTTTATTTTATTTTTTTATTTTTTTATTTTTTTTTTTTTTGTTTTTGTTTTTGGTTTTATTTAATCAGACAGAAGTCGCTATCACGTCGTCTTACGTTTAATCTCCGAGTTCATTCTGCTGCAACGCACTGTAGCAACAAGTGACGTCGTGTTGATTTCATAATAATGTAAAGATTACATCATTATGAACTGCGCAGTAAACCTTGTTGTAATAAAAGCGGACATCCTTAAAACAAATAAACAAAAAGACATGATTTCTGTTTAAAATTTAAAAATCTTGCTCCGTACAGAAAAGAAGTTATGTGTATGTATGGTCCTTGTGAAACGTCTGTGCCTATTCGTACCTAGTTTACTCATTAAATACGCTACTCGAAATAATTACTTTTTTTCAGATCTTGTTCTTAAAATGGGTAACAATTTCTTCATTTTTAGTGACAAATGAACAATCAGCAATGTACATATAAGGCAGGTAAACAAGAAAAAGCTGGGTGATATGAATTGCTCTGATCCTGAACCATAGATTTATTATATTCACCTGTTATTTAGTTTTATCTTGGCTTGCGAGAAGAAGGAAGAGACCTCGAAATTTAATAGCTTTCATATACCATACAAGCTTATTTATGACCTCACCTTGATAAGCCACGATTAAACGATTCGAACTGGTTCATTTCTCTGCCTTGTTTGTCAATGTTGAAATTTACCTTCACTTTGCAAGAGAAAAGACAAACATGGTTCATAAGTACAAAATGTTGTACTGAATCGATAAGGTGAACAAAAGTAAGTTCTTACTATGACGACAAACCAGGTAGTGCGGTATCATCCAAAAACTCTTTATTAAAGACCTAGTAACAACAGTTATATAGTAGTGGAGTACCTGAATAGTTTTACATATAGTCCAGGCTTCTTCTATTAGTGCCTTTAGGGGAAGACTTAATACAATTATGGTCATCCAGAGATTATAAAATATATTATTATCTTTCCCCCACCTCCACCCCGCATTCAATGCCTCTTGTCATTAATAACCAACTGAGTTGTTTGTTATTAATAATCAACAGGGATAAATACAGTTGTTTTATGTTATTAATAATCAACAGGGATAAATACAGTTGTTTTATGTTATTAATAATCAATAGGTATAAATACAGTTGTTTTATGTTATTAATAATCAATAGGTATAAATACAGTTGTTTTATGTTATTAATAATCAACAGGGATAAATACAGTTGTTTTATGTTATTAATAATCAACAGGTATAAATACAGTTGTTTTATGTTATTAATAATCAACAGGGATAAATACAGTTGTTTTATGTTATTAATAATCAACAGGTATAAATACAGTTGTTTTATGTTATTAATAATCAACAGGTATAAATACGGTTGTTTTATGTTATTAATAATCAACAGGGATAAATACAGTTGTTTTATGTTATTAATAATCAACAGGGATAAATACAGTTGTTTTATGTTATTAATAATCAACAGGTATAAATACAGTTGTTTTATGTTATTAATAATCAACAGGGATAAATACAGTTGTTTTATGTTATTAATAATCAATAGGTATAAATACAGTTGTTTTCTGAAACCAGACAGGCAAAAGATAATCCAAAAGGGCAAATTGAAACTTTATGTTTATATAAACACTGTCCTTCTTCGGCCCTCAAATCAATATGAACTGTATGAATCGTACGTCACATATAAGCACAAATCACACGGTAGGTAATATTTGCAAAAGTGCGTACTTTTATCCGCAATTTCAGAAGAAAATCCACGTTTAAGGGAGAACAATAAGGGAAGTTATAGAAATAGTGCAAACATTGGCTTTTCCTAAAATTTTCCTGGATGCAACCATAAATCATTCTCCATTATTTTAATATTGTCAAGTAATATAAACTGCTGCCAATGTATCAATTTTCTTGATTTTTAAGCATTATTTGCATGTCTTGCCACTAAACATTGCGGGATTGTTTTCAAGGCATGTTAGTATTTGAGAACTCTGTGTGTTATTATATAGTATTCTCAATAAGCAATAGAAAAATTAATCGACTTCAGATTCTGAATTACTTAAATACATCTCTGCATTAAAAGATTTTTTTATACTATTTCTGCTAATGACAATCAATATAACAGCCTAAGGCAAGAAAGGGGAGCGACTAACAGCGTAACATACTATGCAATTGAGTAGAATGCAGGTTCCATTCATCTGCCACCATATTTAAGTCAATTCGTTTCGAAATTCCTATTTAATGGCTCCCAAATCGCATTGTTGACTCTTATAAATCAGTATATGATTGCACCAGTGGTGCTTTTGTATGGCCTATCTAAAGCTAGCATTATACCGTGAGACACTGCTAGACACCTAAATATTGAGGGGCGGATCCGGGACAGGGAGTTTGGAGCGAGCGCCATCCCCTACTCTCCCCCCCCCCCGCCCCCCCCCCAAAAAAAAAAAAAACAAACAAAACAAAAACACGAGACAACCGGAAAGTTTCCTAAAGAAAGTCTTCTTTACAGTTAGATGGTTAAAATTGTGCCCTAGAACGGAAAATGCAGGAGCTTCGCTTCCTGGATTTCCACTGACCCCTTGGCTGTGAGTTTACGCTCCCCCTAAACTATATTCCTGGATCCGCCTCTGATATTTATTTTACTAAACAACGTACACGATTACCTTGGGCTAGCATGATAACGTAAGACACAGATTTACTAGTAAATATTTATTTTATTATACAACATACACGATTACCTAGCGTTAGCATGATACCGTAAGACTCTGCTAGACAACTAAATATGTTATTTTACTATGCAACTCACAAAACTGACACAACTGTACTATCAATTATTGGTGCTTGAGGTGAAATTTTCAAACTTAACCCACTATGTTTGGTTTTGTATGGTTTAACGCCATTTCTCAGAACATGATAGGCTATACATGGTGGCCAGTGTATTTGGTTGAGGAAGAACCCAGGAAATCCCCAAGGAAAAACCACTGACCCACGGGAAGCTACGGGCGAGCTTTCTCATATACCAACGCTGGTCGAGCCGAGACTCAAATCCATGAGGGCAGAGGTGAGATGTGAGTGATCTAGAAAGGCGATCGCCTTAGACCACTCGTCTACCCGGGGCCCCTTAACAAACTATTATTACGCGTGGTTATCACAGGGCTGCAGTTTTGTCAATTAAGACTGTGGAAAATGCCCAGCACATGAACTAGTGTGCACTTCAGACCTTTTATCCCGTTATATCTGCATACTTTATTATTCTTGCGATGTCGTGTTTGTAATGGGTTGAATCTGACCCGCTTACTCAATCTTTTGACAAATAAATTGAGAGCTGTATTATCAGGAGAAGCGACCTGAACGTGATACATCGTAAAATATGACAACTATAATACTCCACAAGGTTCAGATTCAACCCATTAGTTGACAACCTCCAACCCCAAATCTCCCATCTCTACGCCCCGATTACAGCTGCAAAAAAAGTTCCTGACGGTGCCCAGGGGCAATTGCCCCCCCCCCCCCTCCGTCCTGACCCCTACCCCCTTGCGCCGCACTGTTAGCAGTCACCGCCAGAAGCTGAAAACAAATAGTCCTTCCTTGCTGATATATGACCTTGCCCTGACTCTAAAGAAGTAATTCATGACTGATAAAGAAAACTGGAGTGACTTATTCAAATACTATTTAATTTTCTTTAAGACTCAATGTAAGTTGGATCAATGAAACCTGAGCCATTATTAAAATAGCTTTTAGGGTACGTCAGAATGTATTCGTCCCGAACAATTTTATGTAAATGCCAACAGATACGGACCATAATTGCGTTGCCGCACACTTTTTCTTTAGTTTGGTTAGTGGAAATAACATTACATATTTCAAGATATATATATATATATATATATATATATATATATATATATATATATATATATATATATATATATATATATTTACAAACACACACACACATGTTTGTCTATAGTTCAAACTTAACTGTGTTGTCTGAATATTATTTAAGCAACAATCAGAAATTTTAAAGCCACATAGTACAATAATTATTGCTTACAAATTTACATTGATCAAATGTATTCTATTGAATTTATCAACCTTTGATAAAGATATCGTTATCTAGCGTTGAGAATTTTGTATAAACTTTGTCAAAAGTCCATATTTGTGAAAATAGCATTTTAAAAAAATCATGAAGATAGGGAATAAGATGTAGGTCTTTCTAAAAAAAATGATACAATGAACCGCACCAAGCAAGAGACAGACAGACAGACAGACAGAGAGGGAGTCTAAAATGATTCCCAATGACGAAGGTATACAAAGGCAACCTGGCTTTGAAAAAAAAGGATAGAGTATCAATTTAAACAAAATCTATTTAACCTGGTTTAATGTCAAAATTATGACTATTGTGCATTTTATATTAAATTAAATTTAATTTACACTTTTTCCTGAGCATTTGATAATAAATCTATTCGAAAAGAGTGAAAATGTAAAACAACTTGTATCATGCTTCTCTTTTGCGGTTGTCACAATTCACTACTTTTCCAGACTTGTAGTCTCTTGATTTCTAACTAGAAATAGAACACAATAAAATAAATCAGACACTTGTCACATGGTAATATTACTTCTCTACATCATTCTTTACCTCTCTATTTTTCAGCTATAGAGAGGATATTTGCTTGAAACGAGTGAATAACGGATATATTTCATCGAGTGGGTGAAAATACTTAAGTTTGTCTAGTAATTTGTATAAGACACTGAAGTAGCCGATTTAGTGCTGTGTCCCGCGCGATAATGTCAGCGGTTTACCGTTTATGTTCTGCTCTGTTTTGTGTATATTTGCACATAAAATATTAGTAGTTACATAATGCTCCTTCCCAATTCAAGATAAAACAGCAGATAAAAAGAAAACGCAAAAAAAAAACAACATTCTTTGTTAGTTTATTGTTGGATTTGAACTAAGTTCGCCTGAATGCGATGCGGTCATTATAACCTTTACAGCACGCAAGCGTCTTATAAGTAATTTGAAATTTCTTACTTATAATGTTATCAATGTCTATTGACGGCCAGTGAAAAAATATCATATGTGGAAAAATATGCTATTTTTTCACTGCAGTGAAATATCACAATTTATTTCACTCAGAAAATCCAGTAATTCACTGCCTAGCATAAAATAAAAAAAGATATTTCATTGTATTTTGTTTTTAATTTGAAAAAACTTTTGATTTGATAGCAAAACGAATTTCTTCATGCATGCTTGCTAGGTAAGACTAAACCGAATGAATGGCAATGCATACGTGACGTAATAAATATAGTTGACTTAACACTACTGCACGCAAACGTCTCGATCAGCCACTGTCTGCTCAACTCTCTGATGACATCGCAGTTTAATGTCACATTGAATGTTACTGTTGGTATCATGCGTATCGAATAAAAGAGGCATCTGCTATGCTAGATAAATACGTCTTGTCCCCAATATATTGCAAAGGGAGACGAAACGGGTTCATGTTAGAGTTCCAGGTTGAAAACAATACATGGATGCCAAAAAATAGAACCCATTTATTACAAAATGCATCCCTGTTTAGATGGAAATTGCAGACGCAATATGATAAATTATCACATGACTACTGGGTTATTTAGGTTATTATACCCATATCAGAATTTGTATTAAATGCAACACGCATAAGAATACATTATGACGTCATGCATAACATTATAACGTCATGTAAGGCAAAAGAGTAATGACTAAGCAATCGGGAATACATTATCAAATTCATTTCACAAAACTAATCGCCTATTTTGTCAAATAAAATCATAAATTTCGACATGTGTTGAACATAATCTTAAATTTGTGCTTATTTAAATGACATTTATGAAATTCGACGGATAATTTCAATTTGGTGCTTGCCAAGGTTCGCACAAGTTTGAACAATTAGACTGGTTTCATATATTTCATTGGAAATGAACACTCGTGTAAGAATTGCGTTTCAAACCAAACGGAAGTTTTCAGTGTAAACAACCGGCCTGCTCACTGTCCTTTTCCGGTTCCTGGAAAAGTCCATTTTCACTGAAGGGGTGAGGTTCTGTGGACTTCAATTACATAGAAGGTAAAAACTGTCGTCTGCATCCAATATTTGCAATGTCTAGTTTTAATATTTCTCAAAACACATTTAACAAAATAAATAGGGCAAGTGGTTTAACGCATATGTACATGAGTTAAATGTGATGTAACTCCCAAAGTTACGGAAATTTACGGAATTATTCGGAGCTCACGGAAGACGATGAACTACATCACTCCTGTTGTCTAAAGTTGTTAGTATAGAAACTCCCGTCTGGTTTGAGATGACGGTGTTAGAGACCCCCTGGCGACAATCAGGTTAGCAATTATAAATTGATTAATAAAATGACTACTTTTTGTGCGTTTTTTTTTATATGTGATTCTTTTTGTTTTTAAAATCGGTGGGGGGATACAAAACTTACAAACTGCCGGGGGGGGGGGGAGTTGGTAGGGGTAGGAGGCTGTTACTATGCTTCAATATGCTATACATATTGCTAGCCAATATGTTTTGAGCATAAAATACAAAAAAAATTTGCTTGTTCCGAGTGAATAATTGATATATTTCATCTCATATGTGAAAAACTCAAGTATTTTCACCCACTTAATGAAATATATCCGCTATTCACTCGATCCAAGCAAATGTAATATATAGTAACAAGGAACATATGTGTTGGGCCTTGCATTGAACAGGAAGGGGACAGAGTACATTGAACAGTCTGCCAAGTAAATTTCCTACATGGCTGAAGGCGAACACTGCACGTTCCTTACGGATAAATATATTTTCAGGGTTTTCAACTATTAACTTAATTTACTAGTATTGCAAAATAAACATATCAATTCAGTAATTGGTGCATGGGAGAAAATTTGTCCAATAACCATTAGAACATTGGTTACGGACGAAATTCCAATCAAACTAACAACCTGTTCAGAACCTAAAACAACCAAACGTTACGAATAAGTCTCATAACACTTGACGTATTTTATATTGACACTTGACGTATTTTATATTGACACTTGACGTATTTTATATTGACACTTGACGTATTTTATATTGACACTTGACGTATTTTATATTGACACTTGACGTATTTTATATTGACACTTGACGTATTTTATATTGACACTGGACGTATTTTATATTGACACTGGACGTATTTTATATTGACACTTGACGTATTTTATATTGACACTTGACGTATTTTATATTGACACTTGACGTATTTTATATTGACACTTGACGTATTTTATATTGACACTGGACGTATTTTATATTGACACTTGACGTATTTTATATTGACACTTGACGTATTTTATATTGACACTTGACGTATTTTATATTGACACTTGACGTATTTTATATTGACACTTGACGTATTTTATATTGACACTTGACGTATTTTATATCTCCTTGTCATACCTTTGTATGGATCCCTATATAGGTGTATCGTTCAGTTCTCTGCATGGGGTAGCTGCTATAGCCTCTGAATAAACCATCTACATTGTCTGGAGAGAACAACAAATTCTGCAATAAAAATATACTTCCATCAGATTGTTTTCCAGCCCATAGATTTCCATTTTTGCCTTGACTGTTTGTTGTCTTTGAACTACATCAAATCTGAATAGACGAACAGTACTAATATAAAAAGGAAAATGTTTGGCAAAAGAAAAAAAATGGACACAGTTTTTCATAAACATTGACGATAAATGACCATGCCTTGCGCTTCTGGTAAAACCCAATTCCATGTATGGTGTGCATGTTATGCTCAAATTTTGGTATGCGTAGAAAAATATATATATATATATATAAAATTTATATAATTTATCCGCTCGTCTTAGTTGTTCTAAGTCGTATGTCTTTTGGTGATTTCAAATTTTTGTATTTATAAAGGTAGGGATGTGTTGCATACTATTAATTCAATCTGGGACTCCACGACGTGTGAACCAAACAGATCTAGCTTCATTAGTAAAAGACTATTTTAAGTTTTAGAAAGGCTATTATCCAAAAATATGGCGATGACGTCACATTTTACATCTAGGGACTGCCCTCGGGTACAACAGATCGAAAAGACGTTGAGTATGAGTTAAATAAACAATTTATGAAAAAGTTAGAACCTGTTTTTGAAAGCATGATGAAGAAAGGGTGTTGTTTCAAGTGCTTGCAAATAATGCTCATCTTAACCTTACTTGTAAAGCAAAGAAATCTAGGGTTGCGGTATAGCCTGAAAACCAAACGAGCGAGGGCAGATATACTTGAAAATCTTTATCTTCACGGTTAGGTCAGATAAAAAGAAATCTTAAAAATAATAGGAAATCAGAATTATAACTTTCTTAGCTATCACAATAATTGAAATTAACAACTTTTCTTTGAAAATAGAAACCGGTGCATTAAAAAAAATCTTTACCAGGCGCATTTAATGACTTACACTCACGGTGGCCTTCATCATGGGTAAAGACTATATGTATCCTAAGATATTGTAACGCGCCAAGGGGTCTAAGAGAACCTTACTACTGAGCGAATCAAACAACACCTGCATGAGGCTGGCTTGGTGTCGACGTTTGCCCTATTTTCCACTACCTCAAGACAACAGTAATTGTCAACTGAAATGTTTTTAAATGCGCAAATATCCCAAATAATTTTCTTCTAATAAATTAACGACAACACATTCGCGAGACTCTAATTCCAAATTTGCATGTTTTTTTTCTTCGTTCACGTTCATTGACTTTTCTGAACGCCTTTCTAAGCCATATATCGGTAGTTCACGCCACGTACTACAAAACATGACCCAAACGTCTAATACACAGAATTATTCCTATCTCAAATGACCAAACATTTATACGTGAGAATATCCTGAGAATTCCTTATGTTAAGAAATTAGGGAGGGTCTCCTTTACGACACTAGTCTATATTACTATAAAGTCTCGTGCATGCTGTACATCATGATGCCTGCTCCTAGTAATTGGCTAATTACTAAGTTGGAGAAATATCTTCCTAATTGCGACTCCCCATAATCAAACAAATTAATATGGTATTAACATAGTATTAACATCATTCACTTAATATATTATAAAATAATTGTCCTCAGACTAATGAATGGCTAGAAAAGAAAAGAATTCCAGACCCCTTGTGGATAGGAATCACCCTCTCCCCTCCAGTTTCCTACATATCTAGACTTTACCGGCTTATTTCAGCAGCAGTAAATTGTTCAGGCTCTACTAACACCATTTACAGTCTCTGTTATGTGTCTTACTTCGTTTTGATTTTTTTTTTTTTCGAAACAAGAAATTGTTTTCCCATACACTGTTAGAAAAGGAAAAGTTTTTCTAACACTAGAACCAGAAGCATGGTTATACAAGTCGCTACATTTAAAAAAGTCACTAAATTGGCATCTTACATTTTTTGGATGCGTAACATGAAATATCTTCCACTTCTCTTTACAATAAAATTTCCAAGTAAGTGTGAGCTCATAAAAACACTCGACAAATTTTTACCGACACGTCACTTTTTCATAGGAATCACAAATGACATTTATGATGCGAAATATGGAATAGCATAGTAATACTCTGAGTTTCTTCTAAGTAGGATATTTATTGATTGAAATCAATTTATATTTTTTTTTAATATTATTTTGCATTTTGTCCACTTTCAGGTCTTTGGATGTATGTGTCTGATCCTATGAAGTCAACTACCATACTGCTTTTTCCAACTCCAAACAGGGTGTAATAGCGATAATATGGATAGTACATGCTGGCACGTGCAAACCATTCGTTGGCGTCTGGAATGTCTTGTAACCTGGAGAAAAAGATAAAGTGAACAATAATTTTAAAAAATGGAGTATATCACGCTTAATCTATCTCTGTCTTTCTACCTGTCTACCAGCCTAACTCTCCCATAAGTGATTGAAAGCTACTAATCGAAACGTTTAATTTTAGTTCGACTCCCTTTCTTTCAGAATTATTTTCATTTGCTGCCTTTAGGAAGACAACTTTAAAATTTACTACTTGCTACTCAAAACATGTATATAACAACCAGGTAACGGGGAAGGTCAGTTATATCTAGTGCCCAGGTGCAAACAATCAAATACTCAACGGTATGAGTACATTCATCCATGCCTTACATACATACATACATACATACATACATACATACATACATAGATACATACATACATACATACATACATACATACATACATACATACATACATACATACATACATACATAAATACATACATACATACATACATACATACATACATACATACATACATGTATTATATGAAATGACGAGAATTCAAGAATTTTCGGAATATACATTTTCGTGACTTTGCCAAAAATTGCATGGTCATATTATTATCGATATTTAAATTTGCAAATTTGCATCTGATGGCAAGGGTCATATTTCCTTCATAGGTCGATCAATTTACATGATTAAGCAATTTACAAAAATTGGTTTCCTGTGAATACAATTGTATCTACAGTTGATAGAAATCCAAGGTAATATAAACTGGGAAAACTATATATAGATTATATGACCCACCACCACCACCACCAGCAAAAACAAATCAAATACAAATCAAATTAATTGAGTTATTTTAAAACATCTGTACAATTTCTGCTGGAGAAAATGAATTTTAATATACTCACGAAATTTCGTCCGACTTACTTGTATTTGATGCACATAAGACTTATTATGAAAACCACCGCGATAAATATTGCACCCCCCCCCCTTATTGCTGATGTTATCACAACCAGTGCTGATACAGCTTTGTGTTCACAGAGATCGTCACTCTAAACATAGCCGTAGCTATCAATGGGAAATCTGCAAAGATTTAAAAAGAAACGAGTATCTTAACTTTAAGTTGGTTGAAAGAGTAAAGAAAATTACACAACCGAAACATTCATCCCATATATATATTGTTATGCATGTTGAATTTATAATATTTGTCCAAGAGGTAAGTTGTACTTTAGTCAGATTATGGATGTAAACAAGTTATTTACTTAGAATTCGAGGTCAGGGTTGCTTTTGTTTACAATTAGATTGTTTTTTCCACTAGAGTTACTGATATTTGTCATGCAGCCATTTGTTTTCTGGAACGTTCTGTCAGGTGACTTGTTTTTATATATAGAGATTTTGGTGGACAATATTTCAATCTTGTTCAAATGGTCAGTCTATGAAGAATAATTTAAATAATCAGATGTTTATAGTTGTGTTATGAACATCAGAGCAAATTCAGAGAGAGGAATTATTTATTTATTTGAAACATTCATTGGAATTACCAAAAGTGCTCATTCTCATTTTGGATTAATACTTGACTTTCGGATTTATGTGAACTCATTCATTTGGTGAGAAAAAAAATATTTAAGACATTTTAGATCCTAATACTATTAAATAATCGAGTTTGTTTATAATCTCACGTGTTGGCATTAATCATTTGTGAAATCAAAGCTGTCTTGGTATGAAGACTGCTTTGAGTGTCCATCATCGATCATTTCACATGGAACGACACAATGTAGCAATGAAAAGTTTGACGAAATCTAGGAATATGTTAGCTTTCCTTATGTAGGAAAATGTAATATTAATTTATATTTTAGAGTAACACACACACACACACACACCTCTTTACATAAATGTCGTTAACTCAGTTTTGCACATGCAGAATATAATCATCAGATCAATTTCCAGATAATATTTACAACATCATGTGCATATTTTTCTACTGTCAATTGTGGCTTTGGAATGAATTAAACTTCACATTGAAGTAACATCAGCCACGAGTGCTGAACTTCAATGACGATAATTGTCATTCTTTAAATTTTAGAATCCAAATATTGTCTTTATTTTGCAAGCGAGGGTGACCTTCGCCATTTGAATATACCATAGGATGTCATGGTTGTCTTCGAAATCGAAGGACGATCAACAACAAACAACATACCATCTAATGGCTGATTTAATGTTTATGTTCTAGCTGGGACAAAGATTATACGATTCGAAGCCAATAAGAATGATTATATTAATTACGATGTGTACTTAGGGTAAATAAAGTGAAAATAGCGACACGATTTAGAAAAAGACAAGGACAGAATGGTAATGTGTCTGAGAAAGAAATACTGCTGAAGAGAAATTTGCAGCCAAGTTTATAAAAGTTTTAGATGATTTGTCCTTGTATTCATCGGCGAAATTAATTTTTACTTTCACTGAGAAATTCAAAGCCATGTTGTAATTTCCTGAAAGAGAGAAGAAAGAAAATGAATGATTTTAGTCCCATTGTGAATGAGGTAGAATCTATACTGGGCCCCATGGTCACAAAACTTTAACAGAAAATAAAAACTCCAAAAATGAAAAGCCATATTGAGAATCTCTTAATTTCATTAAAATTTAACATGTCTGTAAAAATACAAACAATACGAAAATACCGACATTATTTTTTACCCCCACCTCTGATTCAACTGACATTAGACCAAATTTTAATTTGAACACAAGTCAAATATTTGTTCTAAGTTTCTTGACTAAAGGGGCCTCACCCTCAAGGACGCTGTACACGTAAACATGTTGAAAGTGTACGTCGTTGACACTCGGTAGTGATTCAAGTTGGGAAATTTCGATTTTTTCGTATGATAAACATGTTCAATATTTTCTAGGATTACATATTTATACAATTTACGAAAAAGAACATGATTGGGGGGGGGGACACTCTTGCTAGATACAATTACACCCTCTATATAAGCGCTACTGTATGGGGTCATTGGAATACCTTGACTTCATTTTGTCACTTTGTCCACCCTGTATTGTACCGTATTTACTCCGTTTAAAAGTTCATGCTGTCTCTATACAGCGAAAATCGCAAAAAGTAACACGGCTTTATACTACTTGTTTTCACAACATAATCTCTTGTCCTATAAAAGTGGGTTAGGTGAAGACGTTTAATGGATCTTCTATTTTTAGCAACAACAGCCATACTACATGGTGGAATGGCGTCATCTGTACACATTTCCAAGATCTTGACATTAGGCTGCTTTCTGTCAAGTTTGGTAAAATTCTATCGAATGGTTTTGGAAAGTCGTTTAAAGGCTTTTATATATTGAGTAATGAATCTAAAAGTAATGAAAGATATTATGCCAAAATCTTTTCTGTCGAATATGATGAAATTATATTCAGGGGTTATGGAGAATAAGTCATTTAGGGATTTTGCTGTTTTTGCCTATGTGCCATACCCTAAAACATGTTTCAGGATATTTATGTATATATTGTGTATGACTGATATGACTGCATTTTTATTGGGTCTGGAGTTTTTATTTGACATATATAAACAGGCCGTATATACCGTGCATGTATTCCTTGTATGATAAGCCCGATTCCCCATTATGATAAGCCCGATTAGTGGGTAATATTAATGTGAAACTTATGTGTGTTAGATGGATATTTGGAAGATATAGCTATATGTATAAGAATATGAGATATGGTCAAACTCTCGTTCTTTCTCGCTTAAATCTCCTTCATTCCAAATTACAATCCAACATATAGCTAAGACACCAGAATCTGTGTGGCCAGAAATCCAACCACCCATCCCACCCAAATCAGGTACAGAGTGAGCACATTTATCTTAAACTGAAAAGTTATCGGGAAGAGTGTGTGAACTAAATTTAAATTCTTAGAAGATGTATGCACCCACCGCAGACAAAAAGTATAAATCCGAAAAGTTAAACAATGTAGACAGCTGTGAAAAATTGATATAATGGGATCAATATATAATCAGGTCACCTACATATGCATGCATATATCCTTACTACATTCCATTAGTCTACCTGTGGTAGTTTTGCTTAATCATGCTTACAAGTAGTAAGGGGGGGGGTAACTGGGATCCTACGAGAAATTAACATTGGGTTAAGGGGGCACTCTGGGGTCCTACGAGAATTAACATTGGCGGGGGCACTCTGGGGTCCTACGAGAAATTAACATGGCGCATGGCGGGGGCAGTCTGGGGTCCTACGGGAATTTTAACATTGGGGGTACTCTGGGGTCGTACGGGAATTTTAACAGGGTAGGCAAGAATGGAAAATTAATCTTTTCTTGAAAAATGGGTGGCCCTGAAAAGGGCCGTTGGTTTTGTTTGTTTAACATTGACATCTCCTGGAGGATCTTCTTCTTCTAAGACTTCTACGGACTTCAGTGGTAATAGTTATCTACTATCCAATACTTAGTTATCTACTATCCAATTACTTTGTTATCTACTATCCAATACTTAGTTATCTACTATCCAATTCCCCATACACACTATCCCAATAGCCTTGTGTGCTGTCTAAAAACCCAAACCTACTATCAGACGAAAGGGTATGACGAAGGGATGAAATCACGCCAACATACTATCAACACCCACTTTTTGAATACTATCCAAAATCCACTTTTTGAATACTATCCAAAATCCACTTTTTGATTACTATTCAACACACACTTTTTGATTACTATCCAACACGAGGTGAGAGTTATCAGACGGGTCAACGGTGGGTGGTAGCTCAACTGGGGAATGCGTCGCTTTATATGCTTTAAACACTGATGTGAAGGAAAACATGGGGTTCAGATCGAGAGTGAGAAAATGGATAGAGGTGGTGACTTCAGATCGATAGAAAGAGATAGAACATAATAATTTTTTTCAAATTCAATAAAAAACCACACAACACGATTTTTTCAAAAAATCAACATTTTTTAATGAACAAGAAGAAGCTTCTCTAACATAAAAATGCAAACTAACAACCAACAAGATATTAAACAGGAACGTATTTACAGGGTTGACAACGTTGGGAAGGTAAACTAAACTTCCACTTTTCTACATCTACATCATTTTGATGCACACTACGTTTCTGAGCTAAAGACAAGAGATAACCATAACGTTCACAAAACCATCGTTCTACTTTAGCATCGTTTCGAGCATAGTCTCTATCAAAACAAGTCACTAAATGTTCTAAGGAATATCCGAGACTGCGTTGATAAATAAAATGTACACAATATTGTCGACACACCATGGAATCCGATCCTTGTAATCGGGCATTATTGAATCGAGTAGAGATGGCATTTCTTCTCATAAAGTCGATGATGTCGTCTTCCAAAGAAGGTAATCCATAAGAATCAAAAAATTCCACACCACCATTGTGATCGTTGGGAAAGTACACAGCTACCCAATGGGTTCCTGGTCAATGACTGTCGTCGGTATTGATGACATAGGCATGAACGTCTTTAGGTTTGCGATGAGGTAGTTCATCTTTAGCACACACCACAGGATTCCAAGAAGAAGTGTAGGAACTGCGAGTCAACAGGTAATGAAGTTCCCTGGTATCCATTGTTTTCACAGGTAAGGAAAAGTCATCAATTCACACTTGACTTTATGCTTGAATGTGTGTCTCAAGTAAGTCGATGAATCACGGACAGTCTCTATAGCCTTTTGTAAATGAGCTTCGATGCGTCGGATCTCCAGAGGAGTGAGTGGAGGTGAAGAAGAATGCTGCAAGTCTTTATACCATTGTCTCAACACCTTTTCTTCCTAGATCTGAGACCAGGCGTCCTCCATATATTCCTCCATTTTTTCTTCGGCCGTCATCATCAAACATTTGTCGTGTTGTTTCTGACTGGGATGATCAATTTGACATCCATGACAATCTTTCCTAGACAGTTCTGTAATTTTGGAACCCATTGCCGTAGCAAAACAAGAGACTAAATGTTGTTCGTGTTCTGCCCATCTTGATGGCATACATGGAATAAATCCAGCAAACTTTGGAACAGTATTATTCTCTTCTTCTTTTTTAGGTTCTGAATGAATGACTTCGTCATCATCATCATCATCCGTGGTAGTTTGTGACTGCTGAACTTCACAAGATCCCTCATCTATCTCCATAGGTTCTTCTTCTACGTGTTGCATCTTTTTTTCTTTTCCTTCTAATAGTCTAGAATCACTTCTCTCAAGCTGTTGATTTCTAGAGTGTTATCAAATTCTGCATACAAGACGAGGTTCACCGTGTCGGGTAGAGGATCTTTAAACTGAAGTTCCACACGAAGTGGGCCTGATTTTATAGGGTGAAAATGTCCTTCGTCGCTGCCTTAGTCAGGAATGAAATCAAATCCCCACAACGTATACCCTCCTGCATAATCGTCGTACGAAATGCCGTGCCTGGTGTTGGTACCTAACTTTCCTGTGGCATCAACCAGGCTCAGGTAAGATCGCAAGTAATTTCTCTCGGTAAACTTAGGTTCAAAAGGCCTGGTACACAAGGTCTTGCCATCTCGACTGACTTCTATCTTGGAGACGTTGTAGTGTTTAAACTCGAACGGATTCTGATTGTGGACTCCGTTGAGGGCTGCATTACTGACGATGCCAATCAGCAAACGTTTAGGGAGCTGTCCTTGGAAGACGTGATCTTCGACTTTGGATCGGAGTCCAGCGGCAATGGTAAAGGTTTTCACTTCCACTCGTCGCACATGATACTTGGCAGTGGTTCTGCTCAACGTTTGACTGATGTCGTTGCCTACTTTTGGTAAGACTTCCACACGGCGTACGTAAAGTTTGGCTTCTTGGATGATGGTTTTCCACTCGTTGTTTTCGGCCATCAAATGGAAAGCGGCACTACTGCGATTCAGTCTCAGGCGTACATCTACTCCGTTCAACAAATACTTGTCTTGCAAACACATGTCCAAATGCAAACGATCCATCAGTTCTAAACTGTGTCTGATTTTCTTTCGACGGTCGTTAAATCCCACATTGTGTAGGACTGCTGGAATTATATCTTTAGTACCATTATTGCCATCCACAGTAGACTTCGCCGCTACTGGCAGGTCTGTGATGTTGAACTTTTCCGAGGTGTCAGGTTTCCAGACCACCGAAGCATCCAGATGAGTGTTCTTGGCTTCTTTTCCGTACGTCAAGAGATTTTCCAAATAAGCACGGTAAGGGTAAGTATCCAAACTACTGCTGACCAGTTTGTTATTCAAGTACAAATCTATTCCGCTGAACAAGGAATGCATTAAATTATTGACGGGTGCCACTCGGTCACCGTCCCCAGGAAGGGTGTTGTCCGCCGTTTTCTTCACTTGAGGTTTCAGGTACAAGTAACTGTTATTCAAATCGATGTAATCTTCGGTTTGTCCTTTGATTTCAAATTCGATAGGAGCTGAATCCGTCAAAGACGATACAGGATAAAATTCCACCCATTGGGATTCTTGCATCGTCATCATGGTGGGAGGCATGGTAAACATATCCAGTTAAGACTTGGTACATTCGCAAGAATCTCGGTGCATCATTTTCAAAGGTTTTAGTAATCAAACACGTCTAATTCTCTGACGGTTCTTCTTCTTTTCTTATTCTTTTTTGGAACACCACCGTGTGTTTTATGAACTCTGGAGGGATTTCGACGTCGTCTCTTTCTACCTTGTCCTTGCTGTGAAGTGGAGGAAGAAGTAATGCCAGGGCCAGAAGCGTGAAGCGCATTTATAGGACTCTCTCGGAGACCTAAAAGATCTTTGCCAGTGTTCATCAACACATTTTTGCCTGCTCTCATAAAGGCTTCTTTAGGATTTTGTTTGTCAATGAGGACATTTTGCAAAAATTCTTTTCCTTGTGTCAAAGCGGCATCTTTTAAGGCATGGAATCCTCGAGACACCATCGGTTTCAAAATAGGGGCTACCGTCCGAAAAGCCGATCTTAACATATCTCCTAAACCATGTCCTCGTTGTCGAGCCACTCCTCGGTACACTGGATACATTTGTTTTACAATGCGTTAGAGAACCTTTTTCGAAAATGTAGTTTCACCGTGACTTTTCCTTTGTCAGTGAATGGCACACTTTGTCCCAAATCTCCTTTTATACTAATTTTGACACTGTCAAAATACGATTTACTGACTGGAAGATAATGAGGGTGTACAAATTCACGGTAAACATGAAACGTGTTTCCACCTTCTTCGTACGCACCAGCAGCAAAATTCACTTTGAAAGGAAGGACTCTCAGTAAGGGCGCAGCTGTGTGTCCCACCACGTTGTATTCCACCACATCGGAGTACACAAACATTAAATTTAAACCTTCGTTCAATTCGATAGTTGTTTTAAAAGCATCTCCGAATTCTATGTTACTTTTGATTTTTCGAACAGGATACAATTTATTTCCACCCAAAATAGCATACAATCCAGGAGAAAAAGTGATGGTTAAGGGTGTTTTCTCCTCCACGGGTAAGCCTTTGTCTTTCTCGCCAATGAGTTGCCCCTTCTCTTTGAAAAATTGCAAGATGAAACGGCGTGACACAGCATGGTAAGCAATTCGTACAAATTTATCGACTTTGACTAAGGCTGGGCCAAATTGGAGTCCAAACTTAGTTGCAATCGTCTCCACCAAATGTTCAGCACTAAAATAATACCCCACAGGAATTCTCATGGTATACTGCGACAAGGTCGCATTTCTCGCAGTAGTAAGAGTATCCCAAAAATCCTGTGATACTGGTGATGGCATCGAAATCTTCTTGGTGGTAATAGAGGTGAATGTATTTTCCTTCATGAAAATCGGGGCCTCGAAACAGCATATCTCGGCACACTTCTTGAGGGTGAACTTTCAAAGTGTAGTGAGGAGCCAAGACGTCTTGAAGTTGTTGCATTTCAGAAATGCCACACACGGTCTCTTTAGGGATACCAGCTTGTCGTAACAGGAGTTCTGTTTCGTTTCGTTGTTGGGGTTTGTTAGATCGTCGAATGTTATTCCAGGCTCTTTTCCATTCATTACTCTCGTTCTTGTTGGCATACGTACGCCCCACCACAATAGCTCGAGCCAAACACATCTGGTCTTGAGCATTTTCAATTTGGACGACACTGTGTTTTGTACTTCGAAGATCGTCCACCAGTAACGCTTTCCTGCTTCGTACACTTCCTCGAGGAGGAGCAACGTGAGTCATGTAAAGTGTAGCCTTTCCATCGGTGATGGTAAACTTGTCGTTAGATTGTTGAACGTGTTCTATTTTTGACATGACTTTGTCTGGTGTTAATTCTGCCGGGGTGCTGAACTCGATCCAAACAGGACTCTTCAAATTGTTGCGATGAATAGACAGTCTCAATCGATCTTCCTCTTTGGCTCCGCATTGTCGTTTCAAGTTCTGTAACACAGAACCCCACAAATCGCTAATGAACCCCGCCGCTTTCTCGGGAGGTACTTCGGACTTGAAGTCTTTGAAGTGAACCGTGTGAGTGAAGGCCGTGGTTCTGAATTTTCGAGAGGTTATTTTTTGCGTATCTCGAATACGATAGTAATTTTCAGGAGCCACGGTAGTAGGTCTTTTTTGGTCATGGGTTCTGGTGGTGGTTTTTGTTTTGGGTGGGTTAGAAGTTTGGGTTTCAGGTTCACTCATCTCCTCTTCGAAATCGCTCGCATGGACTTGAGCTAGCACTTCAGCCAGAGTTGTTTCAGGCGGCACGGACAGTCTTCGTCGCCGTGGCCTCTTTGTTTCTTCCTCTGGTTTCTCATAGATTTGGCGTGATCTTTTCATCTTGAAGTTTGATTTGAAACTGATTCAGTTTCACCCAGGGAACCTATATATATAGAGAGAGGAGACTATATACAGAGAGACCTTCTTACCTTCATAATCAGTAGTCGTGATTGAACATTCAAACTGTAAAGATGGAAGAGAAGAAGTCAGAAAACCTTGCCCTTCTGCTCAAAAGTTATATCTGCCAAGAGAAAGGACATTGGGCTCCAGAATGTCCTCAAAGAAAACAAAAAAAAGATTTTGGAATTGATTTGAATAAGTATGTCCATAAGGTGTTTCATGATTATGTTGCTGACATACTTGGTAATGTCTATCATATGAAGTCTGGAAGGAAAGTCAAAGGAAATTTGAGATCATCTGGATTTATAGCTATTATGGTTGCTTGTAAGGAAGGAAAGAGGGAGAAACATACAAATCGAGGGAGATTTGTCTTTGAAGCGGTGAATGGAGTGGATCTACCAAGACAGAGTCAAGTGGTACATCTCAATGACGTACTTGATGATGATAGAATAGAAAATCTTAAAGTGATGACTGCTAGTGAACTAACATGTTTGCACAAACATGTGAAGAATGATAAAGAAAAAACGAGAGTTAATTTTGGAAGTGCTAGAAGTGTGTTGTGCCAGTTTGTTGGTGAGACTGAGGAAAGAAGATTTGGAAGTATGGCAAAGGCTGTTAAATATTTTGATTGTAATAAAGGAAGTACCTACTATTGCTGTACTGGGATTTATAAGTCGGTCTTTTCGAAGAAGTTCCAGAAAAGATTTCAAGCTAGATTGGAAGAGCCAGAGAAGAAGAGTCAAGTAACTAAAGGATTTGTGAGACCTGTGAAATTAACTGACTTGAATTCAGGATTATATAGTCGGATGGATTCCACTTGTGATGTGGCAAGATGTTTTGGATTAGATCAGCCTGAAGTTTACAGGATTTGTAGGAAAAGGCAGTGGATTAGAGATGCTAATGGACATTTTATTAAGTTGGAGTTATCAATGAGAGTCCAGAAGAAAGTTATGAGAGAATTGTCGACAAGAATCTTACTGAAGTGTAAGAACAAGAAGACGATGAAATGGTGGAGATGGAAGTGGATTGAACTGTATTGGACTTATATGAAATTGTTTATTACAACGAGTAACATAATGTATATACATTGAATAAAATGTAATTATTATTGATGTATATCTCCGCTCTTGTTTGTTTTCAGGTCCGCACCCTGGGTCTGTGTTTTTTGGGGGTAAGGGGTGATGGAGTGCAGAATCCGCGAAGCCTAGAATGACGTCCTAGGGATGACGTCAGACGCGGATAGTGTGAGTGATGTTTGTTTTTTTCTTTTTTGTTTGGAAAGGGATGTTTTCCTTCACATCAGTGTTTAAAACATATAAAGCGACGCATTCCCCAGTTGAGCTACCACCGTTGACCCGTCTGATAACTCCCACCTCGTGTTGGATAGTAAACAAAAAGTGTGTGTTGAATAGTAATCAAAAAGTGTGTGTTGAATAGTAATCAAAAAGTGGATTTTGGATAGTATTCAAAAAGTGGATTTTGGATAGTATTCAAAAAGTGGGTGTTGAAAGTATGTTTGGCGTGATTTCATCCCTTCGTCATACCCTTTCGTCTGATAGTAGGTTTGGGTTTTTAGACAGCACACAAGGCTATTGGGATAGTGTGTATGGGGAATTGGATAGTAGATAACTAAGTATTGGATAGTAGATAACAAAGTAATTGGATAGTAGATAACTAAGTATTGGATAGTAGATAACTATTACCACTGAAGTCCGCAGAAGTCTTAGAAGAAGAAGACCCTCCAGGAGATGTCAATGTTAAACAAAAAAAAAACCAACGGCCCTTTTCAGGGCCACCCATTTTTCAAGAAAAGATTAATTTTCCATTCTTGCCTACCCTGTTAAAATTCCCGTACGACCCCAGAGTACCCCCAATGTTAAAATTCCCGTAGGACCCCAGACTGCCCCCGCCATGCGCCATGTTAATTTCTCGTAGGACCCCAGAGTGCCCCCGCCAATGTTAATTCTCGTAGGACCCCAGAGTGCCCCCCGAACCCAATGTTAATTTCTAGTAGGACCCCAGTTATCCCCCCCCCCTTACAACTCTTACATGTTTCTTGTCAAAAACTTCAAATCCACGTCTGACACGGTAACGTGACGCTTCGTACAAAATGTAAAACCGTATACTCGCTTATAAATATGATCCATTTGCAAACAACATATTCCTGATCTGCCGTCGCATTATTACTCCTAATAAATTGCATAGACACAGATCTGTCAGCGTATTATGCGACAGCAGATCTGGGTCTTTACAGTTTACAGTAGGACTGGACTTGTAAACGAGTACATACGGTACGTCCCAGGTCGATTCGTACCGGAAAGTTTCGTCCCTTAAACTTTTTTACTGCTTTACATTAACTTATGTAGGATCTTTATTTTGCTATTATCCATTACTACATAGATGTGATGTGTTGGTTTAAGGTTTCCGTTCAGAATATCTTTCACTGAATCAAGCATGTTACAGCCCATTTCGACATTATGCTAGCACGCTCTCGGGGGCCGCATTACATCACGAAACTTTGAAGGTCATGGTGTTACTGCTTTCTTCAATATTGCGGTACGTTCTTTTACCGACGTAAATCTTTTCCGTGTTCAGTAAAATAATCAGCCATAAACGATTTTGTCTTTTTTATTGAAGAATATATATATATATATATATATATATATATAGATAGATAGATAGATAGATAGAGAGAGAGAGAGAGAGCAGGTTTGTTACATACATAATAACTTTAATGTAAATGTAAAATATATCATATTACCATAGTTCAAAAGTTGAATACTGCATATATCAAAGTTAACAATAAGTTCCTTAATCCAAAGATATTCCTAGCGGCAAGAAAAATACCGAACTAGAAAGAAGAAATTCAAATACAAAGTGTGAAAGAGAAAGAAGAAAGAGAAAAAGAAGGAAATTAATAGAAAGAGAGTTCATATGGTATATCCGAATATTATTTTCTCGTGGAACAAAGCAGAGCGGGTACGGTAGCCGCCTTTTTTTAATAAACATAATTGTATATTTTAAATCAAACAAGGCTGTGGACACAAGTATAATATTCGAGAAATGCTACTAAGTGAATATCTTTTCTTACAATAAATGTATTAGATTATTTTGTTAGCTATAGCTATTAATTTATAAGCTATAGCTCGCAACATCGCTGCCGGCTGAACGAACCAGAGATAAAAGATAGGAAGGACTTAAATCATTTGTCATTTTGTAAAAGACGATAAGTTTGTGTTTCTTTCAACTTATTTCAAGGGTTTCACATCTTATTCTCGATTAAGGCCCTGAATGGATACAGTTTGGTTGTACCGGTCACAATTCTGGCTGCTTCTTTTTTGTATTTGTTCTAGATTCTTCTTTTCATATGTTGTCACTATGCAATCATCCCCAAACCACCTTCCCGTGTTCCAGTATAGATCGGATAAAAGTTGTATATATAATTTCAAGCGATTTTTTATCTAACTGAAATCTGAGTTAACTTATTGCATTTGTATTTTGTAACCAAGCCTTCTCTTCTATATGGTTTATATGTTTATGCAATGTACAGTTATTCGAAAGGAAAACTCCAAGATGTTGATGTGACTCTCTTTAGCGTGATAGTTAAGTATATATAAATGCGAGTGTAACTGGCTTGTTCATTTTTCAAGATATTGTTATGGATTCGGTTTTTGAGGGATTAAAGAATACTAACTATTTGTCTGCCCACTGATAACTGTGTCCAAGACATATTTAAAGCATTCAGCGGTTCTTGTGGGGTTATGATATACCTCACTTTCCCAATCCTATGTTTGAGGGACTGTGAATTTCTACCTCTGTTGTTGTTGTGCTTGTTGTTGTTGCTGCTGCCGCTGTTGTTGTTTTTGTTGCTGCTGCTGCTGCTGCTGCAGCTCCATGTCCCAGTTTTCATTCTGTTGGGATGGTTTTAGAGTCCTCACCATAGATTTCACGGCACATCAGGGACGCGTCTGTGTCACCTTTTCTTTCTCCCACTTCTTATGTTCCTCTATTACTTCTTCCTCCAACGTCGAGAGGACAAGTTGATTGGACAATTTTAAATGCATCATTGTCCGCTTCAATAATTGCTTGGCTGGATGGATCTCCTTGAGTTGACCCGGGAGGCGACGAACATATTCCAAGTGTACTAAGGTCTGAATAAGTCTTCCGGTCTTATTTCCGCTTATTCTTGTCTTCTTTGTCGAGTTGACAATGGGTGGCAAGACTGGCTGACTGAATTTGAATTACAGACGTTTGCCGCTATTCGGCCATGTACGTTTGTTTAAACATTGAATGCGTGCACAGCACACTATCAATCTTGTAATGTGTGCACGGTGCACTATTTAATGAGTCATGTCTGGACGAAGCGACAGTGGCAGCGGAAATGTTTCTGAAACGGACTTTGATAAATTCTGCACAGTTATCTAATTCGGGCTGTCCCTAACAACCAATTATGTGCAAACCACAGATTGTAATTGGGATCAAGCTATCAGTTGCAATTTACCTAACCTATCCATATTTAGAATCTAGTGAACAAAGTGTACTTACATTTTCCAAAATAGAACGTAAATCAATACAGGGTTAAAGTAACCCATTATTATTTTTGGTGATCTTAATTATCATGAGATATTATCAAGTATATATTCTGGGGTTTTTTTATACCCCGGAACAAAGGACCATATTTGTGTATTATAAGAATTATAATCGAAATGGGTTGTCTAACCTAAAGCGAAAACCCTCAGGCAATTTTAATTCTTGTAGCCCTTAGAAGGGTTGGGATTTCTCCGTCACTGTGGGGTGCTTCGGGTAGGGCGCTTGGCTTCTGGGACTGCTGTATTAGCTGCCTCTATGCCGGTAATCTCCCTCCCCTTCTTCCGGGGGGGGGGGGGAGGGGGCTTCTTTCTTCTGTAGTTGCATCTTCTCTGATTAAGAGAAGAGTCGCCCTCTTCTACTGAGCTCGCAGGCTCCAACCTGAGGCGACTGTCGGGCCTGACCCTTTCAGTGCGCTCCAAGCTAGGGCGGGAATCATTTCCATCGCTAGCGTCATTACTACATGTTGCTTCTTCTGTGTTCGCTGCAGACTGGCAAGACTGATGATAATGATTTTACAATTTACGACGTGTGCGGCCATTCGGCCGTGTACGTCGGTGGCAAGACTGGTAAACGCATCGCTTTATATTGGAAAAGAACAGACGCGAAGGAAAACATCCATCCGATTCGGTACGCCTATGTGAAAGAAAACATGACCAAGATCGATAGAGAGTCATGTAAAAGAGCATGCCATTTCAATTTGTTTTCAACAAATAAACAAGAAAACATCATTTTTTTCTTTCAAAAATCAACACGTTTAATAAGAAGAAACTTCTCTAACGCAAAACAAGAATACAAAACTTACAAAGTTTTAAACATGAACATATTATCAAGGTTGACAACGTTGACAACGTTGTGGAGTCAGACTTCACTTCCAATGATCTAAGACACTGTAATTTTACAATCGATGCATGCTACGTTTCTGAGCTAAAGACACGAGATAGCCATAATGTTCACAAAACCATATTTCCATGTTCTCGAGTACTCACGATTAAAACAAGTCAAGAAATGTTCTAAGGGAAATCCAAGACTGCATTGATGAAGAAAATACACACAATATTGTCCACACACCATGGAATCTGATCCTTGTAATCTCACATTATTGAATCGAGTGGCTGCAGCATTCTTCTTATAAAGTCAATGATGTTGTCTTCAAGAGGAGGTAATCCATAAGAATCAAATTATTCCACACTGTGATCGTTGTGAAAGTAGACGGCTACACAATGGGTTCCTGGTCGATGACTGTCGTCTGCGTTGATGAAATAGGCTTGAACATCTTTATGTTTTCGATGGGGACGTTTATTTTTAGCTCACATCACAGGATTCCAAGAAGCTGTGTACGAACTGTGAGTCAGAAGGTAATGAAGTTCGCAAGGTATCCATTTTTTGTTTAATGATTGTTTCCCAGGTATTCAGTTTTCTTTTGTTTACAGGTAATAATAAGTTATGAGTTCACGCCTGATATTTTCCTTGAAAAGTTTTGTCAAGTAAGTCGATGAACAACGGGTAGTCTCCGTACTCTGTTGCAAGAGAGCTTCGATGTGTTTCGTCTCCAGAAAAGTCAATGGAGGTATGAAATGTCACGCGAATCTTTATACCACTTTCTCAAAATCTTCTCTTCTGAGACGAAAGTCCATGCCTCTTCCAGATACTCTTCCAACTTTTCTTCTTGACTCATTATCAAACATTTGTCGTGTTGTTTCTGACTAGGATGACCGTCTTAACATCCATAACGATCTTCTCTTGTCAGGTTCATGATTCTTTCAGACAAGTCAGTAGCAAAACAGGAGGCTAAATGTTGTTCTTGTTCGGACCATCTTGACATCATGACTGTATTTTTGTCTTTTTCGTCTGAATCAAAAACATCCTCATCGCCTATTTCCGTATGTTCTTAGTGTTCCATCTTTTCTAATAGTTTAGGATCACTTCTCTCAAACTGTTGATTTCCAAAGTATTGTCAAATTTTTTATACAAGATGACGTTCACTGTGTTAGCCAGAGCTAATGCAAACTGAAGTTCCACCCAAAGTTGGCCTGATTTTATAGGGTGGAAATGTCCCTCGTCGCTGCCTTGGTCTGGAGTGAAATCAATACCCCACAAAGCATATCCACCTGAATAATCTTCGTACAAAATGCTGTGGCTGCTGTTGGTACCTAACTGTCATGTGGCTTCAAACAGTGTCAAGTAGGATCTCAAGTAATTTTTCAGGGCACAATTAGGTTCAAGTGTTCTGATACACAATGTCTGGCCACCTCGAGTAACTTCTATCTTGGACACGTTGAAGCGTTGGAACTCGATAGGATTTTGTTCGATGGCTCCGTTGAGGGCCGTATTGCCGACGATGCCAATGACCAAAAGTTTGGGTAGTTGTCCTTGGAAAACATGATGGCAATGGTGAAGTTTTTCACTTCCACTCGTCGTTTCGGATACTTTGCTATCATTCTGCTCAAAGTTTGACTGATGCTATTTCACACTTTAGCTAAATCTTCCACACGGCGCACGTAAAGTTTGACTTCTTCGATGATTGTTTAGCATTAGCCATCAAATGGAATACGGTACTACTTCGATTCAGTCTCAGGCGTACATCCACTCCGTTCAGCAAATACATGTCTTGCAACCGCATGTCCAAATGCAAACGATCCACCAGTTCTAAACTGCGTCCTTGTTTGATTTTCTTTCGACGGTCCTTAAATCAAACATTGTGAAGATCGTCCGCTTCTGTCAACGCCGTACGGTTGAAGACATCTAATGTGTCAAGTTTCCATAGCATAGAATTATCCAGATGTGTGTTCTTGACTTCTTTTCCGTATGTCAAGAGGTTTTCCAGGTACGCTCGGTAAGGGTAAGTATCCATGCTGCTGATCACCTGTTTGTTATTCAAGTACAAATCACATTGATGAACAACGAATGCATGAAATTGTTGACGGGAGCTAATCTGGCATCTTCCGCTATATTACTGTTGTCCACTTTGAGATCTTTGGCTTTCAGGTACAAGTGACTGTTTTTCAGATCAATGTAATCTTCGGTTTGTCCTTTGATTTCAAATTCGATAGGGGGTGAGATAGTCAAAGACTACAGATGATCAAATTCTACCCATTGTGATTCTTGCATTGTCATCATCGTGAGTGGCATGGCAAACAGATCGAGTTATAACTTGGAACATTCGCAAGAATCTCGGTGCATCATATTTTCTTTTTTCAGTTAGTAATCAAACACGTCTAATTCTCTGATTGCTCCTGTTCTTCTTTTTTCTTCTTTTTTTTCTAAATGTGTTTATGAGATCTGAAGGGGTTTCGACGTCTCTTTCTGTCTCGTCGTTGGTGTGGCATAAAGAAGTAATGCATTGGCCTGAAGTGTGAAGCGAATTTATAGGGGTGTATTGGCGACCCAAAAGGTCTTTTTCAGTTTGAAGTTACACATTGTGTCCTGCTCTCATGAAGGCTTCTTTTAGACTTTGTTTGTCAATGAGTACGTTTTGAAAAAATTCTTTTCCTTGCGTCAAAGCGGCATCTTTTAAAGCATGCAATCCTCGAGCAACTATTCGTTTCAAGATGGGTGCTACCGTACGAAAAGCTCATGTTAACATATCTCCTAAACCATATCCTCGTTGTCGAGCGCCTCCTTGGTACACATGATACATTTGTTTCAATTCACTGGAGAATCGTTTTCGAAAACTTTGTTTCACGGTGACTTTTCCTTTGGAGAATATAATATTTTGTACAAGATCTCCTTTTATACTAATGTTGACTCTGTCAAAATACGATTTACTGACAGAAAGATAATGAGGATGTAGAAATTCACGGTTAACTTGATACGTGTTTCCACCTTCCTCGTAAGCAGTGACGGAGCGGCTGTGTTTCTCACCACGTTGTACTCGACCCCATCGGAGTAAACAAACAATAAATTCAGTCCTTCGTTCAATTCCACAGGGTATCGATAATACTTGATCGATGATTGTTGCTGTAAACGTCTTTCATAGGAGCGAGAGCAGTGTATCCACACAGAATATCAAACAAACCGTGACCAAAAGTAATGGACATCCTTCTGCCGTCCAAAAAATGCATTTTAAGACGATGAGCAATTTTATGGCACTCGATCAGTACACTTTTGCCAGCTTTCTCCGAGGCTTTGCCAAACTGATCGTTAAAAGTAGTTGCAATCGTTTCGACCAGATGTTGAACACTAAAATAATACCCAACAGGAATTCTTGGGATTGGCAGAAGATGGGATTTTGGATTCGTAATAACCAGGATCAGTTTTGTCCAGGTGTTCTTGAACTTGTTCGTTCATGATATCGACGATGAAAGTGTTTTGACCTTCATTTATATTGAGGGCATGCGTAGGACGAATGATTTCTACCAAAATTACTTCCCCAATGAGCTTCGTGACCCAGTTGTATGGCTTGTGGTAATTTGGCTGTGGAACAACATAAACTATTGTTGGGAAACACATCCATAGAACTGTTAACTCAGTAAGATTAAATAAAATAAGTTATTCTAGGTCCGAGTCACTTGATGTCAATTGAGAATGGTTTTCCAAATGTTCCAAAAGAGGGTTGCTACTGTTGTGACTGGAAGAATTGTTGTGGTGACTGGCGTTTTTACTCTCCGTAGTATAGTTCAAGGAAGGACTGGGATAAGATAACCAAAACAACTGCTGAGTAGAATCGTTCACAATTGTTTGTCTCCTTACTCAAATTGTCAATCGCTGCCCCAATGTCAAAATACACCACACAGATTTGGCAGAAAATAGACGATTTGACATTTAGGAACACGTTCTCCACACCACACACACAGAGGTTGTTTTTTATAGTTATTGAAGAGAAGAACTCTGAGATGGAGAGGTAGCTGCTATATTTAACGGAATGATGGTTACTTCTACTTCTTTTCATAGTCGATCACTTGCGAAGCGGCAATCCAAGAATCAAAACTATGTTTCGATATGGTACACGTCTTGTCCTTTTTTTGTTACTCATTGTAACTCAGGCAAGCATATCGTTCCTTTTATCACTTCTACGTTCATGTCTTCCAATTTATAGATAGGAGGATTACGTCCACGTACTTGTCCAGTGACAGGAAACAATTCGGTTGCCCAGTTTATGTCAATCACCCTTGTCAAATATGCGTTTTGTTTTTCCGATGCAAACCCAATCTCCAGTCTTTAACACCACTTCTTTCTTTTGGGTGGTAGGTGACGCTACAAGCAAGCGATCAAACACCATTCTTCGTTTTCATGGGTCACTTCTACAGGTACACATCCGATGCTACGATGGTACGATTGATTGCAAGCTTTGACGAGACGCAGTAACACGTTGATGTACTTGGGAGTGTGTTGATGTGTAAAATATACCGCATGCATTCTTTCAAAGGTCTTTGAAAACGTTCCACGACAATGGCTTTTGTTTCAGGATTTTCAGTGGTGAAAATATGAATGGTTTTTTTTCAATTCTTTTTGCAAAGCTTGGTTCAGAAATTCAGTAAGTTTTCATCCTTCCATAAAATCCAAAAGAACAAATGTGATGTCTTTACAGAAAAGGGTGTCCCTTTTATCTTCTTTTTTCCATCCTTATCTCATGACTCCTCCTAAAAGTGGTCCAGCATTCGATCCTAACAAAGGAGCAGCCACTTTTAACAACGGTCCTATCAGCATGGGTAGAAATCCTCGTCGTTTAACGAGCGTTTTGTTCTTTTAACTGATAGGTATTTTCTTTTTCACCATTTGGTGAAGAACGTTCCGATGTTTTCCTAATCGCTATTTCTGTATCTTGGACAAAGGCACATTTCCTTTCAAAACATTCAAACAACATTCACACACGGTAAAGATGATTTATTTGGGTGCTCTCTGAAAGGGTTGTTTTTGCGTCGGAGGACTGGATTTAGTCAGTACTGACAAAACATTCCAATGTTTAGCTAAACAAGAAGGGAGTCCCCTTCTTTTCCCTCAGTAGTAGAGGGTGGGTAACTGGGACACCGGGTGGCACTCTGAGGCAGTAACGTGAATTTAACATTATGGGGCACTCTGGGGCAGTTGGGACACTTTGGGGCAGTTTGTTGGCACCCTGGTGCAGTGGGGGCACTCTGGGGCAGTAGGGGGTCAGAACTATGGTCAGAGGGACACACACACACACACACACACACACACACACACACACACACACACCAATATTTTTTTGAAAGGCAATAATGAAAATTAATCTTTTCTTGTAAAGTGGGTGGCCCTGAAAAGGGCCATTGGAGGAGGATTACTTTTTCTTCCATCATTGAGTGAAGAAGCCTAGGAAGGTGGTGGTCTTCTTTTTCTTTGGGAGTGGTGAAGAATTAGGCAGCCAGTCGGGATGTTCAATGAGTCTGAACTTATCCTGGATTTTCATCCAGTTTAGATTCAGACGTTGAAATTCCTTTTCTTTCCTGGCTTGCTCCTTTTGACTTCTTTCGAGAGCCCACAAGATCTTAATGTGGGCTACTTCTTGCTCCAAAACTTGTTTTAATAATAATTTTGTCGTGTGAAGATTTATCTCTTCACGCCTGACGCTACTGGCGGGTGGATAGATCCAACAATCTTCCTGAACTTGGTGTAGGAAGTATTCCACCCCGTCCAGTAAGTCGAGGGCCGACTTGATAAATCCCACACGACAAGGAGCCGAAGAAGTCTTTAAGGATTCCTCCACCAAGACATCCTTCACCAGCCTCCTCGCTGAGGTTAGAGCCGCTAGTTGGCTGGTGACGTATGGCTTGGTGACAGGATATCTCCACCAACACTCCATCCTTTCCACCAAAGACTCTACACCTACCATCAAATCCCAGGCTTCCTGCAATAATTCAACAGTGTTCATTCTAGCAGAGTGAAAGTGTGAATGGTGCGACTGATGATGATGATTTTTGAATTTCCGTCGTGTTCGTCCATTCGGGCATGTACGACGATATACCCCCACAGCGTGCAAAGCACGCTTAGGGGGATTAAGTGGTCAGGTGTGTTGACAGATTGCAACCACCTGACTCTTATTTAGGTACACCCCTCCAGCGCAGCATGGTTCCCCACAATTAAGGGGGTTAATTGAATGCGCGCTATTGGAGGATGAGTACCATTTACACATCCCGGAGGAATGTGTAAATTATTTATTTGGTCAGGTGTGTTGACAGTTCGCAACACACCTGACACTGTACGGAGTACATCTCTCCAGCGCAGCATGGTTCCCCACAATTAAGGGGGTTAAATGAAAGCGCGCTATTGGAGAGTATGTACATTTATACCTGTACATAGGACTAGAACCACAATGTTTACAGGTATAGGTGCGCGTTATAGCGTACATGTTGATTTCATTGCTTCAAGTTATACAGTCAGGAGTGGCACGTGGCACGGACTAGGCAAGCGAAAGCGCGAAGCGTGACGGAAGCTGAAAACGCCAGGAACGTACATACATGATCAAATTCTGCCCAGTCAAACTAAGTCGGGCTGTCCCTAATACCAATAAAGTGTAAGCCACTTGTTCAATTATGACAATGCTTCAAGTTTCAAAATTTCGTTTAATCCATTCCAATTAATTTTTAATTTTGCGTACAGAGTGTACATATGTTGTCCAAAAATAATATAAATAAACGAGTACAAGTTACTCATATCATTTTTGTATCACGCACAGATAATAATTTAGAGATTGTATTTTTGACGGTGGTTCAAAATAGATCAAATTTGTATTATGAAGAGTCTTATCAAAAGGGGTTTTCAAAATTTCGAAAAGAAAACCCCATAATCAGGCAAATTTTGATCAGTCTGCGGCGATGAGGACGGTGACAGTTTTCCTCCTCGGGCAGGCTGTCTTCCCCAGTTGTCGTTTGCAGCAGACCCAGCATACTGCATACAGTCATCAACCTCGCTGTGTCGGGGTACTTCCCGAAGGAAAATCCCCAGTGTTCAAGTTATCACTGAGGCCACTCGTTTGTACTCCTCGACTGCACAATTTCTATCTTCGGCAAGGTGGCGGGGTAGGTCGGTCTTTGTGTCGTTCTGCCTCGCATATATGCATTATATTACATATACATGCAGCACGCCCCTATCTTCCTTGGTAGTATTCTTCAAGTAGTAGGCTGGTCGTTTCCTGCACACGAGGCAGTCCGAAAACTCACAGGTGGCCCCCTCCCCTACTCATCCAACAGCAAGGCGCGGCGTGGTGTTGAATTCGCAAGATGTTGCTTGTTCGACGGCTGGCTCCTGACTTCTGTGGAAAAAAAAAAGAATGGTGCGACTGCGGAAGGCACCGCTTTATATGCTAGAAGCGCGGACGTGAAGGAAAACATCCCTTTTTTCCAAAACATAATTTTTTTATCAAACATACAAACAAAACACACACCACACCATCCTTTTTTCTTTTTTTCTTTTTTAATCAAGCACACTCTATACAAACACACTCTACAAACACATAACAGGGAATGGGAATTTTGTTTTGGAGTGGGGAAAAAACAAACACACTCTATACAAACACACAAACATACAAACACCTATGGCAATCATGAAAATTAATCTTTTCTTGAGTAATGGGTGGCCCTGAAAAGGGCCGTTTGGTTTTGTTTTAGAGTACATCTAGAGGTGCGGGCACCTCCCAGGCTTGGCCCGACACGCGGGACAGCTTCCACTCCATGTTGCTGCACTCATGCAGCGCTTGGAGCTGTTGTCCAGCATAAACGGAGGATGGGTTGTTTCAGGCTCCCAATTTTCCTTCTCCTCCATCATCAGGTGGGGTCTGATGGGCTCCTTCTTATTTTCCTGTTCCTCCGCCTCCCTCTTCTCCACTTCATGGAGGAGGTGCCACGCCACCTCTAGATGAACTCGAATCTGTCTGATGATTTCTATGGTATTCATCTTGACAAGTGAACAGGGGTAGTTTAACTCGGGAAGGCGTTGTTTTAATATACTTTAAGCGCGGACGTGAAGGAAAACATCCCTTTCCAAACAAAAAATCATTACCCCCACTATCCGCGTCTGACGTCATCCTTATGACGTCATTCTAGGCATCGCGGATTCTGCACTCCATGACCCCTTAACCCAAAAACACAGACCCAGTGCACGGACCTAAAAGAAACTACTTTTTAAATTTTTTTATCAAACATACAAACACACCACCCTTTTTTATTTTTTATTTTATTTTTATCAAACAAAATCAAACATACAAACACACTATCCTTTTTTATTTTTTATTTTATTTTTATCAAGCACAAACATTCAATCCATTTTTTTAAATTTTTTATCAAACACACCACACCATTTATTTTTATTTTTTAATCAAACACACACCACACTATCTATACAAACATTATTTTTTGGGGAAAGGGATTTTTTTTTTGGAGTGGGTAAAACACAAACACACACACACATACAAATGCATATATACGGCAATGATATGAAAATTAATCTTTTCTTGATTAATGGGAGGCCCTGAAAATGGCCGTTGGGGTTAAGAAGTAAGGTTGTTTAACTTCTAGTAGCAGCAGTAGCGGCAGCAGCCGCAGCAGGGCGGCCACGTTTAGCCACAGGTCTCGTGGCTGCTGATGGACAAGCTCTCTTTCTGGTAAAAGAGAAGGCAAACTCATCACAATCTATCTTACAGCTGACTTCTCCGTCTGGTAGTTTCATGGACTGCAAGAGTTGGAGCTGCTGTTGTTGTTGTTGTTGTTGTTGCCTTTGCTGCTGCTGTAGCTGTTGCTGCAGTCTTTGTCTCCCCTCCCATTCCGTTCTGTCCCTGATGATTTCTTCCCTCATGACTTCTTCCACCAGATCATGAGCCATTTGTAGGAAGATCATTCTCTTTCTCTCTGGGTTGGTCTCCATCAAATGATGCTTAACCCTCTGCATATTCACCATAGTGTCGTTCAGTTTGCTTATCTTGGCTGCTGCCATCTTCTTGAAGTGTTGTTGAGATCTTGACGAGTCAACGAGAGTGACTACACTGGCCAACGCACCGCTTTATATGCTTGAAGCGCGGACGCGATGAAAAACATGGGGTTCAGATCGAGAGTGAGAAAATGGATAGAGGTGGTGACTTCAGATCGATAGAAAGAGATAGATAGAGCCTATTCATTTTGTTTTTCAAATTCAATAAAAAACCACACAACACGATTTTTTTCAAAAATCAACATTTTTTAATAAACGACAAGAAGCTGCTCTAAACATAAAAATGCAAACTAACAATCAACAAGATATTAAACAGGAACGTATTTACATGGTTGACAACATTGGGAAGGCAAACTAAACTTCCACTTTTCTACATCTACATCATTCTGATGCACACTACGTTTCTGAGCTAAAGACAAGAGATAACCATAACGTTCACAAAACCATCATTCTACTTTAGCATCGTTTCGAGCATATTCCCTATCAAAACAAGTCACTAAATGTTCTAAGGAATATCCGAGACTGCGTTGATGAATAAAATGTACACAATATTGTCCACACACCATGGAATCCGATCCTTGTAATCGGGCATTATTGAATCGAGTAGAGATGGCATTTCTTCTCATAAAGTCGATGATGTCGTCTTTCAAAGGAGGTAATCCATAAGAATCAAAATATTCCACACCACCATTGTGATCGTTGGGAAAGTACACAGCTACCCAATGGGTTCCTGGTCGATGACTGTCGTCGGTATTGATGACATAGGAATGAACGTCTTTAGGTTTGCGATGAGGTAGTTCATTTTAGCACACACCACAGGATTCCAAGAAGAAGTGTAGGAACTGCGAGTCAACAGGTAATGAAGTTCCCTGGGATCCATTTTTCACAGGAAATAATAAGTCATCAAGTTACACTTGACTGCAAACTTGAATTGATCTGTCAAGCAATTCCACGAATTCTCACGGCGGATAGTTTCTGTACTCTGTTGAATGAGAGCTTCGATGCGTTTGATCTCCAGAGGAGTGAGTGGAGGTGAAGAAGAATGCTGCAAGTCTTTATACCATTGTCTCAACACCTTTTCTTCCTAGATCTGAGACCAGGCCTCTTCCAAATATTCATCCAATTGTTCTTCGGCCGTCATCATGAAACATTTGTCGTGTTGTTTCTGACTGGGATGATCGATTTCACATCCATGACAATGTTCTTGGGTCAGGCTGTTAATTCTTTCAGTCAATTCCTTAGCATAACAGGAGACTAAATGTGTTTCTTGTTCAGGCCATCGAGAAATAAATCCAATAAACTTGGGAACAGAATTATTCTCTTCTTTTGGAAGTTCTGAATGAATGACTTCGTCATCATCATCAGTGGTAGTTTGTGACTGCTGAACTTCACAAAATCCCTCGTCTATTTCCATAGGTTCTTCTTCGTGTTGCATCTTTTTTTTTCTTCTAATAGTCTAGAATCACTTCTCTCAAACTGTTGATCTCTAGAGTATTATCAAATTCTGCATACAAGACCACGTTCAATGTCTCGGGTAGAGCTTCTGCAAACTGAAGTTCCACACGAAGTGGGCCTGATTTTATAGGGTGAAAAGGTCCTTCGTCGCTGCCTTGGTGAGGAGTGAAATCAAATCCCACAACGCATATCCTCCTGCATAATCTTCGTACGAAATACCGTGGCTGGTGTTGGTGCCTAACTGTCCTGTGGCTTCAAACAGGCTCAAGTAAGATCGTAAGTAATTTTTCTGGTCGTCGCCAAAGTCAGGTTCGAAAGGTCTGGTACACAATGTCTTACCATCTCGACTGACTTCTATCTTGGAGACTTTGTAGTGTTTAAACTCGAACGAATTCTGATTTAGGGCTCCGTTGAGGGCTGCATTACTGACGATACCAATCAGCAAACGTTTGTGAAGCTGTCCTTGGAAGACGTGATCTTCGACTTTGGATCGGAGTCCAGCGGCAATGGTATATGTTTTCACTTCCACGCGTCGCACAGGATACTTGGCAGTGGTTCTGCTCAACGTTTGACTGATGTCGTTGGCTACTTTAGGAAAGACTTCCACACGGCTTCTTGGATGATGGTTTTGTAGTCGGCACCAGGAGCCATCAAACGGAAGGCGGCACTACTGCGATTCAGTCTCAGGCGTACATCTACTCCGTTTAACAAATACTTTTCTTGCAACCACATGTCAAAATGCAAACAATCCATCAGTTCTAAACTGCGTCTGATTTTCTTTCGACGGTCGTTAAATACCACAAAATGGTGGGTCAACTGGAAATATATTTTTTTCAGCGTTTGGCCGCGCCGGTACTGACACCGCTGTGTCGTTGAACTTTTCCGAGGTGTCAGGTTTCCAGACCACCGAAGCATCCAGATGAGTGTTCTTGGCTTCTTTTCCGTACGTCAAGAGATTTTCCAAGTAAGCACGGTAAGGGTAAGTATCCATACTGCTGCTGACCAGTTTGTTATTCAAGTACAAATCTACTTCGCTGAACAAGGAATGCATGAAATTATTGACGGGAGCCACTCGGGCATCGGCCCCAGGAAGGCTACTGTCCTCCGTTTGGACCACTTTGAGTTTCAGGTACAAGTAGCTGTTATTCAGATCGATGTAATCTTCGGTTTGTCCTTTGATTTCAAATTCGATAGGAGCTGAATCCGTCAAAGACGATACAGGATGAAATTCTACCCATTGGGATTCTTGCATCGTCATCATGGTGGGAGGCATGGTAAACAGATCCAGTTCTGACTTAGTACATTCGCGAGAATCTCGGTGCATCATTTTTTCTAAGGCTTAGTAATCAAACACGTCTAATTCTCTGACTGTTCTTCTTTTCTTATTCTTTTTTGGAACACCACCTTGTGTTTTATGAACTCTGAAGTGATTTCGACGTCGTCTCTTTCTACCTTGTCCTTGCTGTGAAATGGAGGAAGAAGTAATGCCAGGGCCAGAAGCGTGAAGAGAATTTATAGGAGTCTCTCAGAGACCTAAAATATCTTTTCGAGTGTTCATCAATACATTTTTCCTGCTCTCATAAAGGCTTCTTTAGGATTTTGTTTGTCAACGAGGACGTTTTGCAAAAATTCTTTTCCTTGCGTCAAAGCGGCATCATTTAAGGCATGCAATCCTCGAGTCACCATCGTTTTAAAAATAGGGGCTACCGTCCGAAAAGCCGATCTTAACATCCTAAACCATCTCCTCGTTGTCGAGCCACTCCTCGGTACACTGGATACATTTTTTTTTACAATTCGTTGGAGAACCTTTTTCGAAAATGTAGTTTCACCGTGACTTTTCCTTTGTCAATGAATGGCACACTTTGTCCCAAATCTCCTTTTATACTAATGTTGACACTGTCAAAATGCGATTTACTGACTGGAAGATAATGAGGGTGTACAAATTCACGGTGAAGGTGATACGTGTTTCCACCTTCTTCGTACGCGGCGACAGAAGAATCTGCTTTGAAAGGAAGGACTCTCAGTTACGGAGCGGCTGTGTTTCCCACCACGTTGTATTCTACCACATCGGAGTACACAAACATTAAATTCAGTCCAACGTTCAATTCGATAGGGGTTATAATAGCCTTTCCGAAATCTAAGTTGCTTTGGACTTTTTTATTTTTTAAAAATGTATTTCCACCCAAAATAGCATACAACCCAGGAGAAAAAGTGATGGCCAATGTGTCGTCGTCCGAAAATTGTAAGACGAGACGACGTGCCACAGGATGGTAACTGATCTGGACACTTTTCTTATCTTTGACTAAGGCTTTGGCAAATTGAGCCTCGAAGATGGCCTCAATGGTGTCCACCAAATGTCGAGCATTAAAATAATACCCCACAGGAATTTTCATGGTATGGCTCGCAAGGGGAGGAGTGGTCGTCATGAATACCTTTCTGGAATGCTCAAAGCCAGGTTTAATTTTCTCCAACTCATCATGCACTTCCTTGTTCAAGATATCCACGATGAAAGTGTTTTGACCTTCGTCGATGTTTTGAGCTTGCGTAGGATGAATGATTTCTACCAAACCTACTTCCCAATGAGCTTCGTGATCCAAATGGATGGCCTGAGGTAATTTGGTCGTGAAACATAATAAGATGTTGTTGGGAAACACATCCATCGAACTCTCACTTGATTAAGTTAAATAAAATTGGTTATTCATAGTAGTTCCAAAGTTTTGGCGTCCGAGGAGTCACTCGAGTTCAAAGGAGAATAATGTTCAAATGGTTCCAAAAGAGGAGTGGTATTTTTGTGACTGGAAGAAGGTGGACTGGCGTTGGTCGTACTACCGTTGTGGTGACTGTTGTCCGTCGTCGTTAATTTCAAAGAGGGACTGGGTAAAAGATAACCGATGCAACTGCTGAGTAAAACGGTCCACAATTGTTTGTCCCCTTGTTGCAAACTCAAATTGGCAATGGCTGCTCCGATGGCACAATACACCACAAAAATTTGGCAGAAAAAGACGATTTGATTTTTAGGCACACGTTCTCCGCACCACACCCAGAGCAGTTGTTTTTGTAATTCTTGAAGAGAAGAACTCTGCGAAGGAGTCGAGGTTGTGGCTGTATTGAATGGCATGTTAGGTTACTTCTTCTTCTTTTTATAGTCGACGACTTGGGAAGCGGCAATCCAAGAATCAAAACTAGGAGGATATCCTTTCCAACGTACTTTGACTCCTTCTACTCGACGTTTTCCCACTTTGCGTGTTCTTTGTTCGAGAATGCTTTCGATGTCGTACAAGGCGTCTTCTTTTTTAGTCACTCGTTGTAACTCAGGCAAGTAAAATGTTCCTTTGAGCACTTCACCGTGCATGTCTTCCAATTTATAGACGGGAGGATTGCGTCCACGCACGGGTGTAGTGACACGAAACAATTCGGTGGTCCAGTTGGGTAAATAACCTTTGTCAAAAGTGCGTTTGGTTTTTCCGATGCGAAGCCAATCTCCCGTCTTCAACTCCAGCAAGGTTTCCTTCTGAGGTCCCCTCTGGGGTGTACCAAACAATCGATCAAACACGGTCACTTCGTTTTCAGGGCTGACTTCTTCGGGGGTACATCCGATGCTTCGATGGTACGATTGATTGTACGCTTTGACCAAACGGGGTAACACGTCGATGTACTTGAGAGTATTTTGATGTGTAAAATATTTCTACATGCGTTCTTTCAAAGTTCTTTGAAAACGTTCCACGATACTGGCTTTGATTTCAGGATTTTCGGTGGTAAAAAAATGAATGTGGCTTTGTTTCAATTCTTTTTGAAAAGCTTGGTTTAGAAATTCGGTGCCTTTGTCGGCTTGCCATCTTAAAGGGTGGCGACCACTTTGTTTCAAGGCCAATTTTAAGGCACGCACCAATTCGGTACTGCTTTTAGAAGTCAAAGGCACGACCCAAGCAAATTTGGAAAACACGTCGGTGACACAAAACAAATATTTGTGACCACGATTGTACGCTGCCAAATGAGAGACGTCGGCTAAATCGGCTTGCCATTGATGATCGATGCCTTCCACTTGGGTTGGACTTCTAGAAAATTTACGTAGAATGGGTTTGTGTAACGTGTACGTCGATTGTTCTTGTAACCATTGCCATACTTCCGGCAAACGTACACTTTTCAATTTACTTTTAGCAGCTCGATATAATTTTTGAACTCCTCCGTAACCAGCAGCATGACCAGGATTGTAATAAAGGCTGGCTAAAAGTTTCTCCATGATTCCTCAATAAGTCACCCACTGTTCGATGCTACTACTTTGAGTGTCGTGAGGTTTGGACGAAGCGGTTTGACGCGTTCGACGAGCCACAGGAGTGGGCAGTGAAGAAGGGGTGATGGTAGGTTTCTTCTTGGTGGTGTCTTTTTTCACTTCAGTCTTGCTGTCTTTCTTTTTTTCTTTTGCTGAAGAAGGAGTGGACATCTTCTTTTTGATCCAAGCTTTCATGGCTTCTCGATGAGTGGTAGGAGAGGGTGTCAACAAGGAAGCTGCAATTTGACTAGGTATGCCAGCAGACGGAGTTTGAAACACTTCTCGGGGCTCGTCTTCTTCTGTTGTCCCCGTGGCGGTGTCTGTTTTAGTGGTGGTGGTGACTTTAGGTTCGCTTTTCATCAGGGTTTTGAAATCTCTCAGAGTGGGTGGAGCTGTTTCGTCTACAGCTTTTTGGTGAAAGAGTTGCAGACGTTGTAAGAGTTGACCGTACCGTTGCGATTTTTCTGTTTCTGACAAATCGCTTCGTTCCATCAGCGTTTCTAATTCTTGTTGTAACTGTGACATCTAGTTGAGATTAGGATTGGGTGGTAAATGAGGTATTCGTTGTTCGTTCCAACGATGAAATTCCATCCATCGTTTGTAAGGTACTAAAGTCAGTTTTCGTCCTTCCATTTCATCCAAAGGTACAAAAAGGTGTGGTCTTTCCAGAGAAGGGTGTCCTTTTTATCTTCTTTTTTTATCGCATGACACCTCCTAAAAGCGGTCCAGCAATCGTTCCTAACAAAGGAGCCGCTATTTGTAACAACGGTCCTATCAGCATAGGTAGAAATCCTCCTCGTTGCACCAACATTTTTTTCTTTTGCTGGAGAGGTATTTTCTTTTTGACCATTTGACGAAGAACGTTCCGATGTTTGCCTAATTTTTGTTTCTGTATCTTGGACAAATGTACCGTTCCTTTCAAAACATTCAAACAACATTCGCACACGGTATCGATGATTTCTTTTGGGGCTGTTTGAATGAGTTGTTTTCGCATGTGAGGATTGGATTTGGTCAGGACAGACAAGACGTCCCAATGTTTCGCCAGACGAGGTGGAAGTCCTTTTTTGGTTTTCTTCTTTTTTTGGTGGTGCGCACGTTTGGGAGCCATCTTAGAGGTTAGGAGTAAGTCTGAAGTCTTTGGCAGGTCACCCTTCTATTTTATACTGGAACACGTCTCCACTGATTGTCTGCACGACGTACCATCTTCATGACAGGCCTCACTCGACGTTGAGGTTTTTTCAATGGACTAAATCGTCTCAATTCTTCTTTGGATAAATCCACTAAACTTTGTAACACGCCGGTTCTCTCTTGGACTTTGGTTTTAGGGGATGCCACTTTTTTAGAGGCCGCTGCCATGGCTAAATCACCCGAAGTGGAGGGTCCCGAAGTGGTGACTTTCGAAATAGGTTTCCATTTTTGCATCAAATTAGGAAACACTTGTCTTAAGTCTGGTTTGGCAGGCATCATCATGAAGGGAGGTGAAGAAGATGATGTGGACGCAAGAGGAGACCTCGTCACTGCTGGCTGTCGTGGTGGTGTCTTGCGGGTGTACGTTTGCGTCCTGGCAGCAGTACCTCTCTTGCGGGTGCCAGTGGTGGTGGTGGTGGTGGATGTTTTCTTCTTGGCAGAACTTTTCTTTTTCTTGGGGGCTTTCTTCTTTTTAGGGCTTTTCTTTTTTGTGGCTTTCTTTTTGGGACTTTTCTTCTTTTTTGTTTTTTTGGGTTGTTTGGCTTGGACATTAGGATCCCATTTCAAAAGTGAACGAATCATGACGCCTCCTAAAGAACCGCTCCCTCCAGGGGTTAAAATGATTTGTTTTTTTAGTCCGTTGATCGATTCTAGGATCGGCTAGTTGTGACAACGCCCCTTTATGTTTTTGGAAAAAAACGTTGAGTTTGATGAGGGATGTGAATGATGCCTTGCAGCAATTGACGTGCCGTCAAAGTAAACCATCGTAACACTTCTTTGAGACTAGCTTCTAACAAATGGGCACGGACTTGTGCAATTTTTTCGCGACTGATGCCATACAAGGCACGAATCAATTTAGCAGGAGGATGAGCTTGAAAGGAGATCATCTCGAAGACTGTGAGACAGAAATGACGCGGTAGATGTTTTTAGAGTTTTTTTTAGAGAATGGCTGAAGGGGACGTGTTAATGACAGGACCTCCTTCTTGGCACCAATGGTGAAACAATTGGGTACGAAATCTCAAATAGTCGGGGGTGGTCGGTTTTAAGTCAATGAGTAAATACGCATGAGGTGTTTGAGTGGCATCGTCGTACGCATAATTCAGCCAAGGAGTGCCTAACTGTTTGGCTAACACTTGCACTTGAGATTTGTCTCTGGGGCTTTTAAATAACACCACGTAATGAGCGTTGAGACTGATGGTACGATGGGCTTTACTTTGTTGAAATAAATTTTGAGTAATGTAAATGATGCTGGCATTTCGATGGTGTCCTTTTCGTGTAAACCAAAGTTTAATTTCTTCTTCGTCTTCTCCTAACATGTCGTCGAAGATGACCAGATGTGTTTGACTCACGTCAGACACGATCCCATCGTCTTTGCGAGGGATGCCTTCCACAAAGGAAAGGGCTTCTCCTTGACTTTCACGAAGTAAGGTGTAAGACGGTTGCCACTCTTTGTAACACCACACGATTCGTTGAGGTGGACGATGGAACAGATGAGATTTGTGTTCGATCAAACGTTTGACAAATTCGGTTTTGCCTGAACCACTGGGTCCAGCAATCAACATGTTAAAAGGATGGCGCAGATACAAAGCTTCCCAACTGGGGCGATCTAACTTTTCGTCGATCACTTTGACCACAGAGGAAGAAGAGGTAGAGGAAGAAGATTTAGCCATGACTGAGGTAGGAAGATTTTTGAGAAGAAGACAAAAGACTCAAGACATTTTATACGTTTCATACACGTTTACTTTTTTTGTAAAACAACACAACAAAAACATATTTTTTTTTTTGCAAGTCATGAAGGACAAAAATGTATACCGCAAAAATGGTCAGGTACAAGATTAAGGCTACCACTAAAAGAATTAAAGTTCTGTACAAACAAGTCAATGCACAACAAGAACAAAACACTGTCCTAGGAATGGAAGGCACAGGCACTGGCGGTAGTATTCTTCTGCTCGTATTTGTTCTGGTGGTGGTGGTGATAGAAGAATGAAATGTCTCTGACGGTAAATAGGGGGTGTGTTTTCAGAGGGTTGTATTTGGACGACGACGGTGTGGTCTTTCTCTGTGTCAGGTTCTTCCAGGATTGTTTCTAAGGTCATTTTTGACTTAAGTTCCCATTTCACTTTTGGAAACTTAGTGACGTGCCAGATCTTTGGCAAACTGGGCCACTTCTTGTATCCAAGCATCGAAACCAATTTTTCTCCAGTCACGTACATCTATCCAATCGTAAAGTTGTCACGTACATCTATCCAATCGTAAAGTTGTTGGTGTAACTCACTAGCAATACACACTTCTTGAAACGTATGAAGGGTAGATAAAGTTTGACTTATGTCTTCTTCACACGGAGGTACCCCACTCGTCTTCATCACCAGTCTCAACACTTTGAGTACAATTTGTCTTTCGTGTACCGATAAAGCATGACTGGTCATGGTTTTTTTATGGTTCATCAAAATAGTCCAAAACAACCACGGGTCCTCCAAAATAATCCAAGGCAAACACTGTTCCTCAAAAATACTCCACAACGAATGTCCTGGAAAACGAAATCCAAGAAATGCAGTCACTAACACACACACCGCATAGTGTCCAAAATTCAATGGAAACAGTTCTTGTATCAAGTGTTTATAATCCTCTAAGGTCTGAACACGATCGTTGACTTCCTTCCACGGAATACGTTTCACGAGTGAAGACCACAGTCCTGGCATGGTGAGATTTTATATATTGAGGTTCCCAAGGTGGGTATCTTTTGTGGTGGTTTTTTATATCCAGGTTCCCAAGGTTGGTATCTTTTGTGATAGTCTACTCCAAGGTGCCAGCGATATAATCTTCCCAAAATCAGTCTTCTCATACTTTGGAAGTAAGCATAGTTTACAGATCGAGGAATGACTCTGAGCTTGCGTTTCACTTGTATCTGGACCAACTCTTTGTAAATACATTCACGCAGCACCAAAGGCAAACCACGAATGTGTTCTGGTAAAGTATCCGACTTGGAAAGAAGTAACTCTCTTTTGTTTTCTTCACAATAGCTGTGATAGTTTCTCCTCAGAATCAGACATCTGATACGGTGGAAGTCGCGGTAGTGTGCAAATCGAGGAATGAATTTGAGTTTGCGTTTCACTTGGATCTGGACAAACTCTTTGTAAATGCGTACTCGCAAATCACGAATGCGCTCTTCTAAACTAGTCTTCTTGGTGACAAAACAGTCACACTTTAGCCAAACGGAATCGTCGGGTAAAGGATATCCAAGATTTTCAGTGAGGACCGTACTACACGTCAGACGACGTAAAGGCGTTTCGTCTTGAGGTGACACTTCTTGTAAACGTTTTTGGTATTCCTCTAAGTTGGTTGTTTCCTCCACTTCGTTCCATCGAATTCTATGTATCACTCCCACATGGTAGGTGGTGCCATCCAATTCCTTACAAGCCCAATTTCCATTTCTATCAATGTCTGACCATTTGAACAACTTGGCTCTAATCAGTATTCCTATATCATTCAGATACCAATGATTAAATTGTTTGTGTCGTAAAGGATATAACTGTTCTATACGTTTCACTTCTATCTGAACCCATTCTTGGTAAATTTGTACTCGCAACTCCCAAGGTAAACCACGAATGTACCATTGTAAAGTATCATCCGACATGTTACTTCTTCTTGTCATCTGTCTCATCGTACCCGTACTCTTCTAAGGCCACTAAAGGTAAGAACTGACAGTGCGGAGACCATCTGGCATGTTCAATGTAAGCTGAGTCGGTAGGCTCCCATTGGTGAAGTCTCACACCGCAACTGAAACACTGAACTTTATCTCCTTCTCCCAAGTAGATAAATCGAGATCTAGCTAAAGCTTTGGCAGTAGTTGCTTGTAGTAGATATTTAGGCCACTTGTCTTGGAATGTCTGGAGTCGACTTTCAAACTTGGAATAACCAGGCAAAACCACAGGTATCGTCAATTCTTTACTCCTGTAGGTATGACATTCATGTGTACGTTTAATAAAGAATAAAGGTCGTCCTGCATCGTTAGAGGGACGGTGAGGTCGTGCTGCATCGCTGATGTCAAAGCGTACGGAATCCGTCTCATCGTGTGAATCGCTGATGCCAAAGCGTACGGAATCCGTCTTAGTCAATGATGGCACTTGGAGTTCACACTAGATATCTCCCTTGGTGGGTGGGTGGCATGAGCATTCTTATTCATCTTGCTCGGTCAACGTTGAAAGTCAGAATGAATGGTTAGGCTTGGAAGTGGTTCCTTTTTTATACTGCAGATCGGCGTGTCCGTAAGGCAAAGTGGTGTGGTCTGGAAGTCTCACTCGTTTCTGGTACACGATTTGGTAAACTTTTTGTAAAGGGCGACTGACGATTTGGTGATTAGGTAACCGTACGATCTTGTGAGGTTCTAACGTTTGCACTCGAAAGTCTTCCACTTGTCCAGACAGAGCATTTTTCAAAGCCTCAAAATTGACCACTTGGCTGGTTTGATAGTTAGGGTTAATCCTTTGACTTTACATTGGGTGTGAAATTGTCCTTGTGGGTCTCGGTATCGGTAGCCGTAATCTTTAGGGCCGCCGCTGGCAAAACTCAGAATGGTGTCTTGAGGGTGCTCGTCTGTCCAGGCTCCAAAACGATCTCCTTGGATGGTAGGGTGTGGGCAACCAGGGCGATGGATGTACATACAACTGTCAGTGTCAAAGTACAGGACACGATCTCCTAAGACGTCTAAAGCTTCGTCGTATAACTTCAAGCGAGCATGAGCGGTCACGTAAGCTGCAATGACCATGTTGCTAAAATGGTCAGGCTGTACAAACTTGCTTTCTTATTCGAAATTGACTAAGATCAAATCATCACGGACGATTTCGACGTGTTTGACTAGTATACTTTTGTTGTCCACCAGTTGAAAGTACTTATAGGGATCGGTTAAATATTCCGTCTTGGGTAAGATCGTACGTTGTGCCATTTTCCCCCACAATCAATTGAGCATGACTTTGGCAAACGATCTTCTTCCTTCGTTTTTTCTACGTCTTTAAAAGTGATGCCTTCGACGTCACGGTACTCTTCTTTGAATCGAACTTGGTCTTCGGGAGTCTGACACCACGAGGGATAGCCGCTGGCTTCTTGTTTGAGTTTAAAAAACTGGTTCACGTACCCCGAGAAAATGCCTGGATTCGAGGCGTCATCCTTTTGGTATTGTGCTGTGGTTGGAAAGTGCCAGATTTCGTACACTTTCAACAAACGATATCCACGATCCAGAGCCCGAAGCAATTCGGCGCTGACCCACGTCCCTGTCAAAGCGCGTTCTTCCTCCGTGTGGTGACAGGGGTGATCTTGGTTGCATGTTTCGGCACACGTACGGCATAAAGGAAACATCAGTTTTCCTTGGCAATGATGAGGTAAGATAGGATGGTACAAGTCGGTCGGGGGTAAGACTTTACATTTGATTAATCCTTCGTATTGACGAATGTGTTCCACGTCGATGTGTTCTGTCAAGATTTCAGGGTGTCCGGTTGGAAATTGAGCATATTTGCACACCCAAGTATACAACGAACACACGTCGATGTACTTGATTTCTTCTCCTTTTGATTCGTCTACGTCGTACATCAAGTGAGTGGCATTGGTTCGTCCTCCAAATAAACTGTGGCGTGGATCCAAAGGTTCGATGTCGGTCACGTCGTAACTTTCGGTGATGCTCTTAAATTCAGGATCGGTTTTCAAACGCCGATCGTACTCGTGCTCCCACATTTCTACCACTTGTATTCCTTGACTTTCTAAGTGGAGTCGTCGTTGGTAAGTACGTTCGTACAACTGTTCCATGGTAGAGTCTGAATAAGGACTTTTCAGGTTTCGTTTAGGAAAACAGGTAGGGCATCCGTGAAACAAGCAACCCTGAAATTCGTACACCGTGTGCGGGTTTTCTAAATCCCATCCATCCATGGAATAAGATCCAATCTTCTTTTCTCCTCCTCCGTTTCTAGCATGTTGTATCCATTTGTCTTCTTTTTGGCACAAGTAATGGAGCCAACGCAAAGCTTTGGCCGAGTATTGACGACTGGCAAAGAGAGACGTGTTGGAGTCTATGATGGCTACTTTGTTCTTGGGCATGAAGTTTCTGGTGTACACTAAGGCACAGGCTTTAGGTAGAGTGGACGCTTCTTTCAAAGGATCGATGTCTCCGTGATCTAGAAATAACTGTCGAAACTTTCCACAGCAACGGCGCAAAATGTCCACATCGGATCGACAGTACTTGAGCATCTCTTCTTGGAAGTCAAACGATTCTGACTGGTGAGCGCGGTACCAAGTGTGAAAGTCTTCTAGGTGTTCGGGGTGCATTCCGTCGGGGTCGTAATAGTGAAGGTCAGGCAAATGCGTTAGCACGGCGTGTTGATTGGCTTCCGTATTGAAGAAGTGGGGAAAATATCCTTTGGCCATTTCTGTCATGCCAAATGTTTTTGGCATTCGACTCAAAGGCATGGCTAAATAACTCATGGAATCTTTGAACTGCATTTGTCCCACTTTCATGTAGATGAGTTTGTTTCCGTTCATGGTGACTTTAGGGCGTTCGGTACCTTGTTGCGAATAATATCTTAACAAAAACTGTCCATCGTATCCCGAGAAATTGTGAGCTATGATGGTCGCATAGCGATGACAGTCTCCGTAACATTGAATGTCCTCTTCGCTCCAAGTATCGTCGGTGGGGTCTAAAATCCATTCAGCAAACTCGGACAAAGTGTTAGGACCACGAAAGATTTTTCCCGTCATCCTGGAATCCTACTACAATGAGGACAGTGAAAATGGATAGATTCTTGAATGCACCTGCTTGTCGTAACAGGAGTTCTGCTTCGTTTCGTTCTTGGACTCTGTCCGACTTTCGAATTCTATTCCAGGCTTTTTTCCATTCTGAGGTCTCGTTCTTGTTGGCATACGTTCGCCCCACTACGATGGCCCGAGCCAAGCACATCATGTCTTGTGCATTGTCAATTTGGACGACACTCAATTTGGTACTGCGAAAGTCGTCCACAAGTAACACTTTCCTACTTCGTCCGCTCCCTCGAGGAGGGGAAACGTGAGTCATGTGAAGTGTAGCCTTTCCATCCGTGATGACAAACTTTTCGTTGGATTGTTGAACGTATTCTATTTTGGTTATGATTTTGGCTGGTGTTAATTCTGCCGGGGTGCTGAACTCGATCCAGACAGGACTCTTCAAACTGTCGTGATGGATGGCTAGTCTCAATCGATCGTCTTCTTTGGCTCCACATTGTCGTTTCAAGTTCTGTAACACAGAACCCCACAAATCGGTAATGAACCCTGCAGCTTTCTCGGGAGGCACTTCAGACTTGAAGTCTTTAAAGTGAACCGTGTGAGTGTATGCCGTGGTTCAAAATTTTGTAGAGGTTATTTTTTGCGTCTCCCGAATGCGATAGTAATTTTCGGGAGCCACGGTAGGTCTTTCTTGGTCTGGGGTGGTTTTGGTTTCAGGCTCACTCATCTCTTCTTCGTAATCGCTAGCATGAACTTGAGCTAGCACTTCAGCAAGCGGTGTTTCAGGCGGCACGTAAAATCTTCGTCGTCGTGGCCACTTCGTTTCTTCTTCTTCTTCTGTTTTCTCATAGATTTGGCGTGATCTTTTCATCTTGAAGTCTGATTTGAATCTGATTCAGTTTCACACAGGAGACACTATATAGAGAGACCTTCTTACCCTCAGAATCAGTCTTTGTGATTGAACTTTCAAACTGTAAAGATGGAAGAGTCAAGAAGACAGATTGCCTTTCTAGTGAGAGATTTGCAGACAGTCCTTCGAAAGTATACCAGTAAGACTAAGGACTACTCCTCCTCTACCTCTCGAGATAAAATTCAAGATACTTGTTATATCTGCCAAGAGAAAGGACATTGGGCTCCAGAATATCCACAACGTCAAAACCAAAACAGAGACAAAGGGAAAGATACTTGTTATCATTGTCAAGAAAAAGGACATTGGTCTTCGGAGTGTCCTCAGAAACAAGAGAACCTACCAGAAAGGGAGGAAGTCGAAGGATCTTCAGTCCCAGAAGAACCTATCTTCAAGAAAAGCAAGAAAGCTAGACGGTTGGAAGACAATGAGGAAGAAGAAGAACCCTTGATCCCTGTGAAGAAATTCAAGAACAAGAACAAGAGAGACAGACAGTGAACGATGAACTTTTTGGAGTGTGGTGTTATGTTCATGGTGAATTATTTTTGTAAAAAAAAAATGAGAATAGAGCAGAATGGAAAAAAAGTAAGTGTCTTTGGTTGTTTATTTTTTTTGTTATTTTAGAGTATGGATCCACGCACGCACTCACTCACTCTTACACAAAACCAAGGAATGGGGATTTTTAAGTTTTACTTGATTTGGCAATTTGATTTCTTTTCCAGAGATCTGGGTGGCCCTGAAAAGGACCATTGGGGTGTTTGTTTGTTTTGTTAAAACAAACTTATGGGCTCGACATGATTAACTTCAACTGTCGCAATCCTTTTCCACGACCCAGTCCAATTCCTGCTGCTGCTGCTTTGGTGGTAGTAGTAGTCGTAGTGAATGGTGGTGGTGGCGGTGGTGGTGGTAGCATCTCAGTAGTCGTTGTGATGGGTTTTGCATGTTTAGCCCGTGATGGTCTTTTTCTCTTGGGTTGAGTTAAAGAATACTCATAAAGCTTTCTTAGATGCTTTAACTCAGATAAAATGTCTTCTAGTAGACTCACCGTTTTATCTTCATCGCTCTCTTCTTTCTGTGCTTCACTCTTCTCTTCTTCTAACTTTCTTATTTCTTCTTCTCGCTTTCTCCTTTCCTCTTCTTGTTGAAGAAACACTTCTTCACCTTCCTTCTGTCGCTGTATAAATTTTTCCATTTCTTCTTGCTGTCTCTTTTTAAAATCCTCGATGACAGGCAAAGAGGGTAGTGGTATAGCAGTAGTCGTGGTAGTTTCAGGCATAACTTCTTCAGACAGAAAATCTCCAAAATCTAAATTAAAATCTTCCGGTTGGAAGTTCAACACGGCATTGCTCGTCGTTGCAGGCTCACCCCAATACATAGTAGTCTTTGCGGTCTCCATTCGGCTGTCCAAAAAGTAAAATCCCTACGAACGCTGCGATGCGTTTATACCCAAAATGACGTCACCCCCCCCCCCCCCACGCTCTCTTCCCATTGGAAGAAAAACCTACCCGCTTGTAACGCGCGTTTGGATTGGTAGTTGATTTCGATGCATTTCAATCCGATCGTAGGGTATATATACCACTGCTTGTCTCGTAGAGCTTCACCGGTTTTCTCCAAGACCACTCCAGAAGAAAAAACAAAATGTGGACTAGCGTCGAGTCATCCAGTATCGTCTCGGAGATGTTGTTCCACCCAGCATTCCCCATGTATGTAAAAGCCTCATGGGCTGTTACGAAAATCACAGAGAAAGCGATATGGAAACGTCTCATCTATATAGAAAGACAAGGATGTCTGAAGAGGGTACTCTTCTACGGACCGGAAGTCCGTAGAAGTCTCAGAAAAAGAAGACCCTCCAGGAGATGTGTATGTTAAACAAAAAAAAAAACAACGGCCCTTTTCAGGGCCACCCATTTTTTTCAAGAAAAGATTAATTTTCATTATTGCCTTTCAAAAACAATATTGGTGTGTGTGTGTGTGTGTGTGTGTGTGTGTGTGTGTGTGTGTGTGTGTGTGTCCATCTCCCCATAGTTCTGACCCCCCACTGCCCCAGAGTGCCAACAAACTGCCCCAAAGTGTCCCAACTGCCCCAGAGTGCCCCACAATGTTAAATTCCCGTTACTGCCCGAGAGTGTCACCCGGTGCCCCAGTTACCCACCCTCTACTACTTCCCTCTCTTGAAGGAAGGTTTTGTCTTGGGACGACGATAGTGGTGTGCACTTCTTGGTGACATCTTTTGTTTCAGGGGCGAAAACATTGAAGTGAAACTTATCTCACACTTCTTTTTTATACTGGAATTCGTGTCCACTGACTGTCGGCACGTCGTAGCAACTGCACTTTTGGTAGCACTCGACGATGAGGTGTTTTCAACGGACTAAATCGTGACAGGTCATGTTTGGATAAATCCAGTACACTTTGTAACACACCTGTTCTGTTTTGTACTTTTGTTTTAGGTGCGGCCACTTTCTTAAGTGCAGTAGGAGACGCTAAAGCAGAAGACGTCCTCCTCGCCGCCGGAGAAGGAGAAGTTCCTTTAGAAATAGGTCTCCATTTTTTCATTCAATTAGAAAACACTGGTATTAAATCAGGTTTGGCAGGCATTATCGTGAACGGCGAAGAAGTAGAAGTGGCAGGAGACACCGTCACTGAGCTGCGTGGTTTTCTGTAGTACGTACGCGTCCTAGCAGCAGTACCTCTCTTTATGGTTTGGAGATGTTTTTTCTTGGGACATTTCTTCTTTGAGCTGTTCTTTTTCTTGTGTGAACTTGCGGCACCACTACCACCACTCTTCTTTTGGTTCTACTGCCGTCTTTTGATGGATTTGGCTTTTTTCTTTGTTTTAGCTTCAGCAATAGGATCCCATTTTAAAAGGGAACGAATATTGACACATCCTAAAGAGCCACTTCCACCAGGTTTCAAAATGATTTTTTTTTTGCGTATCGATTCTTGGATCTGCCAGTTGTAACAACGCTACTTTATGTTTTTCAACAAATGCATTTGGTTTGATGGAGTATGTGAATGATACCTTGTAGTAATTGATGTGCTGTCAATGAAAACTATCGTAATATTTTTTTTAGACTCGATTCTAACAAATGTCCACGGACTTGTGTATTTATTTCGCGACTGATACTGTACAGTGCGCGAATCAATTTGGCAGGAGGATGAGACTGAAAGGATGTCATGTTGAATACTGTTTGAAAGAAAAGAAGTGCAGGATGTGTTGTTTTTTTCAGATAGACGCCAAAGGATAATGCGTAAATGAAATGACCTCCTTCTTGGCACCAATGATGAAACAAATTGGTACAAAATCTCAAATAATCGGGAGTGGTCGGTTTTTAATCCATGAGTAATTACGCATGAGGTGTTGAGTGGCATCGTCATATGCATAATTAAGGCAAAGTGTTCCTAACTGTTTGGCTGACACCTTGTTACGACTCTAGGTCTTAAAATAATGTAATAGAAAGAAAGTGAAACCAACAATGTAAGTAAAAACAACAAGCAATTTATTTCTAGACAATTAAAGTGAAAAATCAGAAAGACACCTACAATAATGTGAATTAAAATCCAAATAATCCAACAATCCTAAGTATACTAATCACAAGTCCTAAATATAGAATGTTCCGAATGAATTCCAGTATCCTTGAATGTCCTGATGTGTCAGTAGTCTTGAATGTTATGATATACCTGAATGATGTAATCCAGAATACTTTGAATGAATTCACATAAATCCCAAAGTCAAGTATTAATCCAAACTGAGAATCAGCACTCTTAGTAACTCCAATCAATATTTCAAATAAATAATTCCTCTCTCTGAATTTACTCTGATTTTCACAACTGTAACATCTGATTACTAAAATAAATTCCTTGATAGACTGATCTTAATAATATGAAGTTTAGTATAGGAATGAAATCTTGTTTACCAAACCTGTATAAATATAAGGATAAGTCACCTGACGGAATATTCTAGAATACGAATAACTCTAATGGAAATTTCCTGTGCGCACCTGACTTTTCTCACATAACACATGGGAAATTCCAATCTAATTGTTAAATGCTATTTAAACAAGACTGACCTTGAACTCATATGCAGTAAATATGTTGTTTACAAAATGATTAAAATACAATTTACCTCATGGACACATATTATAAATTCAATATACATATCACACCTGCACATGAGATTTATCTTTTGGACTTTTAAACAATACCACAAAATGGACAATGAGACTGATGGTGTGATATGCTTTACTTTGTTGAAATAAATTTTGAGTAATGTAAATAATACTGGCATTATGATGATGTCGTTTTCGTGTAAACCAAAGTTTAATTTCTTTCTTTTTGTTCTTTTTTTTTTTTTTTGTCTTCTCCTAACTAAAGTCTGACACGATCCCATCGTCTTCGCAAGGAATGCCTTCTACAAATAAAATTTATTCTCGTTGACTCTCTTGGAGTAATGTGTAAGCCGATTGCCATTCTTTTTAACACCACACGATACGTTGTGGTGGATGATCAAACAAGTGTGATTTGTGTTCCATTAAACGTTTGACAAATTCGCTTCTGCCTGAGCCACTCGGTCCAGTAAGCAACATGTTAAAGTGACGGCGAAGATACAATGCCTCCCAACCTTGACGATGTAACTATTCGTCAATCACTCTGAGAACAGAGGGGGAGGAGGAGAAGGGTGCAGCCATAACTAGTGTGTTGAGAATTCTGAGATTACCATCAACGATACAAGACATTTTATACATTTGAAACACGTTCGATGTATTTTAAAAAGTGTAACCACAGAAAACATATTTACATTTAAAGAATTAAAACACGAAACCACATAAGGCATAAATGAATCCGTATATCAGTAGAGCACAAATTAAAATCACCAAAGCTGGAAACAAGTAAGTGTACAATATTCTCGATCTATGTGTGTCCCATGAAAGATATGCACACGTTCTGTACACTTTCTCAGGCATGAACTTCTTTCGGTACACTAATCCACATACTTTAGCCATGGTAGAAGCTTCTTTCAAAGGATCGATAACTCCGTGATCTAGAAATAATTGTCGAAATGTTCCACAGCAACGATGTAAAATGTCCACATCAGATCGGCAATATTTGAACATTTATTTTTCAAAGTCAAACGAGTTTGAAGAGTGAGTTTGATACCAAGCGTTCAATACTTCTTGTTGTTCTGTGTGCATACCTTCAGGGTCGTAGCAGCGAACGTCAGGCAAAAGCGGGAGCACAACATGTTGATTAGCTTCGGTATTAAAAAAGTGTGGAAAATAACCTTTGGCCATTTATGTCATTCCAAACGTTTTAGGCATTCTTCTCAAAGGCATCGCTAAATAACTCATGGAATCTTTAAACTGTACTTGTCACACTTTCATGTAGATGAGTTTGGCGCCATTCATAGTGACTGTGGGACATTCTGTACCTTGTTCTGAATAATATTTCAAAAGAAATTGTCCGTCGTATCGTAAGAAATTGTGAGCCATGGCTGTAGCATATCAATGGCAGTCCCCGTAACGCTAAATGTCCTCTTCGCTCCAAGTGTCGTCGGTAGGGTCTAAAATCCATCGGCCAAATCGACAAGAGTACGAGAGCTCCAAAAGATGTTTTCACATCCTCCTGGAATCTTGCTACAATTGAGGCAGTGAAAAAATATAGATTCTTGTATACACTTTTTACAAATACGATGAGCTACGCAGCAATTAGAGATGTGAATGCCAGTCTCTTGAGTACATTCAAAGTCAAAAAAGATCGTCTCCACTTGTTTATTTTTGTTCTTGGGCTAGTCTTTTTGTTTTTCTTCCGCCAGTTCATTCTCATATTTTTTTAATGTAGAATTGATGGTCAAAGTCCATATACCCATGGTTTCACCTTTTCTCAAGACAACTCAATCAAAAGGGGGACTAGTGTAGAATCATCAACTATCGTTTCGAGCATACTGTTCAACCCGGACTATCCCATGAATGTGAAGGCATCGTTGGCCATTACAAGGATCACAGACACAGCGATATGGAAAATAAGAATGTATGTGGAGAGGCAAGGGTGTCTGAAGCTAGTGTTACGCTAGGGACCCGCCGTGCGACGAAGTTTGAGAAGAGGACCAGTGAAGCGATGCCACTTGTGTTAACTGCCTACCAAATCTACTGAAAAGAGAGATACTAATTATTTTTGTCAAAATTTTGTGTTTTATGTTTTGTATAAGTTTTGTGTATGTCTATGTTCTTGTGAACTAAAACTTAAAACCCCTTTACCCCTTCTCTCTCTTCTATGTGATTGTGTGTGTGTTGGGGGGGGGGTATAGCAGAATCTGTCTATAAACACTTCCTACCCTTGTGTGTGATAGTATGTTTGTATGTGTGTAAGTATAGGGTGCGAGTATAAAGACTTCTACCCTTTTCGTTGTTGGATTGTAATCGAAAAGCGGGAGCTGGATTGTAGGGTGTGTATTCGGAGAGTAATCAAAAAGTGGCTGCTGAACTGTAGGGTGTGCTTGGATTATAAACAAAAAGTGGGTACTGGAATGTAGCGGTGTGTGTTTGAATTGTAATCAAAATTCGGGTGCTGGAGTGTAGGGGAGTGTGTTTGGATTGTAGAGATGTGCTGGATTGTAGATAAAACTGTTAACATTACATTTTCCCTTATGCCCTAGACTGTCTCATCTGACCCTAAATTTCTAGGACAGTCTGTGGACAATATAAATCCTATGTTAAATTCCCCTTATGCCCCATAGGGGCTCCTAATGTAAACCTACGGCGTAATGTTAATTCTCATTATGCCCCAGATAGGCTCATACAACTACTTATATATATATATATATATATATATATATATATATATATATATATATATATATATATATATATATATATATATATATTCAGACATATAAACGTTGCATAAGATAGTTAGGACATTCATAATATGTATACAAGACTGCAGGTCCACTGGCAACAACAAAAAAAAACTACTTACGTGCATTGCACCTACACTTTGTTGCGTCCTCAATTCATTTTCCAATACGGATGTGTCCCTAATCCATTTACCCAGACGGATGTGTTCCCAATCCATTTGCTCAAACGGATGTAACAGAATTAAAGACTTATCCTCCCTAAAGTGTTTTGGTAATGAATTACAAAGCTTGCCTGCATAATATTTAAAAGAACTCAACAACTTTCTAGGTTTCTATTGCGAACGTTCTCATTCATATGTACTAGAGTAATCGTTGTATACAAATCGAAAGGCTTTATCTTACCTGGATGCTTTTCTTGAAAATGTATTGAGCTACAGTTTTCAACCCATGGTTACACCTAAAGTTTTACCTCTGTCACACATTTGATTATATTCCCATTTAAATTATAGGAAATATCTAAAATTCTAAATCGTTTGTTTTAGATCCGATAGCAAAAAAGAACTTGAAATTTTGTCGAGATCAGCCGTCATCTGGTTATTTGTAAACCATTCAATGAAAGATAAACTGTCTTTATCCAGAGTATTAACTAGATTATCAATATTCGCACCCTTGTGTGAAAGAGTGTTATCATCTGCACAATCATATAATTTGCTATCAGAAACTAAACATAATATATCACAGAGAAAAACATTAAGTATAAATGGCTCTAAGATAGATTCCTGTGGTACTTCTTATTAAATATGCTAAAAGGTGCTAACATTGGAGCCACGCTTCATACGCTATTGTCGATTACTGAGATGGCTTCTATGAGTCTTAATGATTTATTTGTGAGTTTAAAAGTTTTTACTTGTAACAATAGCAAAGTCATGAGGCAAACAGTCAAAAGCTTTAGATAGAACCGTCAGAATAGCAGCAATGTATTTTTCATCAATAACTTCACCCTAGTCTTCATTAATTCTTAATAGATTGTTTATCATCCCTAACCTCATTTAAATGCAGACAAGAAGGGAGGAAAATGTAGTTAAAATGTTTACCAATAGATAATAAATTGTCTTTTCAAAGATTTTGTAGATTGTTGACTTTATACTAGCTGGTTTATAGTTCCCCTTATCAAGGGTACTATTCTTTTGTGTATTGGTACAAACTGCTTGCTTAAGATAATATGGAAACACTGATATTGTTGGAGATTTGTTTATGGGTATAACAATAGGTTGAACAATGGCAGGTCTTGCTAGTTTTTAAAGTTTTGGTGAAATAACTTCACGTCATGCAGCCTTTTTGACACTTAACTTAACATGTCTGTTTGCTTAAAAAAAAAAAAATATTCATCTACTTTGATAAAAGTCGGCTTATTCTCTCTTCAGGTCCTTGGTAGTATAGCAAATACACTGAAAAGTGTATAGTTTACTGAATGGATTATTTTGCCAAATCTTTAGCTACAGGCACACACATTTTATTTAATAATTCACATACTTCTTTTTGGTTTATAATTAACTTATTGTCTTCACATTAATACGGTGCCTTTCTGTCACAAGGTTTCCTAATTGGTAAAAACATAGTTTAACAGTTGGCCCAACAATTATTTGCTTGAGGATCAGTCGCACACCTTTCAAGGAAATTGGATTTAGCGCTTTGCCTTTTAATTTCTGTTACTATATTTTTTGCTGACTGTATACAGCCTCGGAACACTTGTTTTTATCTGCTCATATCTGTTATACAACATCATTTTGATATTTATGTAAATATCCTTTCTATGTAGGCTATTCATAAATATGGTGCAGGTTTTTCAGAAGATTTAGTTTTGGGGTTTTTTAATGGATTTTTTTTCAGTGTTGCATAGATTCATAAGGCGATAATTTAGAAGACAAAAGCTACATTACTCTCAACACGATGACTGATTACGTCACGAAAAACCCACCTTAAACTTTTATGACGTGTCAATCAACCCTACTTTGCATCTTCGTATCTCATTACCCAGAACCAATTGGAGGTCCAATAATGAAACAATAATAAGGAATAACTAAAAAACTACGACTTTGATTCTGCTCAAATTTTAAAAAAATATCGCAATTTTGTGAACATTACGACAGATTTTCTTATGGCTGTCTAGACGAACATGGGTCAGACTGAGAGGAAATTTCAAAATGGTCTTTTACGATGGAATCTGTCAATGGAATTATAGCAAATATCGTTCCGGTACAGAGTACTGCCCTCATGTCATATTGGTATCATTCAATTCCTGGAAAGCAATGGATGCCAGTAAATTGAATGCGTTGTGTGCCACTTCATTTAGCCTTTGAATATGTGTACAGTATTTGTTCAAGTAGGACAATGCGGCAACCAGATTGGGCACAGCTTGTGGAAAAAAGTTGCAAAGGATGACAACGTACAACGAAGGTACATGACTGCGTCACCTAATTTCGTTGGGCGCAGATTTTCGTAGATGCTGCACATTTTGAATAGTATGGCATACTTTGTATAAATAATGGCGCACAAGATGAACAGTTCAAAAATTGATCAATATGCTTCATTTGAAGTAATATAAGCAATCAGTGGCCGTTCATACCACATATGTAAGTGATTTAAGTAAGGGACAAATCATTATATAATAATTTACGGTAGGCATAGGACATGAATAATGAAGTTCCAGTGTTTGCAACTAAACCAAGCTATTTTTCAATGGAGATGCATCCAAGAATGATAAAAATCAAGTCTGAAATGAGTGGGCGTGTGCAATTACAAAAATGCGTATCAGTTTTCAGAAAAACATGGTCCACTATAATTTAATAAAAATGAATAGAGTCAGAAACTTTTGATTGTGGTACAAAACAGGTTTATAGCTTCAGATTTAATTAGGACAAAGAACGAAAGTTATAGTAAATCACATTCGTGAGCAGTCATCTGACGAATACATGGAGGATATTTTCTCTTCCTGCCTTAATACCAGATATATTTCATCGTGTGGTACAAAAAACGTGATATTTTAATATATCCGGTATTAACGCAGTAAAAGAAAATTTTCTTTTTATTATATACCGAAATTGCTCCAGAATCGAAGCTTAGAAGGCAACATATTGGCAACATATTGATAAAGCCTTCTTAGTAGGTTAAGCTCATCCACACTTCACATTTCACACAATTCAATGCTACTGTGAGACATTTCTGATGTTATAGAGTTTAAAAGAGAATTTCCCAGCCAAAATAAAATTTAGCTGAAGGTATTCAAAGAAAACCTGCATTGAAACAATAAAAGAAACTTGTGTGTCAATATCTGTTGAGGGGTCAATTAGGTCTTGTTTGAATTGACTTTAGTATAATCTTTACTGTAGTATTAATTGCTTTAAATTCAGGATGCTTGAATAATTCAGTTTGATACTCAATTTGTTACAGACATTATTGTTGGTCCTTGCTACAGAATTTAATAAAATTGATATCATGCACAAAATTAGCATTTAAAAATATAAAAAAATACAAAATGAAACACAGAGTCTAAACAGGTTGTAAAATACTTATATTTTTGTTTTTAAAAATGTTTTTTCAGCAACTGACAAGTGTCACATGTCACTCGCACTCTACTCAGATTAAAAGTTGTATAAAAATAGATATTGCATTGATAGCTTGGGTTTATTTTTGTTGACATTTGATTTTGTAAGGAAGGCTTCTGGTATTTTTTTATTGGAATATTCTGGTAGAATTGGAAATATGTGAAACAAGCCAACATTATTGTTTAGATCATTCTTTGTCGTATATATATATATATTATTTTGAATAGAGGACTAAATTCAAACAGGTAAAATCTTGATTTGACACCATTCCAGTTGAATAAATTAAATACATTAATTTCCAAAGAAACATGAACACTGTTTTGTGTATCTGAATGAAAATCCTTATATATATGACATATATTGATGGAAATTATCTTACTAAATCAAGTTTCACACAATAACGCCAGTGACAGGTAATTTGCTAAATATTGGAGGGATAACTTGGTCTATGCACTGGTCATTTCCCTTTGGCTGAAAACGACCAAGTATGACTACTGAATTGATGCTTCGTACTGTAAATAGAGGTTATTTAGAAATATGAAACATACATGGATAAATTCCAGGTGGGTTGGCAGCTTAAGACCTACTATAGGTATGTATATGATTATTACCTCTTCTCAATATGTGGAAATAAAAATTGTGAAATTTAAAATTCTTCTACAACTTACTTAGTTTTCAATCTAAGGGCCGCTTAATGTTATAAAAATGTGTCTGGATGTTTATTCTGTCGGGTTCCAAAGTTTATGCATTCCAATATGTTGGAATTTGTATGAAAATATACCATAAAAGCAGACCACTGTTCAGGAACCTAAGCGGCAAGAAATTTGAAAGCTAGAAAGAGTTATGTCCCCTGACAGTCCTATCTCTATTTACTGGGCTGGTGTAAGACTTTTCGAGCCAGGATATATGTTTTTTGTTATCTAATGATTGGAATTTGTTTACTCGAAAAAATCCCAGGTTGGCTTCCTTTACTCCCCCCCCCCCCCCCAGCCCAAAAAAGGAAATGGTCGGCCCCTAACGAGTTACATTAGCTTTCTAAAATATATTGTTTGGTTTGGAAAATAAAAAGAAACTAACAGGGGGAAGGAAAAGTAGGTGAGGTAATCTATTTGAAGCAGGAATATTCTTTTTAATGCTGAGCAGGTGTAGGATAACTTAAGTTGAAATATATTTTTGTCTGGTCATTTTTCGAAAGAGGGTAGTGGGCTGAAATTTTTTTTGCAAAGTCTATCCCGAAAATACTTGGAAAAAAATATTCTTGCACTGATTTATTTTAAAAAAAGAACCTTTGATATCCATTACATTAAGAAAAAAAAACTTACCTTGAGGTATAAAAGAAGAAAGAAAATATTCTGGTTTGAAAGAAAATTGCAGCCCCCCCCCCCCCAAATTAAATAATAGTTGGCCCCTGAGGAAATCCTAATACTAATATTAGTACTCCAACCTTCCTTCATTGGCTGAGTACCAATTTGATCATATATGCATCAATGATTCACACCTGGATGTTTTTTCCAACACTTTCACTCATGTTCATAATAATGCATACATACAATTTTTTTTGTTAGTTGACGTCCATTCACATCTATGTTGATGCTACATGTAGCAATGGCCAAATCCAAAATCACTAAAGGTCATTAAAAATGTAAGATGGCAGTGAATATCCATGTTAAAATAATGTATCTGCCAATTAAAACATTCAAGGTTTATGGTGGTCTGCCGAGTTGCAATGTTAAGTCTTTGATAGCCTTTAGTGCAACATATTTTCAAGATTAAAATCACACCTATGTCAAGGAAGATTTATTTTATTTTGAGGTTGAATTAATGACAAAAGAGACTAAATTGATGCAACTACACATTTTGTCATCAAATCAATGGTTTATTGATTTGAAAGGAAACATGGGTATTTATTATAATAAATGCTGGTAGATAATTAGTGAACACTAAAGTTAAATGAGAGCAAGATCCAGAAAGGAAAATGCAATGGTGCAGCTCATTTCTGGTTAACCAGATGTTCAAAGATGTTAATGTTTTCATAAGTTGCTTGAGCATGTGATAAAATGTTTTTGGCAATAATGTAAGTGTCCAAGGAAGATATGATAGTACAGTGTAGACGACAAAGTTAAGGCAGCAAAATTGTCGAAGCAAATAAGATTATCTCATTTCTTTATGTACTAAAATTTTCCTTTGTCCCGTTAAAATGTTGTGTGCCCCCAAATTTGGAGGGTGGAGGACACAGTGTCCTCTGCCCTTGGGATCCTAGGTGCAACAGTGATGTAGGTAAGATCACATACACAATTTATAATAATTGGGCAATATCAATAATCATTTTGTTCGATAGTAAATTCATAGTAAAATGTTTGGAATCTCTTCAAGTACATATACGTGTTGGTGATAAATGGTTGGACTTTTGTTGTACTTGGGTACCACAATATTGGGCTTTGGTTTAATCAAAAATGCATTTGATTACTCCATTACTGTGATTATTCGTTTCCTTAAAAATATATACATTTTTTGCTGATAGTAAGGCCCATGTAGAAAATATTTGCAGGGAAAACATCTCAGTATACCAAGTACTCATGAATTCTTAATTTTGGGGACATTTCTTGACAAATTGTTAAGAAAGGGTAATTTTTTTAATGTAAAATTTTAATTTTCTAATCCAGTATTGGGTAAAAATTCAGTTATCTGCTACTTCATTTATAACCATTCACTCTGATATATGAATCTGTTGCATGTGTACATTAAAAATTTTGTGCATTGCTGATTGTTTTATTTTAAGCTAATAAATGAATTTTTCAAAAAGTCCATCATTCCACAGCATTCTATATAGGTAAATATAAGTCACCAAATTTTAACCAATAAAATCATATTTAATATATACTTGCATTTAAGGTGGTTTCAACTGCAAACAACAGAGACCCTGATCCAGATCAGGATTATTCCTTAAAAAGACTGCATAGACCTCGATTTGCTAGTGCATTACACAACGGCAGTTCTGGGTCTGTGCAGTTTGCAGTTGGATCTGACTTGTACATGAGTGTATACGATAACCCCTAAGATAGCATCAGTTATTCAGTCTGACCCAGCATTTTATAACTTAAATTGCATACAGTAAAGATTTATTTTCTGGATTTGTTTTCAGTCACAGTTTTATTGCACATGATGGAATGTTTCGAGCTGTAGCTGTTGATAGTGAACCTAAGGTTCTTCACAAGGTTACACGTGGACAACCATACAGGTATATCCACTAAGTATGGTCTGTATTTCACTTTTTAGCAAAGACAAGAAGTTTTTAGCTCATCTTTCAACATTTGCTTGTGCCCACCCTATAAGCCATATTTCTAATCAGATTTTGATCAAACTTTGAAAGTAGGTTTATATCTTAAGAGCAGGATCCATGCATACTGATCCAGTGATCTTGCATGTGATTGACTGAGCCTGTTACCACTGCAGAAACCATATATATGATCAAACTTTAAACATGGACGTATATCATCAAGATCTCAGAGTTCAATAATGAGTGAAATTCATCCTTATTTTGATGTGAACTTGCATCTGATTGGCTAAGCTTGTTTCAACTCTGGAGGCCATATTTCTGATCCAGTTTTGATTGAACATGAAATATGGGCTTATATCATCAAGATTTCAGAGGTATTTGATAATGAGGAGGATTTATGCATATTAAAGAGTTAGTGATCTTGTATTTGAGTGGCTGTGCTTGTTACCGCTTTAAAGGTAATACTTCTGATCTGATTTTGATCAGAGTTGGAGTTTGGGCTTATATCATCAAGATCTCATTTGAGTTCAGTAATGAGTGAGATCCAGACATGTTAATGCAGGATTCATTTTAGATTGCGCCCTTGCAACAGTGACCCTTATTTTTCATCTTTGGTGCAAACAAGTTTCCTCCATGGCATCCTTAGGGCTCATAAAAAGATCCAAGAAAATAAAGATAGAAGATCAATATAGTTGATCTTAGACTGAATCGAGTGCATCCCAAGCTTATTGAATAGAGTGTGCTCATTGCTAAAGAAGCATAAAACAATCAGTTTCATTGGCTGACATAAATGTGTTAATTTACTGATTTGTATTAGCTTGGGCATCAACTGAGGGCATTCGAAACCGCACGCTTAGTGGTGGAAGTGGAGGGAAAGTGGAGAGGATTAAGAAAAAAAACCTCCATGATCTCTTCATGTGTCTTGACGGAGTTGTCGCGGAGTCTGGTGGAGAATAGCTCTGCACACCACGCTTTCACACGGAGTTGCATCCGATGACCACCACAGAGTGGGCGTGGTTTACTGTTTATGACCTCTGCGAGCATGCACCAAAGAGGTTCAGAGAGAGAGGGGGGCACTGATTTATCTATATCATTATTTCTTTCGGGACCAATTTGCATACTTTTATACATTGAAAAAAACTTAATCATTCAGTTAATAATAAACATTTCCTAGTTCTAACGAATCACAAATTGTCCCAAAAAGTCATCCTAGATACATGTATGTAGACACATACACTTTTCGAAGATAAATGCTCATGTGCAATCTAATAACCTACAGTACAGCTCACGTGATTTTTTTGGAACCCCATGCTTCGTGGTGGGTGACTTAATTCTCTCCACTTTAACTCTGTGATAACGCTCATTGGTGGAGGGATAAATACCTACAAATCACCACCACTCCTCTGCAGGCACGCCGATGTAAACTCCACTTTGGAGGGGGCTGGTAAACATTACTGATTGACATTTGAACAGCCAATGAATGAAGACCACCTATGGAAAGACTGAGACATCACAGGGCTGAGCAAATTGTTTTTTCATCCACTAGTCCAGGACAAGTGGTTTCAGAAAATTACCTTGTCCCACCTTACTCTTCACTTGTCCCACCTTACTTTTCACTTGTCCCAAAATGGTAATCACTTGCCGAGATTTGATGAGATGTATGTACTTAATCCATAGAAAAAACAAACAAAATAATATACAACATAATTATTTCTTAAAAGAATTTAATTTTTTAAAAACATTGGTTGATATACACATACATTTGGCTACTGCAGGTACATGTATATATGTTTTCGCTGATGGATTTGAAAAAATGTCCATGTATATGTCAGCCACCTGCACCAGCACTAAGCCAGCAGTCCTGAATATTAAAGTCCTCAATATATTGTGCTGCACAGGACTTGTGGGGTTCAGACATGTCATGAGACTTGATTGGTTCAATCCTGAATTTGTCAGTTCCACTGACAAATACACTGGGTGAATTTCGAACCTGTGCCATTTTTGGATATTGTTTGCAATAACTGCAAAACATCTTTCCTTCCGAGTCAATACATTCAAGCCAGGGATAACAATCAACCCAATGCGGCTGAAAATTTCTGTCTTGTAGTAGTGTCATATTTGACATTTTTTGCCACCACAGATTCTTGCTTATGTCTCTTTGGAGAAATAGCTACCGCACACTCAGTAGCAGTCTTACATTTTATCCCTCCACTTTCCAAAAAATGTTCCTTCTCCGAATAGCCCTTATTACCTTCCTTGCGAAAATAATTTAGCAAACTCATTTTATCCACAGAGTAACTATCAGCTTGCTTGACAACTACTTCTAAAGTGATCATAGCATACATTTTCTCTTTTAAATACGAACAGAGACAGCTCATTAATTAGCATAATTGTTTTGCTCTAAACGCAGTATCGCACGTGGAAGTTAATCATCTGTATGATCAATACTGTCATTTAATCAGTTCATAAAGGAAACCAACACTGATGTGGGTAAAGTATCTTTCATTAATTTAATTACACTGACTCGCTGGATTAAAATCATATTGAGTCACTCATGAGGATCTGGCTTGAGTAAACACAATGCAACAAAGCCGCTTAAAACACTGCTAATTGATCATACTGGCTTTCTTTTGTTTGACGTGTTTTGATTTGCCAATAATTTGGTCGCTTAGCCCAATATGCAGTCAAGCGGTAACAGAACATGCACATATGCTACAATTATCACTGACCACATTTATGTGTTATACAGGATGTAAATGTATATACAGTCCTACCCGTTTATGTCGACATCCTCGGGCCCGAGGAAATATTGTCGACATAAGCGGATGTCGAGATAAAAGTGTTGGGGGGGGATGAGTTGTTGTCAATGAGAAGGATTTACACTTTGAGAAAACAAACAATGGAAATTTTGAGTACATGAAGACAAAACCAGCGTGAAATACATGTCTATATTGACAAATTACATTTTGGTTACCTTTGTGTAATAAAATCCACAATGCATTAAGTGCATTTATATGAAAAATCCATGAATTCGTGTACGAGTCTCATGTTAGAAAATATATGCATCGGTCACATCCTGATAGGAAACACATGTATAAAAAATGGTTGTCCACATTTGATCTAACACGTCTTCACAATTCACTACGATAATCATTGTCGCCAGTAGCACATGGTTGCATAGTTGTTATTTACATGATACAAAGTACATGTACATGTACTTAAATTGGCCTAGATTTTGGTCAGCCTGAAACAATGTTCCCATCTTACTGAGGCTACCAAGGGGATGGGGCTATTCACAGGGAAATGATAACATGTATTTATTTACGGAAGTCATCGTGAAAAGTATATAAAATTGAACAAGAGATATGTGACTGATATGATTAATTTACCTTCAACATAGCCTTTCTTTATAGACTCAGCAGCTTTCATCCATCTAGACCAAGAAGTTGTTCTCCTTTTTGTTTTTTTGTTTTTTACTGGTCCGCCACCAGTAAAAAAAAAATTGTTAAAAAAATAAGGCGGAGAACAACTTGTTGGTTTATCATCCACCCTGACAGGGTGTTATGTTTAAGTGAAAAGTTTTCACACACATATTTGCGAGATGCCCCACCTTCAACTTCCTTAACAGCCAGATATTTAGTTTCTAGAGACTGTAAATTTAATCTGCGTTTTACGCTGCCGTTGGTAGCCATCGTAAACATAAATAAAGTTAAAAGGGAAACTTTCACAGTACAATAAACTTGTTTTAAAATCCGATCACTTTGGAAAATGCAACAATCGATCAGATTTCATTGCTTTTATTCAAGTTTGGTGATGATTTTTTTTTAATGAGGGGTGGATTGTTTTTATTGAACATTGTAACCGGCTTGCTTTGATGAAGGGTACATGTGTTATTTAAGTCGCCGCGAGAGGCCAACTTTATAAGACCAAACAAAAGCCTGTTTTTTAATCCACTAAGACATTAAAGACAGGCGGCAAGATCAACTAATTGTTGAACAAAGTACAGGTCAGAACTGGCCGGCGGCTAAATCAACTAATTGTTGAATAAAGTATGGGTCGGAAGTGGCAGCTTGTCGACATAAATGATTAGAAAACAAAGGATTTGTTCAAGCTGGGACCAAGGGCTTCTGTCGACATGTACATTTATTTTTTATCTCGACGTCGACATAAGCATGAAAAATTTGGTAGTAATAGTAGACCAAGGGACCGGGACTTTGCTTTTTTGTCGACATAGGCGGCTTGTCGACATTAGTGATGTTGATACAAGTGGGTAGGACTGTACATGAAGAGGGGTAGAATCAAGTATTCAGTATGCCTGGAGGGCATGATTGGCCAAAAAAAGGTAGATATAGTGATTAAAGCACGAAAATAAAGACTTGCCCGACTTTTTTAAAAGGCACTTGTCCCGGACTAGCGAATTGGAAAATTTTACTTGCCCGACTTTGAAAATGAATAGTCCGAGACGTCGGGCTATAGGATTTGCTCAGTCCTGCATCAAGAGTGATTTACAATCGAATACCATTGGAAGAATCAGTCATCTTTATTTCGATCATATATTTGGACAATAAAAAAATCATTTCAAAAGTCTTGTATATTCAGTACACATTACTGTTTATAAAAGGTTGATCAACTTGTTTTGCAATAAGTTTATGCTTTTAATTTATTCAAAGAAATCTGAACAAACTTATGCACTGACTTAACAAGAAGCACACCTTGCTGAGCTGCTCGAACAGCATAAATTTATCATTTTGTTCCAAAGGAAAGTAATTCTCTGAGATAAGGACAATTAAAATCCAAATTGACATCCACTTCTGCTTAAAAAAACAACAACAAACAAACAAACCTAAAACACTGAATTTACACTGAAATGCAAACTGCATGCTTAGTCCTTGAGCAGTAATAGCACAGTCACGAGGCTGAATATTCTGACTGCATGTGTACTGTAAGGGAATGACCATTCAATGTATGGGGCTTCAATGTTGTTTTGTTTTTTTTGACGGGGATATTTTTTGTTCTTTCATCACAATATAAATTTATTTCAAGTGAAATATGGAACAGAATAACGTCTTTCTTATACAACAAATCAGAGAAAGACAATTGTTTTCATGCATTTACCCCACCCCCATTAGAAAATTCAGTTGTCTCTCCCTAATAAAGACGACTTCAGCAGATGTTCTACAGAAATTAAGGCAGTGGCCATTGTGAACACTGTTGAAAAATATTGACAAGGGTTTGCATCAAAGGATGATGTCAGTTTCAGCTTGGGAACTGTTTTTATCACACGAAGCCATCTGACTTGGCGCGTTATACTTGACGCCGCAATTATGGTCCGCCCTTAACAACGGCAGTTTGATAATTGTTAGTAATTAATCTGAACTCAACTTATTACCAAAATGAAAAATAATGTGGAAAATTCTAAAATCTCAGATGTTCAGAGATTGTAATTTCCAACAAATTTAGAGCATTTTGCATGTATGTATTGTCTCCACATGTATCCTGTTATTTGCTCATTTTTCTAAGGCGAAAATATAAAAACAAATATATTCTTATAATTATTTTAATGCAGATAATGTCCAGTTTAAACAACTAATCTTATCCTCTCTCTCTCACTCTCTCTCTCTCTATCTCTCTCTCTCTCTCATTAACAAAAATAATCTTTACTTAGTGATATGAATGACGCATGGAAAGGATAACAATAAACAGATAAATACAAAAATTGGATACTGACAGTTGTGATTAGTTCACAAGTTTCCATCACTGATTTTTCTTTTATGAGAATCAAACAATGGAATAGCCTGTGGATTATTCCGTATAATTCAACAGAATGCTCATTCAATAAAACAAAAAAAACCCCACTGTTCACTTATACCCGAGTACATTATTTATTGTCAAAATAATGGCAAAGAAAACAAACCTGCAGAAGAGCATCATTAGAAAAGTATATTATGCAAATGCAACAGAAACATCAGTTTCAGTTTGGGAAAAGTTGTTTTTATCATATGAAGACATCTGACTTGGCGCATTGTACTTAACAACCCCAATTATGGTCCCATCATAAACAACGGAAGTTCGATATTTGTTCATAATTAAGCTGAACTCAACCTACTGCTGAAATGAATAATAATGTGGAAAATTGTCAAATCTCAGATGTTCAGAGATTTTAATTTCCAAAAAATGTAGGACATTTTGCATGTATTGTCTCCACGTGTTTTCCTATTATTTGCTCATTTTTGCAAAAGGAAAATATAAAAACAATTTTTTTTATCATCATGGATTACTAGTAAATTATATGGAAATGAGATGTCAGTAACCTGATCGTAATATTGATATATTTCTTATAATTATTTTTATGCAGATATTAATGTATGCAGCTTCCTCTTTGTGACTTTAGAGCAGTTGCTTATTGAGACAAAAAATAAACTAATTTCTTTTAATAGTGTTTGGCATGTTTCTATATAAGGTATATTGCTTTACAGCTACAGTTACTGTGGCCAAATGGATAGAGTGTGTGACACACACACATCTGATATTGGAGCACAAGTTCGTGAGTTTGCACCCACCGATGGGAACATTTGTTTCTTTCTTTTTCGTCCATTACGCTATAATGTCTAGTACATTATTACTTTTCTTACCACTTAATGAACTTTTCCAGATTTCAGTTTACGGTAACTTGTGCAGTAGTGATTTGGATTCCATATTTTATGAGAGAGAGAGAAAGAGAAGGGGGAACTTTACAAAGAAGAGTTAATGATCTAGAAATATTCATCTCATTTTTCTTTATTATGCATAGTATGCAAGTGGAAAATGAACAGAAAAAGAAAAAGTTAAACATTAATTTCATCTGATGTTTAAGTTTACTTGGTGATATAAATATACAGCAGTTACGTACCACAAATGGGTATATGTTTATCGTGGTTCAGGCAAGTTTTGAGATTTTGTATAGGTGGGTTACTTATAATTTCTGTTGGTAAATTTTAAAAGGCAGGAATTAATTTTGATACAAGGTAGTTCTACAGAAAGGGAGCATAATAATAGAGTGCTGTAGGTCACATTGTTAATAACAAAAGGTCGAATTACACCTTTGTAAGTGGTTCGAAGCAATAACATTGTCCATTTTAAACAACTAATGTGACTGACACAAGGAATGGAAGAAAATAAACAGATAAATGCAAAATATTTATACTAGCTGTATTGATTAGTTCACTAGTTTTTCTTTCTATCGCTGAGTTTTCTTTTACAAGAATCAAACAATGGAATAGCCTCTGGTTGTACAGTATGAATCCCCGAGTACATTGTTTATTGTCAACTCAATTGCAAAGAAAACGAACCTCAGAAGAGCCGCTGTTGTACTTTTAGGTTATCAGTTTGCACACGAAATTAACATGTTAATATCAAAGAAAACAAGCAATGGTGATGGCTTCTTCTGTACTAGGTTATTGGTTTGCACATGAGCACTTATCTTTGAAAACTGCATGTGTCAACTACACGTATGTAGGTTGAATTTTTGCAACCATTTGTGATTTTTAAAAAAACTGCTACTTTGGTAATTAATGCAAAATAATACAGTTTGAAATAAAATAATGATGTGAAATCATAATAATGCTTTATTTAAGCAATAACGTTTGCTTTTGCCTGTTCATGCAGCCACCACCAAAACTTTGCTTTCTCAAGTTTTAATTACCACTCTATAATGCTATGATTGGATGTCAGAAGAAATCGTACAATATGTGAATGAGAACTCATGCATGGGGTAACCATCGGAACTTGTGCGATTTTGTTTAACTTCAGCCAGGTTGACTGCTTATTAATTTTCTTGATGTTTATCGTTCTTTTCATTGCAGTGCAATATCACTGACTTTCACATGATCATTAAAAAATTATATTGCGCAAACTGAAAAAGAAATAAGGATATGAATGCATTTTTAGATTCTGATAACATAGTATTGAAGAAAAAAATTAGATTCATTGCGCAAAATGTAATATTAATACACTTTGCGAGGCATTGTCGTTATGTTATTATCCTCTAAAATTTTATTTGGCACTATGTATCGTACATTATCTTTGTTATAACAAGGAAATATTGATAATTAACTGAATGACTACGTTTTTTTCAGTATAAAAAAGTTAGGAAATTTTTCCCCAAAGGGATAACGATGTAGATAAATCAGTGCCCCCCACTCCTCTCTCTCTCTCACACACTCTTTCTCTCAACCTCTTTAGAGCATGCTTGCAGGGGTCATAAACAGTAAACCACGCCCATATTATCGAGACCACGTCTACTCCATGGTGATATCAGATGCGACTCTACGATAAAGTGTTGTGTGGAGAGCTATTCTCCGCGAGACGCCACTATAGCTCCGTCAGGATGCGTGGAGTGATGGTGGAGTTTTTTTTTCTTCCTAATTCTCTCCACTATCTCTCCACCTCCACCGCAAAGTGTGGGGTTCTGAAAAATCACATGAGCTGTACTGTAGCACAGCAGAAGCAATGAACATGGTTTGTTTTCTTTGCTACTGACGTGTTAGTTTCATGTGTGAATTGATATAATCTATAAACACAACAGCAGCTCTACTGCAGGTTTGTTTTCTTTGCCAGTATGTTGACAATAAACTGCACTCAGGGATAAGTTAATCATACTGTATAACCACAGGCTATTCCATTGTTTGATTCTCGTAAAAGAAAAATCAGTGATAGTAAAAAAAAACTTGTGAACTAATCAATGCAGCTAGTATCAGATTTTTGCATTTATCTGTTTATTGTCTTCTATTCAGGCCTGCCGACAGAAATTCTGGGCCCCTGGGCAGAGCAGTCATGGGCCCCAAAACTAGATTAATTTTTTGTATATAAAAACCTGTGTACAGTTCTGCATATAAAACCTGTAGTAATCTTCCATAACTTAGACTCCTGCAAGGAAAAAAGTTAATATTTACTGCAAAGATTAATTTAATTTTTATAACCGAGTTGAAGGCGGGTCCCCAGAAATCACAGGGCCCCTTGGCATTTGCCCCTATCCCATTAAGCCTGCTTCCATTGCTAACGTCGGTCAGATTAGTTGTTTAAAATGGACAATGGTATTGCTTCGAACCACTTACAAAGGTGTAATTCGACCTTTTGTTATTAACAATGTGACCTACAGCACTCTATCATTATGCTCCCTTTCTGTAGAACTATCTTGTATCAAAATTAATTCCTGCTTTTTAAAATTTACCAGCAGAAATTATAAGTAACTCATCTATACAAAATCTCAAAACTTACTTGAACTTGGGTATGTCACCAATCAAACTTGAGCATTAGATGAAATTAATGTTTTACTTTTTTCTTTTCGTTTTCCTATTGCATACTATGCATACTATAGAAAAATTAGATGAACCTGTTCCAAAGCATTTCTAGAACATTAACTGTTTTTAGTAAAGTTCCTCTCTCTCACTCATAAAATATGGAATCCAAATCACTTCTGTGCAAGTTATCATAATCAGTTGCACTTAACATCAGAAAAGTTTTTTTTTTTATTGTACATGCTTCGGTAACGGTATAAGTATTCCCTGATTGCCTAGCTTCTTCATCTAGTGGCCTCATAGTTCACACCAAGTAAAAAAGATGTTCCTGCCATGAAAGTTATTCATGATTCTGCTTATGTTTTGAAGACTTTTTCACCAATGTGAGTTTAAAAAATGACACTAAAATGCTTATTAGCGTTAACCAAATTTTACATTTTGATGCTTGACATGTCAACATTTTTAGGCAATCTTTAGAATTAAAATATTAAAAATCGACCGATTATAAATCTACATGTACAGAAACTGAAATCTGGAAAAGTTCATAAGTGATAAGAAAAGTAATACCGTACTAGACATTATAGCGTAATGGAAGAAAAAGAAAGAAAGAAATTTTCCCGCCATTGGGCGAGAACTCACAACCTCGTGCTCCAAAGTCAAATGTGTGTGTGTGTGAAAGTCACACACTTTATCCACTCAGCCAATGTAACTGCAGCTGTAAAGCAATATACCACACATAGAAACATGCCAAACTCTATTCAAAGAAATTAGTTTACATTTTTTTTGGTCTCAATAACCAAACACTTGGACAGTCACAAACAAGAAACTGCATACTTTAATATCTGTGTCGAAATAATTATAAGAAATAGATCAATATTATGATTAGGTTATTGTCATATCATTTCCATATGATTTACTTTTTATTATGATGATAAAAAAATTTGTTTGTATATTTTCCCCTAACAAAATTGAGCAAATAATAGGCTACATGTGGAGACAATACATACATGCAGAATGCCCTAAATTTGTTGGAAATTAAAATCTATGAAAATCTGAGATTTGACAATTTTCCACATTATTATTCATTTCAGCAATAAGTTGAGTTCAGATTAATTACAAACAATTATCAAACTTCCATTGTTAATGGTGGGACCATAATTGGGGCTGTTAAGTACAACGCGCCAAGTCAGATGGCTTCTTACGATAAAAACACACCTTTCCGAAGCTGAAATTGACATCATCTTTTGATGATAATCCTTGTCAGTATTTTATAACAGTGTTGACAATGGTCACTGCCTTGATTTTTGTAAACATCCACAGAAGTCAAGTTTTAATTAGGGAGAGACCATTTAATTTTCTAAAATAGGGGGAGGGGGGGATTTAATGCTTGAAAACAATTGCCTTGTTCTGATTTGAAGTATTAAAAAAAAATACATTATTCCATTCCATATTTTTCTTGAAACAAATTTATCTTGTGATGAATGGGAAAAAAATATCCTGGTCGGTAGAAAAGAACATTTTAGCCCCATAAATTTAATGGTCATTCCCTTACAGTACACACGCAGTCAGACTTGAACTAGTTTAAAGTTGTGTATATTCAGCCTCATGACTCTGCCATTACTGCTTAAGGACTAAGCACGTTGTTTGCATATTTCAGTGTAAATTGAGTGTTTTCTGTTTGTTTGGTTGTTTTTTTAAACAGAAGTGGTTGTCAATTTGGAATTTAATTTTCCATATCCTAGAGGATTACTTTTCCTTTGGAACAATAAGATAAGTTTATGATGTCAAGAGAAGCTCAACAAGGTGTGCCTCCTCTCGTCGAGTCAGTGCTTAAGTTCAGATTTCTTTGAATAAAGTAAAAGCGTAAAATTATTGCAAAAGAAGTCGATCAACCTTTTCTAAATATATATGTACTGAATATACAATACTTTGAAATTATTTTTTTATTGTCCAAATATATGATCAAAATAAAGATGACTGAGTCTTTCAATAGTATCGGGTTGTAAATCACTCTTGATGTCTCATTTTTTCATGGGTGGTCTTCATTCATTGGCTGTTCAAATGTCAATCAGTAATGTCGACCAGTCCCTCCACAGTGGAGTTGAAATCGGGGTGTCTGCCAAAGGCACGGTAGTGATATGTAGGTATATATCCCTCCATCACAGAGCGAAAGTGGACGGGATTAAGTCTCCCACTGCAAAGCATTGGGTTTCGAAAATTGTGTGAGTTGTACTGTACATGATCATTAGGATGTGTCAAGAACAGTACAGCTCACGTGATTTTTCGGAACCATATGCATCGCGGTGGGGGTGGAGAGTGAGTTGAGGGGATTAAGAAAAACCCCTCCACCATCACTCCACGCATCCTGACGGAGTTGTTGCGGAGAATAGCCCTGCACACCACGCTTTCTCGCGGAGTCGCGTCCGATCACCACCGCGGAGTGGATGTGGTCTCGATAATATGGGCGTGGTTTATTGTTTATCACCCATGCAAGCAGAGAACGAGAGAGAGGGGGGGGGCACCGATTTATCTACATCGTTATCCCTCTGGGGAGCAATTTGCTAACTTTTTGATACTGAAAAAAACATATTAATTCAGTTAATTATAAATATTTCCTTGTTCTAATGAAGATAATATATGATACATAGTGCCAAATCATATTTTAGATGATGATAACGTACTGACAATGCCTTGCAAGCTGTATTAATACTACAATTTGCGCAATGAATCAAATTTTTTTTCTTCAATACTATGTTATCGGAATCTAAACGTGCAGTCATATCCTTATTTCTTTTTCAGTAAACGCAATACAAAATTTTAATGATCATATGAAAGTCAGTGATATTGTACTACCTGCAATGAAAAGAACGATAAACATCGAACAAATTAATAACAAAACTGCAGTCATACCTGACTGTAGTGAAACAAAATCGCACAAGTTCCAATGGTTACTCCATGCATCAGTACTCATTCACATATTGTACGATTTTTTCTGACATCCAATCGCTTAAATAAAGCATTATTAAGATTTCACATCATTTTATTTTAAACTGTACTAATTTGCATTAATTACCAAAGTAGCGGGTTTTTTTAAAATCGCAAATGGTAGCAAAAGGTCATCCTAGATACATGTAGTTGACACGTGCAAGTAACCTAGCACAAGAGAAGTCATCAACACTGCTGATATTAACGTGTTAATTTCATGTGCTAACTGTTAACCTAAAAGTACAACAGCCGCGCTTCTGTGGGTTTGTTTTCTTTGCCATTGATTTGACAAATTTGCGCATCAGATGAAATTAATGTTTAACTTTTTCTTTTCTGTTCGTTTTCCTATTGCATAATATGCATAATACAGAAAAATAAGATGAATAATTTTAGATCATTAACTCTTCTTAGTAAAGTTCCCCTCCCCCCCCTCTCTCTCTCTCATAAAATATGGAATCCAAATCACTACTGCACAAGTTATCATAAACAGAAATCTGGAAAAGTTTGCAAGTGGCAAGAAAAGTAATACTGTACTAGACATTATTGCGTAATACAGGGGGAAAAAAAAGAAACAAATTTCCTGTCGGTGGTGCAAACTTACGACCTCGTGCTCCAATATCAGATGTGTGTGTGTCACACACTCTATCCATTTGGCCACAGTAACTGTAGCTGTAAAGCAATATACCATATACAGAAACATGCCAAACACTATTCAAAGAAATTAGTTTACTTCTTGTCTCAATAAGCAACCGCTCCAAAGTCACAAAGATAAAGCTTCATACAATAATATCTGCGTAAAAATACTTAAAAGAGTATATTTTATTTTTATATTTTCGCCGTAGAAAAAGGAACAAATAATAGGATACACGTGGAGACAATACATCCATGCAAATTGCTCTAAACTTGTTGGAAATTACAATCTCTGAACATCTCAGATTTTAGAATTTTCCATATTATTTTTCATTTCGGTAATAAGCTGAGTTCAGATTAATTACTAACAATTATCAAACTTCCGTTGTTAATGGTGGGACCATAATTGCGGCTGTAGAGTACAACGCGCCAAGTCAGATGACTTTGTGTGATAAAAACACTGTTCCCAAGCTGAAACTTACATCATCCTTTGATGCAAACCCATGTTAATATTTTACAACAGTGTTCACAATGGTCACTGACTTGATTTCTGTAGAACATCCGCTGATGTTAAGTCTTTATTAGGGAGAGACAATTGAATTTTCCAAGGGGGGGGGGGGGTAAATGCATGAAAACAATTGTCGTTCTCTGATTTTTGTAGTAGACGTTAATCCGTTCTATATTTCACTTAATATAAATAAATATTGTGATGAAAGAACAAAAAATATCGAGGTAGAAAAAAACAAAACAACATATAAACCCCATATATTAAATGGTCAGCCCCTTAGAGTACACATGGCATTTCAGTGTAAATTCAGTGTTTTAGGTTTGTTGTTTGGGGGGGGGGGTGTTAAGCAGAAGTGGATGTCAATTTGGATTTTAATTTTCCATATCTCAGAGAATTACTTTCCTTTGGAACAAAATGATAAATTTTATTCTGCTTGAGAAGCTCAGCAATGTGTGCTTCTCGTCAAGTCAGTGCATAAGTTTGTTCATATTTCTTTGAAATAAATTAAAATCATAACCTTTTTGCAAAAGAAGTCGATCAACCTTTTATAAACAGTAATGTGTACTGAATATACAAGCCTTTTGAAATTATTTTTTTATTGTCCAAATATGATCGAAAAAAAGACGACTGATTCTTCAAATGGTATCCGGTTGTAAATCACTCTTGACGTCTTGGTCTTTCCATAGGTGGTCTTCATTCATTGGCTGTTCAGATGTCAATCAGTAATGTCGACTAGCCCCTCCACGGTGGAGTTTACATCGGCGTGCCTGCCGCAACGCGGTGGTGATTTGTAGGTATTTATGCCAATTTATGCCTCCACTGTGGAGTGTTATTGTGGAGCTAGAGTGGAGGAGATTAAGTCCCCCACCGCGATACGTGGGGTTCCGAAAAATCACGTGAGCTGTACTGTACCATATTGGGAGTCATACCATTAAGATCACAGCTCACTATTTTAAGTCATCCCTCACACTTTCCTTTCAGCTCAGTAACTTTCAAGTCATTTGAGATTAAGGGATAAAATTTGGTATATTATGCGTCATTAGAAGGTGTGTCATGAACCACATTAGGGGTCGTATCTTCAAGGTCATAGACCATTATTTTTTATTTAAGTAGTATTTTCCATTCTGCTCGATAATTTATGAGCCATCTGTTTAAGATAAATGAATTAAAGTTAGTACACTTGTATGCTGTCACTAGAAGATGTGTTGCATTTAACATTTGGGGTCCTCTTCAAGGTCAAGGTCACATGTATATCTTTCATCGTTTTTGTTACTGCTTTGTATCTTAAAAGGTGTTTGAGATTCGGAGATGAACCATAGTGCACTTAGGTTTCGTTATTTGATGGCATCTCATGTATTACAGTCAAGGTTTTAACTTCAGGGTCAAGGTCACTGATCAATTTCGTCCCTTTTTCTGCGCTTATACTCTAATGTTTTTTAAGATAGAGGCATGAACTAATGAAACTTTGACACTTTCTATTTCTGTCTACTAACTCGACAGTGCTGTCACAAAGGTCACATTTATATTTCATCATTGTATATTTGTAGTCCCCTTTCCAAAGTGAATTTGCTTCAGGCTGTTTTAATCAGTTGCTGACATTTACAATATATTGATTGAGAAAAGTGGATCTTTTATAAATTTTGTATAAATTATATGTGAAAAAGAATTGACGGCTTATAAAACTTTAGAATGCTTATGCATACATATTGTTTTAATTAATACCTTTCTTAATAAATATATGATGCAAAATTTAGTCAGTGTAAAAATATGGAAGCAATCTGAGGATTATATTCAGATAGACTCCAGCAAAAGCATGTACATCCCAATGCAGGGGTTGAAAAATTTCTAGAAGTCCACTCATTCAGGCAAGTACTGATGACAGATTTTACTTGCCCACAATAAACTCATACTCAACCAGCTATTGTAAATATATTCAAGTTTTCAAACATTAATGACTCAGATTTGATCATCTGAAAGGCTGTTTCCCGAAACTTATTTTGTGACCCATCTAACAACAGTTGTAAGTAATTACAAATTAAGATCAGTCTGCTATTCCTTTGCTCTCCCACTGGTAAGTATTTATTATACCCAGCCTTTATGCCCATCCATCCATCTCTTTGTCCTTCCATTTGGCACTCATAAACACAATTAGTCTTGCAGTTTTTGATGAATTACCACAGAACTTTTTAAATAAGATGTTTCTTACCTGATGATGTGCGAATCGATGAATCAATTTGTCCATGCAATTTTTCTGAGTGTTATTACCCATTTTGAATTTTTAGCTTAATGCAGTGTATGGCACAAACTCATTAGGTCACCTAACCAAAGGTCAAGTGAGCTTATGTAATAGCTCCACATCTGTCATGCATCTGTCAGCAGTTAATATTCTAAAGTCACTGGACCAGTTTTGATCAAATTTAGCACGAAGCATTCTGGAGTGAAGAGCTTTCAGATTTCTACAAAATAAAGATGATCCACCATCAAATCTGGCAGCCATTACTAAAAATAGTAAATATCCTCAAAATGACTTATGAAAAACTGCTGAACATAATTTGATCAAATTTGACAGAAAGCATCCTCGTAGGAAGACATTTAGAATTTATACAAATAATCCGGATCTACCTTCAGATATCACCAATGTTACTAAAATAGAAAAGCCATTGTTAATTTTTAAAAAAACTTTAAATGAATTCTTCTCCAAAACTGCTGACAAGAATTTGACTAAACCTGACAAAGCATCCTGCTCTCTATGTTGTTTGTAGTTGGACTCGACTTATATATATATGGTAGCTTATCCAACATCCTGGATTAAAATCAAATTTTTGTCTTTTTTGCAGGGAATGTTCAGTTATATCTGGTAAAAGAGGCCGTGGAACAAACTGGGCAATGGGTAAGATTTCCATTCTCTTGCATACATCATATCAATATACTCTGGGCTTATAGTAAAAACAATGAAACACTTTTGCTTAATGTGCACTCATTTATTTTCATGGGTATCAGTGTTAATGGAATTACATTTTTCATAAAAACTGTCTTATGAGACCACTGTTTTGGATGACCACCTGTGATGAAAGACCAGATTTTTAACATAGAGATCAACTGTTTTACATAATCTGATGATCTCCAAGGAGAGACCACCTGTCTTGAGAGACAGCTATATTTTGGCAGAAAGGAGAGGTCTTTCAAGAAAGGTTTCACTTTATTTGAATTCCTGGATTATTGTAAATCACAGTATTTTAGAGTGGGAATCAGTTTTTCCATTTAATGCCACTTTTCAAAGCTAAAATTTTAAAATTCTTCTTGAATGTCACTATTTTCTTAATTATTTAATTTTTTTCTGTGAATTTAGGTGCTACACAAAATCTCCTTGCATGCCACAGGGTGGCACGTGTGCCATGGGCTGCTGACCCGTGTTTAGAGTCGTGAAAATTTAGCACAACTTTAATTTTAGCATATTAGTGAGATCATGTGTTCTCAAATTACCAATGGGCAACAATATACATTTTTAATGCAGATTTACTATACAGTGTGAAACGGGATATCTAATAGCATGCTACATTATCTGAACACAGGTGAAATGAAGTGTGATCCTTTTATTCCAGTATGAGGTATTATCAAACTCACACATAGAATAAGTAGCTGCCAACATAGAGATATGTTAAAACAAGTTTATACAAAAATCTAATAAGAACATATCTTTAAAGTAACATGTATGTGTCCACCTGTTCACTCATTGGTATACCCCTGCTGGCCCAGTGATATATAAAAGGCCTACTGTGATCCACCTGCATGTCGTAAGAGGTGACTAATGAAGGCAGGCCATGGTTACTCAGTGGATAGCATGCTGGCTTCATGACCAATAGGGTGCAGGTTTGTATCCTACAATCAAATCAGTTTGGGTTGGCTTCCATGGTGTATATATGTGTAAGGTATTTTACACCAATTGCCTCAGCACTAAATAACCTACTGTATTGCTGTGTCGTAAAACAGCAAACCCAACCAATAACTCATTGGTATTACATCATTAGTATGATATGAAGTGGTACACTGTAGCTACCTGTACCAATTGTCATTACAAAGTTTTAGTACTGTCCTTCAAGCAGTTTCATTATACCTGTCCTTGTTATCATATAATTTTAGCGAGCATAAATATTGTGAAAATTAGTGTTCTCTCTAAATTAAGAAAAATGTTGTGCTTGCTAAAAAAGTTTGATTTTCAGTATGCCTGAAACAAGTGCTTATGTCCTATTATCATTGTTGAGCTTTAAAGTTGTGGTTTGTAACAACCACAAAATCCCTTAAAAATTGGTACACTACAAATGAAAGGAAATTTACAGTGCATTGAATTTTTTTTGTCTGAGCAGATACCTCCATATAAAGGACACAAGCTTGTAAAAATTGTCAGGGCAGACAACTTCATATAAAGGACTCCTGTTCATAAATCTTGTCAGGACAGACACCTTCATAAAGGGTACTCCTGCTCATAAAACTTGTCAGGGCAGACACCTCCATAGAAAGGACTCATGTCAACTTGTCAGGGCAGACACCTCTGTAAAAAGAACTCCTGTTCATAAAACTTGTCAGGGCAGACACCTCTATAAAAAGGACTATGTTCACAAAATTTGTCTGGGCAGACACCTCCATATCATATTCATAAAACTTGTCAGGACAGACACCTACATAAAAGGTATATGTGCTTTTAAACCTGTCAGGGCAGACACCTCCATACAAAAGACACCTGTTCACAAAACTTTTCAGGGCAGATACCTCCATCTAAAGGACAGATGTTCATACAACTCATCAGGGCAGATAGATCCATATAAAGGACACCTTGCTCATAAAACCTGTCTGGGCAGACACTTTCATAAAATGTAAACCTGCTCATAAAACTTGTCTGGGCAGACACCTTGATATAAAAGACAGTAGCAGTGCAGAAAGAACATGTGTGGGTCCCTTGTATATTTATGATCACATTAACCTGTATAAAGGATACCTGACCAAAAGGGATGATTTATGATGGACCCAAGTGTATAGACAGGTTTCACCATAGTATAGTATTATACTAGTGTGATCAAATGTGTTTCCTATTCAATAGGGTATCATGGACTTAAGAAGTCAGGAGATGACCAGCTTTTGGAGTCATCACTTGAGGCAGTCCGCAAAGAGGTAGAAAGGTTAGATTTTGCATGCAATTCTGGCCCATATCATCAAATCTTGTTGAGCAAGAAACTTGAGCTGAGCTCAGATTTTTTGAAAATGTTAGCACTCTGGTTTTAATGAGAATGAAATTAGATTATTATTGAACTTTCAGGATATCATTAACTTTTGTTCCTCAACTTGTATGCTCAATTTCAAAGACATAGATTCACTGCAAGTACCATATCAGTCTTTGAGTTTTGAAGTTTGTGCCCATATTAATTTGAGAATAAAGGAGACTGGTTTTTTTGCTTATGAATCAAGTCCATGTACATTGTAATTTTGTTTCAGAGGACATTACATTTTAGAGTGTATATAGTATTCTCAGTTTAAACAATTTTTTTATCATATGCTGTTTAAATTTGTATTGTCCTGCACATCTGGTTAAGATAAATTCTGTTTATTCAGTTACTTATGCATAGTTCAATGGAGCGATCTGCACAAAATTCATGTGGAGGCGTCTTGATGGGTACAACACCATCCCACCAAAAGTAGGTCTTTGTGAGCAATATTTTATGTCTCAGTAACTTTGGTTATGTTATTTTATAATGTAATTTTTTAAGTCATTTTTGGCTGAAGAGTTTTGCAATTTGAATGTGGCCGTGTCTTGATGAGTACAAGACCATTCTACAAAAAGTAGGTCATTGTGACCTATATTTCATGACTCGGTGACTGGTTAAGTTAAGGTTTAAGTCAGTCTCTCATGCATTCTTGTCTTTTAAACTTTGGATATGCTATTATTTTATCATAGAACTTTATTTGCTGTATTTCTGCAACACCAAGAAGCCAGGGTTTACACAAACATCATGTACATTATACTGATTTTTAGATTAAATGAACTGCGAATCAAAGTCCTCTACATTGTTTGGCAGTTGTCCTTTATGTGTGCAAAGAACTTTCATCAAGAATTCTGAACAGTCTTTTATGTATTTGTGTCCTTTATATAGAAGTGACATTTAAGTGTACTTCAACTTAGGTAGAACAAAATAACATGCAGAATTGGAAAGCATAAGACAGATAATTATGAAAAAAATTTAACAGATTTTTCTGTTATGTTCAGGTGCAACAGTTTCAGTGGTTTGATACTGCTTCACAGTTTGAGTGGAGGGACAGGATCTGGTAAGAAAAAAGTGGTGTACACCACTTTTTTATATCACATATTGTGTTCCAGTGTGACATAACAGCTACACATAGCAAGTATTCATGGCAGTAAATTTGAAACATGCAGATTCTGTAGTTATGTTAAATCTTTAACTTCTTATTTTTCTGATGGGAAACTTATTTTCACTGCAAACAGCTCTTCACATACAGTGTTATTCCATTTGTTTTCTAAATTTTATCTGAAAAGAACACTTATTAGGGCTCCTTTATATGATATACAAATGGTCACATGTATTATATTGAACTGTGTTGCTGAGTGTTAATTGTAAGTCTGCAACATTTACCAAAATTTCTAAACATTTACATGGTGTACAGTAACCTGGTAACCATGACAATGACCTTAAATCGAGCCAATTTGAATACAACTTTTCCTCTGATCTGCACATTAGTCTTACAGTTGACACATATTTATATGTATCTATTGACAGCGTGCAAGCTGTACCTTACAACTGACACATATTTATATCTATTGACAGTGTGCATGCTGTACCTTACAGCTGACACATAATTATATATCTCTTTTGACAGTGTGCATGCTGTACCGTATGCCTAATTGTTTCATTTGCTGTATGTCATTTATCTCTTATTATGACAGGATTCAGTTTGTAAAACATGTGTTTGTTGAATATATTTGACACTTTAGGTCAAACATCTTTAGGATCAATGTAATATTATTTCACATTGATAAATAAGTGTATATGATGGGAAAATCATCACAGCCTTGACATGTGCTTTGGCTGACACCAGATGTGTTACAAGTGGAGACGTCAAACTATGAATTTCATTTAGTCCCTGGCCGTGTAAAAGACATAAGAGTGCCTGCTGTAATACAATGCTTTTTCTGTATTTTTGAGGTAAACAATGACAGTCACATGCATGTTTGTTTACACAGTTACTGATTTTATAAATATTTACAGGTACTAAACTAAACTAAGCTACTTACATATGTAAACATTGCAGCTTTAGTTAATAGGTGTGTTTTCTTGTAGAGTGTTGGCATTGGTCATGCCATACTCTTAAGAAGAGAAAGTATGGGTAGCAAACTGTATACTCAAATGTTCTCTTTACCAGTGTTACACATAGAGCATAATTATGTTGATTATTTTCCAATTACCTCTTGACTATTTGACACTCGTTTACAATTGCCACTTTTAATTAAGATCTTACTACACTGTGTAATATGCTGTATTTACTATTGCAGTAAAATACTTCACATTGAATAATATCTGACAGCTGAGCTAATACAAGAGACAGACCCATCATAACAAAGTTAAATACATGTACATTGTACAGTGCATGGTAATTCACAAAATGGTCAGATAGACTTCTTTGATTAGGCTTTAATGATGACCATATATACTTGCCTATAAGTCAAGTCCAACTACAAACAACATTGACCCTGATCTGCCATTAAATAATGCACCAGCAGATCAGGGTCAATGTTGTTTCTTGTACTGATTACTCCTAACAAACTGCATAGACACAGATCTGTCAGCGCATTATGCAACGCCAGATCTGGGTCTGTGCAACTTATAAGTGAGTATATACAATATTGTAATTAAATCATATATCCTAACATGGTGAGTTCAGTAGTACTTGTGCCAAAAGTTAGTTGTAAGTGTCTTTTTAGGGTTATTTTAGTTGGAGGCAGAGGATGTGCAAAGGGGGGCAATTAAAACATGAATTATTATGAGATTAGTGGCTTTGCTAGTATCTGGAGTATTCATTTGACTGAGGCTGGCATTTTTTGTCTAAGCACGGCTCTATCCAACTTTGAGCTGTTCTAGAACTGAAAATTTAGTGATGGAATTCCTCATACCATTCAAAAAACTGTTGGAGGGATTTAATGAAGACATAAAGGTAAGGCTTGAAAATATGATTGACAATTTTAATCCAGTTATTGATTTTTTGGCACGATCTTTGAAAAATTGGCATGAATCTCACAATCACGTGTCTCAGAAAACTTGTGCTCACTTTACAGTGGGTCTTTGATTACCTGAACTGTATATCAGAATTATTAGTGTCTGATCTAAACCAAACTCATTTCTCACAGCTCTTGTTACTTGTTTTGTGACATTTTCCCAATAATCTGAGCTCAAAAATTATTACCTCCATAGCTAGGATAGCTAAATCTATTTGTTAGCATGTACATTTATTTTTTAATAAATTTGAGCTTTTCTTTCTGAAAATATCATCATGTACTGAAATAAATTATTTGGTAAAAGTGAACATTTACTGTACAGGTGTAATTACACAATGATTCTCACTTAGGCTGCAATAAAAATGGTCAGCAATGCAGTAGAATTTCAGACATGCAGTGATTGACTGACAGTCTGTTGGTTGCACATTGGTGGGTCATGGTGATTTCTCAGTTTTTCAGATTGTGTTTCTTTCAAGTGAGATTTCCATAATTGTTCCACTTCACATCTGATTTTGATCTTTTAAATGAATGCAGGTCTTGGGTCTAGGCTATGTGAGGCACTTAGAGATGAGTATCAACTGGGTCACCTGATCTCATGTGCCTTTGTCCCACATGCCAGTGGAGAGAGTCCATTACAACATTACAACTCACTGCTTACCCTTTCCCACTTACAAAGGTAATAGGAAGGTAATAATAAGCTAATTATAATATTTAAAATGTAATTTTTTACTTCAGAACTTATATGACGTGGTACTTTTATCATATTCTGATTTTGTACTTTTGAATTTTATTAAAGCAAATTGCCAGCTTCTGAGTTGAAGTTTGCAGTTTTATATAAAAAAAATTCAGTCTTTCAAAATTTTATATTTTTTTTCATATTTTGACTTAATATGTACGTACATTCACTTGCAGTTAATCTGTGGCATTGAGTGTGAAGAACATGTTCACAACTTGCTGATCAAAAGTGCAGGTCATAATCGAGATGTGGGATTTTGCACGTTTTCTTTACTGGATAAAAAATTATTTTTTTTTATTTATTATCCCCATCATAGGCTGGTCATTTGTCAGACAGCCATACCATGCCAGATGTACATGAAAATTGAGATATATGACATGAATAATGTGTCACATACAGAGATACATGATAAATATAAAATATAAACAAGATTTTTCTACAGGGATAAAGAGATGACATATACAAGAAATGTACTGATGTACTGAAAACATTGCCTGGCTACAAAGATTAAGATTCAACACACAATTTTTGTATGAGCTCTATTTTTCATTGAATTTATCCTGCTTAAAATTTTTTAAAGCAATACATTTTTCTGTTTTGTAAATCTGAGGTATCCAAAGTTTAAAATGATGAATATATAAATGCTGTTGATTCATTTTACACCTGAATATGTGTTGTTTTGTATACAGTAGAATAAAATTTAAAGTCAAGTCTGCTTTTCTCGAATCTGATATTCCAAATATTGCTTCTTCATAGGTCATAGTTAGTTTATGTATATGTGTACACTTGCTCTCTATACACCGAAAACTTCTTTCTCAAAGGAGGTCACAACTGGTCAAAACCAAAATAGAGGCATGAAGTTTTCAAGATATGTGTCACAAGAAATTTTCAAGATATGTGTCACAAGAAGTTTTCAAGATATGTGTCACAAGAAGTTTTCAAGATATGTGTCACAAGAAGAACACAAATTATTTTCAGAAATAACAGTTTTAGTAAAAAAAACTACTTGTAGACAAGATTCTATGTAAAAGTCTAATTTGAACCGTCGATAGTTTGTACATGCGGTAAGCATAAAAGGTAATCTATAGATAGTTTCTACGTTTTCATTATCTATAAATTCAAATTTATTTTCTGATTTTGTTTGGGGGGAGGGTAAGAAGGTAATTTGTTTTATTCTATTAGTGATAAATAAATATTTCTACATCATTTTATTGTCCTTTAGAAGATATATTAATGTAGTTGAAATATAAAGAATATTCAATATTTCTCTATGAGTATGTAATATACAGAATATCCAATATTTCTCTATGAGTATGTAATATACAGAATATCCAATATTTCTCTATAAGTATGTAATATACAGAATATCCAATATTTCTCTATGAGTATGTAATATACAGAATATCCATTATTTCTCTATGATTATGTAATATACAGAATATCTAATATTTCTCTATGAGAATGTAAGTCATGTGTTCTAAAAAGTTGTTTGACTGCCTAAATGAATCCATTATAGGCTAGAAAATTCACATTTATATTAAAATTTTCTGTGAAATGCTCATAAGATAGATATTCACAGTTTTCATTCATTAAATCATTTATAATGAATATACCTCCATCAAACACTTTTTTAATAAATGTACTTTTTCCACCAACCTGAATCTTATCATTGAACCACAATTAAAGTTCTTTAAGGAAATTGGTAATTGAGCATTTTAAAACAAAGTCAAGCTTTGAACACATTATAACAAAAAGAATTTAAGCTTTGAAAATTCATTTTAACAAAGTCCATACCAGACTTTGTAAATTGAAAGTAGTCTGGTCATTGAAAGCTTAGCAAGTTTACCCATTTTTGATGTTCAGAATATAAAAGTCTTCAAATCCATTCAAATTTTAAAGTGCCTATGCAAGAGCATATATCGGCTATGTGTAGTCCACCATGGGAATAATCTTTCAAAAATTTGTTCTCCTGATTCTATCATTTGAACCATTCCGTCCAAACTAAAAAAATATGGAATTACCATATATACTCGTGTATAAGCCGATACCAACTGCAAACTGCATAGACCCAGATCTGCCGTCGTGAAATGCACTGGCAGATCTGGGTCTATGCAGTTTGTAAGGATTAATCAGTAGAAAAAACAACATAGACCCTGATGTGCTGGTGCATAATGCAATGGCAGATCAGGGTCTATGTTGTTTGCATTTGGACTCTGCTTATACGCGAAAATAGATGGTAAGTGTGTTTAATATTCACTGTGGAGGATTTGGTAAAGACAACAACAGATTATGCAGTTTTGACTTTGCTGCTGTTTTTAAAACAGTAATTTATTCAGAAGGTATTAAACTTATTTTAGACTCTTGCATTAGCAGATTGCTAATATTGCTTAATTTAGAATTCTGATTAATTTCAACAATTTCTTAAAGTTGGTGGAGAATTTTACTCCTAATATTGTGAATTGTTATCCCAGATAAGATTCATTTCATGGTAAAAGGATAGCGTATATCAGTAAAACTCATGTCAGAAGAACTCCGCTTAATTGCCTGTGTTACAACTGTTATATTTTTTTATGTGCACCATCAAGCAGAGCATGTTATGTTATGAAGTTGTCTGTCCATCCATCTGTCTGTCTTCTTCCAATTTAGGTTTTGCACAAAAACTTGAATTGTCCACCATCTAGTTACCAAACTATGTGGATGGCTTGCGCTCAGGGTATAGTCACTGTGACTGAAAGAAGAAAATGGTTTTTACACAATAATTCAAGTTACCAAATTTTGTGGATGGCTTGTACCTGCGATAAGGAAGAAGCTAATTGATTTGGGGGTCAGAAGGTTGTGGTCAAGGTCACACTGACTGAAAGAAGAAAGACGGTTTCTGCACAATAACTTGAGTTGATCATTTTCAGTTTCCAAATTTTGTGGCTGCATGCACTAGGGGAAAGGAAAAAGCCCATTTGTTTTGGAGTCAGAAGGTCAAAGATCAAGGTCACTGTGACTGAAAAAATACAAATGGTTTCTGCACAATAACATTAGTTCCACTTTACATACCTGAACCAAACTTTGTGGATAACTTGTACTTAGGGTGAGGAAAATGCCTGTTGATTTGGGGATGAAAAGGTCACAGCAACTGATGAAGAACAATGATTTCCACAGAATAACTTAAGTTCTACATCGCAGACTTGCACCAAACTTTTGACACTGAGAGTAAAGAGAATCCTGTTGACTTTATAGCCAAAGGTCATGGTTACTGTGACTGAAAAGAGAAAAATGGTTTCTGCATGTATATTTCAGCTATATACATTGAGGACTCTTAAACACTGGGTGGGTGTATATCGCGCCATTCACTATACTCCAGATATATGTTTTTTTTATAAATTATGACATACAGTGATAATGATAATGAAAAACCAGTATAGTTTGCTGATGTGAAGGTGGTGCCAGCGTGGAAACATGAAAACCTCTTAAAGATGCTTACACTTTTGAAGGGGATAATGGAGTTTGTTAAAAGTTCTTCTCAACCCATGCAGGTTGAGTTTGATTGTAATTGAAAAGTCTCTTTAAAAATGCTAGCTAGCAAGTCTACATCTTTACTCCTAACATTTTCAGATACTGTGATTGTATAGTTTTAACTCACAATGATGATGTCCTCAGTCTTGTTCAAAAGAAGAAAGGGAGTGAGAGAGTCTCATTTAGTCAGCTGAATGAACACATTGCAGCCTCGTTTGGAGGGATTCTTCTACCCACTGACTCCCTCATGCCAAAAAGGTAATTGCTCATGTTGTTACTTGTTGTCCTAAATTTGGGTTTGGTTTGGGGTTTTATGGCACAAAGACATAATTAGGTTATTTAATACCGAGACAATTGGATTAAAGGGCTTTTCCCAAGGACATGAAATGGTAGCCAATCTGGGCTGATCCAATAGTAGGATTTGAACACATATTTTCGGACATGAGTCTGGCACACTAAACCATTGTGCCACTGCAACTTCTGCCTCCATTAATCACATCCTATGACATGCAAGAGAGTTCATCGGGCCTATTCAGTCAGATTGCCAGTTACATTTTGCTTGCTGCAAGCAGTAGCTCTGTCACCTGCTAGCGGGCACTTCTTCAAAACAATGTTTCAGCTAGCCTCATATGCAAAGGGTCGATACGGAACAAAGAGAATTGATAACCCAAGGGCCATTATATATAATTTTTTGTTGTACATGTTGAATCTTGATATCAGATAGCCCTTTTGCACATTCTGATATTAAAGAAAATGTTCTTTCTTTCTTCATGCAGAATATTCAGTTACTTTCAAGTATAGGTATTTTAAAAGTAAGTTTAAATGAGAGCACTTGAAGTATAATACCTTCATGCTCTAGTTCACATCTGGGAGATCATTCAACAAATATCACTGCAGGGGCAATACAAATGATGCACTGGCTAATGGGCCAATTGTAACATTTCCACATTATTTTATGTTTATTCCTCACATCTGAAGCATCAATCAGAGGTGATGTAGAAGATTGGAGTGTTGAAAGAGAGAGAGTGAACGTTTAATAAAATCATCTAGTTTATCTTTTTATAATATACTGGTAATATGCCTGCATCAGCTTTAGAACCTTAAATTCTGCAATTATTCTAAATAATAATAAAGAACTTATTTAAGAAGCCATTGAACTATTGTAAATCGGAGAATTAAATGAGATTAATGTGTAGTGAAAATTAATGGACATGAAAATATTATGCTGTCCTTAACTAGTTTATTATCTGTCAACATTTATGAACATGTCAGATTATCAACTAGATGACTTTTTTAAAAAAACTGGAACAAAATTTCAATCATAATTGAATCATGGGAAGGTTAATGCAGAAATAAATAAATATATAACTCTTAAAGTTGGGTGTCATGTATACTAAGGAAAATTTGATAACCAAGCTCACATTAAGATAGAAAGTACATAAGTTAATGCTGCAATAACAGTGACCAATATCATCATCATAATCATAATCATCATCATCATCATCATCATTATTATTATTATTATTATTATTATTATTCACTGATATAATTCCTTTACAAAATCAGAACCCTCATGTTATACTAAGGGAAATCTGATAACCAAACTCACATCAAGATAGAAAGTATTAAGTTAGTGCTGCAGCAACAATAACAACCACCATCATCATCATCATCATCATGTCATTATTATTATTATTATTATTATTATTATTACACTTATTATTATTCAGTGATATAATTTAAAAAATCAAAATGCACCCCACATTCAGTCTTCGCTAGCAGTTCCTCTCCAGTGTGTCAGTCGCCACTAAGGGACTCTCACAGCGCAAGCTAACATTTGGTCAGTTGTATGATCTATTGGGCAGGGTTAATAATGCACCAAAAACCAATGAAAATCTGTTTCTTCTTAGATAGTAACAAGATTATTTCAAAATAAAGTTCATTTTTGGGTTGTCTACATATGGGTCAATCAATAAGTCCAAAATTTTAACCAATCAGATAACACATATTTTTTTGTAGTTGTAATTGATTGAAGTATAAGCTCTTTGTCCATAGCTTAAAATAGGGCAGAGGAAATTTTGAACATGTACAGTTTTGCTATTTAAAAATGGATTGATATCAAACAAATGGCATTTGTTAGTGGCTGTTGCGATCTAGGGATCTGTGTAACAGAATGTTAAGATGTGCCAATTTTTGTCAACACCCATTAAAGTAGCACCAGGTCAATTAAAAAGCCATATGTTGCATTATGTTTGCATTAACTGTGTAATTATCAAATTAGGTGAAAGATCAAAAAGCTGTGACTCAGATACTTAAAGGAATTTTTACTGTCATATTAACATTTACAGATATGATAAATTTATTATTGAGATAATCAATATTCTCACTTTTTTGGGCCTTAAATTTGAAAATCCTCTGTATGGAAAACAGGTGGATCAGATTTTTGTCAGATGCACAATATCAAATCTCTATTACACAAGCTTAATATACCAACATATTTTTTAATTCTGTGTTTCTGATATTTGAAAAAATTAAAGGGTTTTTATTAGCCACCCATCTTGCCTTAAATAGTATTTCATTTCAGCCTCTAACTCTAAATTTCTAGTTGTCTTGTAGTCAATTTCTAAAACAAGATGGTTGTTAATCTATGAGTCCCTTTAGGTTTATTGGATTTTTACAATCCAAAAAACAGTTATTGAGCCAGATACTGTGTTCCCATCTCTATAACACTGTTCATGGGTGTCATAAAATTGATCTGTGTTATATGTGAGCCCATCTAATACTGTAGTGTTTTAACAAGTTTATTTCATAATTTGTGTATAACACGTGCATACTGTGTCTTGTCTTTTTTTAAGTTAGGGGCTTACACAAAAATTTCGACTGGCTTGCATAAAAACTTTACCATTGTGTTGATGATGAAGCCTCTGTTGACTGAGCATCACTATGTCTCACCCCTTTCTTCATAAAAAGAGAGACAGAATCACAAAAAGGGTATTTAATGATATGAAATAACAATGTAATTTGGTTTCATCAGCCAGAAACTAAAATTTAGATAAGAAGAAAATTTGAACAATTTAATGGGATCCATGGCAACACTCATAAGAAGAAAATTAGACCAATTTAATGGGATCCATGGCAATAACCATGAGTAGAAAAATAGACCAATTTAATGGGATCCATGGGAATACCCATAAGTAGAAAATTAGACCAATTTAATGGGATCCATGGCAATACCCATAAGTAGAAAATTAGACCAAATTAATGGGATCAATGGCATACCCATAAGTAGAAAATTGAACCAATTTAATGGGATTCATGGCATACCCATAAGTAGAAAAATGGACCAATTTAGTGGGATCCATGGCAATACAATTTAATGGGATCCATGGCAATACCCATGAGTAGAAAATGTGGCCAATTTAATGGGATCCATGGCTTTACCAATAAGTAGAAAATGTGGCCAATTTAATGGGATTCATGGCAATACCCATAAGTAGAAAAATAGACCAATTTAATGGGATCCATGGCAATACCCATAAGTAGAAAATAGACCAATTTAACTGGATCCATGGCAATACCCATAAGTAGAAAATTAGACCAATTTAATGGGATCCATGGCAATACCCATAAGTAGAAAATTAGACCAAATTAATGGGATCAATGGCATACCCATAAGTAGAAAATTGAACCAATTTAATGGGATTCATGGCATACCCATAAGTAGAAAAATGGACCAATTTAGTGGGATCCATGGCAATACAATTTAATGGGATCCATGGCAATACCCATGAGTAGAAAATGTGGCCAATTTAATGGGATCCATGGTTTTACCAATAAGTAGAAAATGTGGCCAATTTAATGGGATTCATGGCAATACCCATAAGTAGAAAAATAGACCAATTTAATGGGATCCATGGCAATACCCATAAGTAGAAAATAGACCAATTTAACTGGATCCATGGCAATACCCATAAGTAGAAAATTAGACCAATTTAATGGGATCCATGGCAATAACCATGAGTAGAAAAATAGTCCAATTTAATTGGATCCATGGCAATACCCATAAGTAGAAAATTTGCCCAATTTAATGGGATCCATGGCTTTTTTAATAAGTAGAAAATTTGGCCAATTTAATGGGATTCATGGCAATACTCATAAGTAGAAAATGTGGCCAATTTAATGGGATCCATGGCAATACCCATAAATAGAAAATGTGGCCAATTTAATGGGATCCATGGCAATACCCATAAGTAGAAAATAGACCAATTTAACTGGATCCGTGGCAATACCCATAAGTAGAAAATTAGACCAATTTAATGGGATCCATGGCCATACCCATAAGTAGAAAATTAGACCAATTTAATGGGATGCATGGCTATACTCGCATTATAAGTGGGACAGCAGTATACTGAGGGGTTTTTATAGTGAGGGATGATGGTGTGTTAGTATAGAGAAATTTACGTAAAAATGTTTTCTTTATTTGTAGTGGGCATAGTATTGGTCAGGAGCCATGGGAAATGATCAGATCAGTGTGTCCAATGCCAAACTTGAAGTTTGTACAGCTGAAACACCTTTCCAGGAGGTATGCAAAGAGTTCTGCACATAATCAGTCTGCTCTTGTTTTACTTAAGGATGTTTGCTTTTGTAAATTCAACAATCACTGCACATAATCAGTCTGCTCTTGTTTTACTTAAGGATGTTTGATTTTGTAAATTCAACAATCACTGCACATAATCAATCTGCTCTTGTTTTACTTAAGGATGTTTGCTTTTGTAAATTCAACAATCACTGCACATAATCAATCTGCTCTTGTTTTACTTAAGGATGTTTGCTTTTGTAAATTCAACAATCACTGCACATAATCAGTCTGCTCTTGTTTTACTTAAGGATGTTTGCTTTTGTAAATTCAACAATCACTGCACATAATCAATCTGCTCTTGTTTTACTTAAGGATGTTTGCTTTTGTAAATTCAACAATCACTGCACATAATCAGTCTGCTCTTGTTTTACTTAAGGATGTTTGCTTTTGTAAATTCAACAATCACTGCACATAATCAGTCTGCTCTTGTTTTACTTAAGGATGTTTGCTTTTGTAAATTCAACAATCACTGCGCATAATCAGTCTGCTCTTGTTTTACTTAAGGATGTTTGCTTTTGTAAATTCAACAATCACTGCACATAATCAATCTGCTCTTGTTTTACTTAAGGATGTTTGCTTTTGTAAATTCAACAATCACTGCACATAATCAGTCTGCTCTTGTTTTACTTAAGGATGTTTGCTTTTGTAAATTCAACAATCACTGCACATAATCAATCTGCTCTTGTTTTACTTAAGGATGTTTGCTTTTGTAAATTCAACAATCACTGCACATAATCAGTCTGCTCTTGTTTTACTTAAGGATGTTTGCTTTTGTAAATTCAACAATCACTGCACATAATCAGTCTGCTCTTGTTTTACTTAAGGATGTTTGCTTTTGTAAATTCAACAATCACTGCACATAATCAGTCTGCTCTTGTTTTACTTAAGGATGTTTGCTTTTGTAAATTCAACAATGACTGCACATAATCAATCTGCTCTTGTTTTACTTAAGGATGTTTGCTTTTGTAAATTCAACAATCACTGCACATAATCAGTCTGCTCTTGTTTTACTTAAGGATGTTTGCTTTTGTAAATTCAACAATCACTGCACATAATCAGTCTGCTCTTGTTTTACTTAAGGATGTTTGCTTTTGTAAATTCAACAATCACTGCACATAATCAATCTGCTCTTGTTTTACTTAAGGATGTTTGCTTTTGTAAATTCAACAATCACTGCACATAATCAGTCTGCTCTTGTTTTACTTAAGGATGTTTGCTTTTGTAAATTCAACAATCACTGCACATAATCAGTCTGCTCTTGTTTTACTTAAGGATGTTTGCTTTTGTAAATTCAACAATCACTGCACATAATCAGTCTGCTCTTGTTTTACTTAAGGATGTTTGCTTTTGTAAATTCAACAATCACTGCACATAATCAGTCTGCTCTTGTTTTACTTAAGGATGTTTGCTTTTGTAAATTCAACAATCACTGCACATAATCAGTCTGCTCTTGTTTTACTTAAGGATGTTTGCTTTTGTAAATTCAACAATCACTGCACATCTTTAAACGACATTATCATTACATTATGACATCATGGATATGAGGTTACTTGTTACCCACATGGATCATAGTGCTATGAAAACTGAGAGAGATAGGATGTAAAATGATTTGGCTGCAACTTCCGGCTCTTATTAAATAATTAAAATATGAATGCTCATACATTTTTAATAATTGCAATAACAATCCTGTGAAAGAAACTGATTAAGTCAAAAAATTTTTTTATGAAACCTTAGGGAATCATTAGCAATTTATGACCTACCCAAAATCAGCCTTGCAGGCTTTCTGTTTCGGAAAATCAATGTGATTTTGATAATTGTTCATACTGAAAAGATGAACTCACCAAAATAAAATTTTCTTTGTGAATTTGATAAAAGTAGTTTATGATCTTTAACCTGTGCAAATTTAATGAATTTTTAAATAGTCATTCAAATGTTATTTTATGCACAATTAGTGGCAGGGTACATTGTGCCATACTTTTCTATGCAATGACCCTTACTTAGGGATAAATGTTCAGCTAAGAGCAGCACACAAAAATGCATACCGTATATACTCGCGTATAAGCTAATACAAGCTGCAAACTGCTAAGACCCAGATCTGTCATCACATAATGCGCCGGCAGATCTGGGTCTATGCAGATTGAAAGGACTAATCAGTAGAACAAACAACATAGATCCTGATCTGCTGGTGCAATATGTGATGGCAGATCAGGGTCTATGTTGTTTGCATTTGGACCTGGATTATACATGAGTATATATGGTAATAGTTTATACATTTTTCACTTATTTTTGATTGTTTAGATCATTAGAGCTGTACAAATATAAATTTTCAAAAAATTAAATACACCAACATTTCAAAAGTAATGATCCTTAAATTTACTTTTGAACTACATCAGTTACAGGTGAAATACACCGCTCCCTCGATAACTCGCGCCCGGATAACTCGCGAACCCGCTTATAACACAGGTCAGGCGTGGATCCCATTTTTTTAAACTAGAAAATACAAAGGAAAAAGAAAAAAATTGGACCCTATTTGTTGAAGGTAAAAAAAATTGCGATCAAAATTAGTAAATGAAACCTTGATATATTGCTCGTTTTATCGTCAAAACCAGTGGTTAGTACCCATAAATTTGAATCAACATCATGAAATTTTCAACTTTTAATAAGAAGTCATATTTTGTTCAATTTTCTTTCCAAACAACATTCTTGGTAACCTATAAATAACAATATTCGACAAAATTTCAATCAATGAAAACGTCACTAAAACCTGCTGGTGGCAACACTTTAAAAATAAATACCAATTAAATAAGTTTTGTCAAGTGAAATATGTTTTAGTTCTATCTTTTAATTCAGTTTCAGTGTAATCATCATAAATGTAATATGCCCTCTTGTATTCAAACGTGAAAAATATAATTCAACTGACCAAGCTATCGCCGCGAGCGTTTCTGTGAGAATCTAATTAAGTGCCGACCGTTTGTTTTTTATCTCCGACTCGCAAAAGTATTTGTTGTGTTGTTACACTCAATTAATAGCAGACCTGCTTTGTATTATCACGTTAATTACGTCTTTTGTATCAAATGAAACAAAGGGGGTGGAATAACAGAAAAGTTAAAAGGCGTGCAAATCCTGCCTGCATAAGAGCTAGCGGTCACGGCCGTGTGTCAGGTCAACTCGTTTCAATTGATCAATCGAACACTGTTGTAAATATTATTATGTAAGTAATATAATTAAACTACCGTAAATTAGCCTACTCATTCACAAATGTGATCAAAAATAGGCAACCAAGCCAAATACTTGGTGAATAAAAAGCTTTGTTTTACAGATATGGTTCATTACGGAGAAGCGAGTTCCAGAGTTTGTATGAACTTAAAATTTCCATCTTGCTACTCAGCGATTTCCTCAAGGATGAGAAGAAGTTTCACTGTTACTTGATATGAAATCACGGCATCCATATTTTATTAATAGAACAATAAATAAATCGAGTTTCGACGTTGACGGTTGTTTCACAAAATAAACGTCCCTTGTTTTTGAAAAAAGGAATCTTGTTTAGTTGTGAATCGACAACAACAAAAAGCAGTGACATAATACTCAATATTTTCGCGTACATGTGTTGTTGAAACCGCTTGGACTAATGTTGTTCACGATCTTTCGGAGGTTCGTTATCTTGAAAATAAAGGTAATTTATACAGAAAAGCAAACAACTACATTAGAAAAAGCTTTTTATTGACAATTATTCTCAATGTAATTATAAAACGAGTATTCAGCCATTTAACAGCCCCGTTACCCCCACCCCCACCCCCCCCCGCGGTTTTCTCAATGTCCAGCAGGAATGGTATCCCCTTCTTAATTTTTTTGAGGTCCCTCGGTAACTTGCGCGCCCGCTTATAGTGCGGTCTATGTTTTTGGACCCCGTTGTGCGCGAGTTATTGAGGGAGAGGTGTAGTATTTAAACTTATAAAAATTAAAGTATTGGCCTTTGTTCAGCAGAATTTCACATGCTGATTGAAAAAAAAGTTTTAAATTTGCTATTTTGAAAATAAATTCTACTTTAAATTTAACAATATTTTTTTAATAATTGACTTACCATGTTTGGCTTATGTTTTTGGCTTGCTATAATGTGCACCTGAAATAATGTGCACCACCACACCATTTTCATACAGACTGTACAGTTAGCCAATCTGTACTTGCGCTTTAATGGATCTTTAATAAGGTTCCATGCTCTGTCAGCATGAAGTGCAAGTATTATGACCGTATGTTATTATTACAATTTAAACTTCATTAACTTTTTTTATATGTGATATATGATTAAGCTGATCTTTTGTTTCAGCAAGGTGAGCTGGGAAGGTTTGATGAGTCACATGCTGCTTACTTTAAGAAAGTACAATGCAAACAATAAACCTGTATCCTTGAGTTGGGTCAAAAGTTTAAAATCTTTCAATTTATTACAAAGTTTAATATTAAAAAAATTTGGACTTTGATGCATTTTTCAGTTTCTGCAAAACAAATGTCATGTTTTCTGTTCTTTCTTTACTAAAATTAGTTGTGTATGTTTAATATATAACAAATTTTTTTAAAAAATTAATTTCAAGGGACAAAACTAAACTTTTAGTGATCCCAGGCATAGATCTTGATATGAAAAAACAAATTTTAATTCTATTTTAGTTACAGCAGGTCTATTGGAATATTTATGAGGATATTTTGACATAGATTTCCATACACTTTGTTGTTTTATTCATTATTTTATACAATATTATTTATTTCATTCATTACTGTTATCGGTCAATTCCATAATATTCTAGTTATTATTTGAAACTATGATTTTTTTTTAAAATGTATGTCGCAGTCTAGATCCATAGTCATCTATTTCATTATGATCTATGTGATTGAAACACTTCATTTTAACCTTCAGATGAATAAGTTATACCACATTGTGGTTACCTCCCTTGCTTGTCTCACAGTTGTAGTTTTACAAGCAAAACAATTGTTTCAGTAGAAAATTCTTTCTGAAAGTAAGTGCAAAAATGTTTTATCAATTTATTTTATGAAATTTGTTTTCCTTACAGACCTTGAAATGGGTAATTGTAAATAAATCTGCATTTCATTTTCACTTCATTTGCATTTGAAATGCATTTCTTTTTTCTATAACAAGTCTTTACCTTTTATTTGAAAGATTTTATAGATTTTACTTTTATCTCCAAGTTGAGATACCTTTTAAAGAATTTTAACGTCTTTACCATTTATATTTTATCTTGTAGGAATACATGTTAATGTTTATTTGGAAGGGTTCATCTTCCTAAATTTATTTGCAATTCTTTATCTTTACCTTTTTTAAAACTTAACTTTTAATTGGCACTATATAACGTGTATTGTGTTAATATGCCATTAAAGCATACATACATACATACAGTGTTAGAAGCAGACCTCAAAAACCTTGAAAACCCTAAAATTTCATTTTGACCTTAGAAACATAAAAAAAGCCAAACAAAACTGAAGGGAACCAAAATAAAAATAAAGAAAAACTAACAATTTTGAAAAAATGATAAATAGCTCTACCCTGACCCCACAATAAATGCTTTTTTGCACACTCTTTTTCGTTAGGCTAGTCTAGCTGTTGAGAAAGCACGCGAATTATGCAAATTAAAAACATTCAGTCATTTTATTCTAAAATTCATTTTCAAATTTTTTATAAATATTATGCTCACCATGGAGATAATCTTGTAATTGCTTTGTGTCTTGAACCTCACAATTTTTTTTAAAACCTCAAAAAAACCTTACAAAAGCCTCAAGTTTTAAAAGTTAATTTCACTTCTAACCCTGTACATACATACATTTGGAATGAAATAGAAATGCATTTAATCAACTTGGGTTTTCAGTTTTCAAGAGTGTTAAATGTAGAGCACTGTTGTTTTCATATCTTGTCTAATCAGAAGATGTCTTAAATAAAATAGTGAATGTGTAAAATGCAAAAGACAGCATTGATTTTACAATAAATAAACACGTAGCTACAAGTACAATAAATGTAAAAATAAAAGTTGTAGGGTATTTGTCAGTACATTTTATTATGTTTCATTCAAATAAAAATTGTACAGATGTTACTTCATGTGATGATGTCATCACATCACTGGCAGTTGTTATTTCTGCCATGACAAGAATAATGTCACGGCTTGTAATGAGTGAAAAATTGTCAGTGTAAAGAATCTGATCCTGGATTATCATGTGAAAGGGCGTCCAACTGTGGAAATTTAGTGGCAGCCTGAAAATAATATAATTTCAGATCTATTCATGAGATGCATATGCATTTCATTCCATTTTAGTTTATCATTATCTTATTTTGCTTTTGTGATCTCCAATTTCTTAAAAATACATTTATCATTTCGTATGCAAGTTCAGTATATACATTGTATTGAAAGATGAAGAAAAGAAAAGACTTTTAAAACCGCTATTTTTCACATTATTCAGAGCAATATTGGCATTTAATTATGGTCATAAGGAATACGAGTATCAATATCTAAAATTATTTTTAACCTTCTGTTCAACCTATTATCACATTAGCACACCAAGCTGTATGTATTCTCAGCACTTGGATATAAAGTAATATGTCTGAATAGATTGACAAGTTGTGTAGTATTTGATCCAGACACACTTACATACCAGACTGGTATGTATCTCAGAAACCACACAGTTTTGATTGACAAGCATGTTGAAAATAAATGCTTATCTAAAGTTACTAATTCTCTATTTAGTTATTACTTCTTTTATTATGCACATGGTACTAATCTTCATGGAGTTACGCCTTATTAATATCTAAAAGAAACTTTTTAGAGGACATTGTAAAAATGAGTAATGGGATTGTCTTTGATCATTGTCTTATTGGAGATATATTGTGCTCCTCAGAAAATTATTATAATTATCTGGACCCATTAAGATACATGCTCAATGATCTTGTCTGGAAAATCAGTTATCCACATGATAGATCTTAGTCAGTTGGGTATGTAATGGTTGATTGTTTGGTGTTGAATGTCATTTTCAACACATTATTGGCTATATTATGCCGAGGATATAGGAACTAAGTGCCTTTCCTAAAGACACTTTGAGGCAGCCAACCTGGTTGGGTATCAAAACTGCAACCCCTGGATTGCGAGTACAGTGTTCTACTGACATACCATGGATTCCCGATTGGGAATGTAGATATGGGTGGGACATGATCTGAGTCTGCATGTACGAGCAAAAAGTATGAATACTTGGAATCTGGTTAATCAGCATGCCACTATACCACAAGAGTACACAAAATTTACCTATATATGTATCCAGAGAAGTAGGTAACAATGCAGTTACAAAAGTTTCCCAACATTTCGATTTATCAAGCTCTTCATTAAGTGTAGAAATGACTTACAATACAGACATTCATGACAAAAGTTGAGAGAAACCTGAACTATTTTCATCATAGATAGATGGGGGAAATCTACAATAAAGAGTGAATTTAATAGTGAAAAGAAAAAACATCAGATGATAAACATGTATATTAATATATTCCTTAGCATTTATAGTTCTCCAGCTTGGCTAATCTTATTGTGGCAAGAGGAGATAGTACAGCAAGTTTTCAGCACAATGCCAAAGTTTTGGAGGAAAAAGTCAAGACTGCTTATAATTGTGTTCCATGGAATCCATACCCGGTTGACATATGGACAGGTAGTGATGACACAACAAATTTAAATACTATGTACAGTTGACATATGGACAGGTAGAGATGATGCAACATATTTAAATACTATGTACAGTTGACATATGGACAGGTAGAGATGATGCAACATATTTAAATACTATGTACAGTTGACATATGGACAGGTAGAGATGATGCAACATATTTAAATACTATGTACAGTTGACATATGGACAGGTAGAGATGATGCAACATATTTAAATACTGTGTACAGTTGACATGGACAGGGAGAGATAACAACATATTTAAATACTATGTACAGTTGACATATGGACAGTTAGAGATAACACAACATATTTAAATACTATGTACAGTTGACATATGGATAGGTAGAGATAACAACATATTATAATATTGTGTACAGTTGACATATGGACAGGTAGAGATAACAACATATTTAAATACTTTGTACAATTGACATGGACAGGTAGAGATGACACAACATATTTAAATACTATGTACAGTTGACATATGGACAGGAGAGATAACAACATTAAATACTATGTATAGTTGACATTTACAGGTAGAGACCACACAACATATTTAAATACTATGTACAGTTGACATATGGACAGATAGAGATAACACAACATATTTAAATACAATGTACAGTTGACATATAGACAGGAGAGATAACACAACATTAAATGCTATGTATAGTTGACATTTACATGTAGAGACCACACAACATATTTAAATAATATGTACAGTTGTCATATGGACAGGTAGAGATGATGACATATTTAAATACTATGGACAGGTAGAGATGATGACATATTTAAATACTATGTACAGTTGACATATGGGCAGGTAGAGATAACACAACATATTTAAATACTATGTATACCTCCATATGAAACCAGTTTGTGTATTAATGGAAATGGCAAAAGTTCTGTTTATACAGAAATATATTGATGTTTACCTGAGCATAAAGAGCATCTGTTAATTAGGACAAGTTGAAACTGGTTCATTCAGAGGTTAGTATAATGAACTTTACAATAGAATAGAATAGATGGGTAGATAGACTGATTGCTGATATAAATCATGGTACCATATATTTATATATATATATATATATATATATATATATATATATATATATGGTACCATGATTTATAAATAGTCTTTTCTGTGATTATTTCATTATATAAGACATACTGTCAGAAGGTCAGTAAAAATATGAAATTAAATTATATCATTGCACCTCTTTTTAATTTATAATTACAATCCTTTAAGTTTCATTTTTGAAAGAATTACCTTGACTGATATTTTTTTAATTTGATAAATAGAGAACCAAAGGCAATTACTTCCCCTTGAAACTGATATGACGCACCTCCAGAAAACATTGTCCAGCAAATTTCTGTTTGTTATGTTTTCCTTAAAGAGAAAATTATTTTGCCACAATAACATCATCAAGGATAAAATAAGAATAAACCCAGTTGACAGATATATGTAAGGGGTTTCAGTATGAATCAACACATATAGTAGTATGGGTTTTTTTTGTTTTTTTTTTAAAGACACCAAGGTCTTAAAAACAACTTAAATGGGTGTCTTTCGGTGCAAAATCTTGAATGTTTATACTAAAGTTCAATAAATTTATAAACACAGGTAGTTAATTTTTTAAAAATGTTCTCCAGTTGTGATACACCTCCTTAAGTAGAAACTTTTTTATATTTTATATTTGGTATTTATTTTTATAATATTAATGGGAATTTTTAGCCATAAGTTCAGTTACATCATCATCATCTGTTCAGATCATGATGATGATGAGTGTTTTATTGTTGTTGTTCTTATTGACAAAGCTAAAATTTACTAATCCACATTCAAATTTACAATCATTTCATCAAATTACACAGGAATTATGAAAATAAGACTGTATTCTGTCAGTATGTATTCAGTGGGTTTTTCACAGAGATTACAAGTTACATTTCAAAATCATTCATCAAGAGATATTTATCTTGAGAGTTTCATATTTTTTCCAAATAATTTTAAAGTGTTTCCTAATGAAGTTTTCACTGTTAAACCGCAATTTAAAGAGACAGACTGTATTTGTAGAACCATCAAAGCACTTATTACTTAATAATAATAATAATAATAATAATAAAAATAATAACAATAATAATAATAATAATAATAATAATAATAACAATAATAATAAATAAATACACTGATAAGAAAATTAAATGCTTGAATATTATGCTACTGTAAGGTTTTTGTTGTAAAATAAATTTCAGCGGCAGTGTTGTAAATTAAATTGATATTGTTTATTAATAAAATGTTATTATCAAAATGAAGAAAGATATGAATCACAGAGAGCATAACATCACAGGAATCAACAAAACTGATATGAAAACTGCAGTTAACATATAATCTCAAATAGATTTTAAATTTCATTTTTTTTTAAAATGATTTTTTAAAATAAAATTGGGACCTTCTTACTTCTAGAATACATAGACCTCATCTTGATCATGATTATAATTTTTTGTAAATGCTATTATGTAGGAATGTAAAATTCAAATGAACGGTGGTTTTAAAAAAGAAGGAAAGGAAACCAAATTTGATAAAAAACATTATTGAAGACAAACAAAATGAAACTAATAACAGCAAAATATTTAGTTTTAATTACTGGCACAGTTATAAAAATAAAAGCAGTTTTTGGTATTTCAAAATTACATTGGGGTAGGATTAGAGTTTATCCAAATCATCTGGACTGGCTTTTTCTGTGACACCATCTAATTGGGAGATAACTGATTAATCAAGGCATACATGCCAACCATTACGCTATTGGCATAATCATTATGCTTTTTTTCACCTAATTATGTCTTATACTCATCTGTATATGGCAGGGGTCCCCAACCTTTTTTGTGCCTATGGGCACATTTGTGAGTTTATTAGAGAGTGGCAGGCACCAACCAATTAACTTGACCCATTTTTAAAATTATTATTATTTATTATAACCTCTTCCATGGGCACACAAAAAACCTTGGCGGGTGCCATAGTGACTGGTATATGGATTATGCTTTTTTTTGCATTAAAAAAAAATAGAGCAATAAAATGTTGGGTTTGTCATTTTTATTATCATCTCTTTAATCCCACACATCATCTGATCATATAAATTTGAGAATATTGTAAAAAAGAAGACTGCTGCATAAGAACAGTGGAATTGTGCTTTTGTCCATCATAGACATACATGTACTTTCCTTATTTTCTATTTATAGCAGCTGTATATGACACATTTCCAAGAAAACAGACAGGTATCTTCAATTTGAAAACTTATCTCACACATTCATTATATTTGAAAAATATATTTAGGTAGTGGACCAGTCTATACTTTAATAAAAAATGCTGCCAGATGTGAAGCAAAACAGGCTTTATTGATTTGACTCATGGATGTTATATGACTGAAAAATGTTAGAGGAGAGGGATCTTTTTAAACTTCAAAACATGTCAGATCATAAAAAGGACAAATCAATAGTGCTTTACAAATTTAAAAAGAAAAATATGAGAGTGATGTAATACATGAGTCGGGTTGAGCACATCATCATGCTTATTGCAGAATTTGTGGACTTTACAATCATTCAGCAAAAGTTAGACATGTAGACTAGTTAAAGTGGGTGTTACACATAAATAATTCATCAATATGTTTGGTGTTTATATTCTGGTACTAATCCACATGGCCTTTGCCCTTTTGTAACAAGAATTTTGACCAGCTGCAGATCCAGGTTAGTAGAAAACTCAATGTACATTTTTCAAACAGTTTATTGTAATTATGGCTTCTAATATATAGGTTACACTTTTTATGCTCAGATTACACCTTTTGCCACTTGGGTTACACTTGCACCTCTCTAGGGGGTGGCGTGTATGTCAAGGCCATTGCATTATACCATTATTTCCAACTCTGTTTCAGCAAGTAATAGCACAGTGGGCCCAAAATCATCAGCCTCAATTACCATAGCAACTAACTACACATCAGTAGTGGAATATCTGGATGTGGTACTCCAAAGGTCAAAGGTCATGTATGATGCTGGAGCTTACCTGCATTGGTACTGGAAGTATGGAGCTACCAAGGTAATGATAAAGCCGACAGACAGATAGGTATATAGGTGTATATATGAATTGTTGGATGAATGGATGGATACATGTATATAGATAGATTTGTGTGTAAATAGATGGAGGAGGGTAGAGGGATGACAGACAGTCAAAAAGCCAGGCATGTGGATTGATAATTAGGTAGACAAAAAATACAGTAGATTGAGATTGATTTTCTCATTTGTCTGTTGCAGACATTTCTTTAGATAGTAAGTTCTTTTAAGCAGGAAACAAATTCTTGATATTATCAGTTTGTTTTATATATATATATATATATATATATATATATATATATATATATATATATGGCTCCCTGAGATCCTTATATATGCCAGACATATCCAGTCCAGCAGTTCAGAGATTTAGACTAGCACATGTTCTGAGCAACCAGATATCGGTCATAGGATATTCCAAAATATCATCGTATCAAATAGTCTTTGAGTTTTTATCCATAACACTGTTAAATAAATATCGTAACAATGTAAAATTCAAAGAGACGATTTTGTTGTCACCGACTATGCTTGTTACACCTTGCCTGATTAACAATTTTGTTTCTGCACAATAACTTGAGTTGTCCTCCATCTACAGTTACCAAACTTTGTGGATGGCTTGCTCTTGGGATAAGGAAGAACCCTATCAATTTCAGGCTCAAAGCTCAGAGATCAAGGTCGCTGATTGAAAGAACAAAAATGGTTTCCACATATTAACTCAAGCTGTTTGCCATCAGCAGTTGCCAAACTTCATGAATGGCTTGCATTTGGGGTAAAGAAGAACCCTGTTTTGGGATCAAAAGGTCATGATCACAGTGACTGAAAGAAGAAAAATGGTTTCAGGACAATAACTTGAGTTCTGAATCATCTACTGTTACCAAACTTTGTGGATTGTTTACACTTGAGATAAGGAAGAAACCTATTGGTTTTGGGCTGAAAAGATCAGTGTCACTGTTACTGAAAGAAGAAAAATGTTTTTTGCACAATAACATTAGCTCTGCATCTTATACCTGGATTAAACTTTGTGGTTGGCTTGCACTTGGGGTAAGGAAGAAGCCTGTCTATTTGGGGTCAAACAATCAAAGGTCAAGGTCACTGTGACTGAAAGCATAAATCTGTTTTTTGCATAATAATTTTGGTTCTAGACCAAGTATATTGACCAAAGTTTGTGAACGGCCTGCACTTGAGATATGGAAGAGGCATTATTATAGTCAAAGTTCAAGGTCATTGTGCTTAAAGTATGGATTTTGAGGAATAACTTTTGTTTTAAAATAAGTTCCTTGATCAAAGTTTGTGGATGCTTTCTTTTTTTGGATAATGAAAATACTTGCAGATTCTGGGGTGGAAAGGTCAGAGGTCACAGTCATGGTAAATCCAATAAGAAAATAATGGTTTCTGCATGCTAAATTTAGTGAGTTAAGTATTAACATGGGGAACTATTATACACAAGGCGGGAGTATAATGTGCTATTTATGGTACTCTTGTTTAGAATTAATGGGAACTGTGTCAGAAGTTTTTGCACATTCTTCACCCTGAATGCAACATTAACCAAAAATCAGACAAGAAATTGATTAAGATTCATCACTATTTGCTTCTATACATTAGCATTTGAGAGTGAGAGAAAGGAAACTTTTCTAGGATGACATAAGAATGAAGTCCTTTGTTTCAGACATGCTTAAATTTTGATCTGAATAAAAATAATTTCAGTATAATTGTAAAAACATGCTGAAATTTTGAAACATTGCAAAAACATGCTTATGTTTAGAAATGAATACTTGTTTTGAAATGTTCAGACAGTTTTTATCAAATTTTATTTTTATTTAATTGTAATTGAAGAAGCATGAACTGAGAAAAAATTGTAATTATTTTCAGGATGATTTTGAAGAGGCATTCAACGAGGTCGAAGCTATAATCCAAGGCTATAATGAAGCCACAAAACCAGGTTGATCATCAGTGATATCTTGACTTGGTAAAAAAGGGACATAACTCCAGGACATTCTGTGAAATAGAATAAAGTATTTAAGTCAGAAAAATTTACACATGGAGCTCTGAGCTAATCCCATAGCCCAACATCCCAGACTATTCATTTTCAAAGTAGGGCAAGTAAAATTGCTTCTTTCCTATTTTAAAAAAGTTGGTCAAGTGCTTATTTTCATGCCATCATCATTTTATCTACTTTATATGGCTGTTCATGTCCTCCAGGTGTACAGAATGTTTGATTCTACTCTCTCCATATATTTATTTACATCCTGTATCACACCTACCGATGGTCATTGATAACTGTTGCATGTGCACACGTTCTATTACTGCTTGACTGCATATTGGGCTAAGCAACCAAATTATTGGCCAATCAAAACACGTGAAACAAAACAAAGCTGGTATGATTAATTAGCAGTGTTTTAAACGGCTTCATTGTATTGTGTTTACTCAAACCAGATCCTCACGATCGACTCACCCTTTGGTTTTAATCCAGTGAGTCAGTCCAATTAAATTAGTGAAAGGCACTTTACTCACATTAGTGTCACATCCTTTATAAACTGATTAAATGACTGATGATTCTTGAATTTTTAATTGATTATACAGAGGATTAACTTCCATGTCCAATATTGTGTTTGAAGCAAAACAATTATGCTAATTAAGGAGCTGTCTCTGTTCATATTCAAAGGACAAAATGTATGTTATGATCACTTTAGAAGTAGTTGTCGAGCAAGGTTGTATTTACTATGTGGATAAAATGAGTTTACTAATTATTTTCACAAGGAAGTTAATAAGAAAGCTTCAGAAAAGGAAAATTCCTGTGAAAGTGGAGGGGTACAACTTAAGACTGCAACTGAGCATGAGGTAAATATTTCTCCTAAAAGAGACATAAGCCAGATTCTGTGGCAACAAAAAATGTCAAATATGACATTACAGAGCGACTGATAAATTTTCAGCCGCATTGGGCTGATAGTTATTCCCAGCTTGAATTCATTGATTCCGAAGGAAAAATGTTTTGCAGTTATTGCAAACAATATCCCAAACTGGCACAGATTGGCATTTCAACCAGTGTATTTGTCAATGGAACTGACAAATTCAGGATTGAACCAATCAAGTCTCATTACAGTTCTGGACCTCACAAGGCCTGTGCAGCACAGTGTATGCATGACACTAGCCAGCATGTGCAGAAAATCCCTGAAGTTAGAGTTGCTGGCACTGCACTAGGAAAGGCCCTTTCAAAACTAATTGAGACTGAAATGACAAAAAAAAAACAGTGAGAGTTCTCTTTAACACAGCCTACATTTTCTGATATGGAAATGCTGTGTGCACTCCAGGGGAAGAACGGTGTTTAACTTGGTGCTAATTATAAGAACATATTCAGGGCAAGAGACTTTGTTCTATCAGTTGATCAAGTCTTGAGAGAAGAAGTTAGGGAAATCTGAATTCCTTTAAATTCCTTTCCATTCTTTGCTGATGGAAGTACTGATGCTACCGTATCGGAGCAAGAAATAGTACATATCAGAGACCTGGCCAATGGAAAACTGAAAACCTCTGATGTAACAACATGTATAAAATCCACCTATGTTTTTGACAAATTAAATTCTTTTAAGAAATAAATATGTTGTATATTATTTCGTTTGTTCTTTCTTTCGACTAAAGTGCATACATCTCATCAAATCTTGACAAGTGATTTAAATGTTTGGACAAGTGAGAAGGTAGGTGCGACAAGTGAATTTTCTGAAACCACTTGTCCTGAACAAGTGGATGTTAAAAAATGTACTCATCCCTGACATGTAATCAATATCACAGAATATTGTGTCAATCTTGCAAAATCAGTGTTTTCCAGAATTCCTGGATGTCAAAGTCTGTAGAAAATTCTTTTATGTATAAACTCGCAGGTTTCAACAGGATGCGGTCAGAATGTGGATTGAATCTCTGTGGAGAGTTGGCAGCTGAAAATTAAATGTGCAAAATGTTAGAAACTTTTTGAATATTGTGAATTGGGAAAATGTTTACAAGGATATAATTTTAGCAAATTTAGTTCACAACCTAATTGTGGACACACTAATCGTCATAAAAGCTATGATGCAAGATTGTATATGCTTCATGAAATATTGAGCTCGAACAAATATAATGGCACAAGTGGGCTAAATTTACTTGATTTGTAAAATGTCACAGTAACATTCTGATGTACAGTTTAAAAAAGATCATTTATAAGAATTAAAGGTTCTTTAAAATTTGGTTTCGGAATTCATATGATTGTACTGTAGCATTTTAAGAGCTGTAGAGAATAACAAGTATTATAGAGAAGAATTTTTATAAAGTATTGATGATTGGAGATAGAATTGGCAGGATTGTGCCACTGAGAGAGTGTCTCTCATAAACTAAAAGGACGCTACTGATCCAAAAAAATATGACTTGTTTATCAGAAATTGACAGGATACATCTGTTGACTATATGTTGTTGGTTTTTTTTATTCTTCATATTTACATTTTTTAATTTTACTTTTAATTTGCACCATATAGCCAGTATTGTGCTGATGTGCCATTAAACTCTACAACTACTCTTACCTGACAAGGAATATGACAATTATTTGTCTAAAATATGAAATGGTTTTACTTTTGGCACACAAGAAATGTGGCAGATTTTCATCTGAATTTGAGTGGATACTGTTCAAGACGTGTAACAGGTGTTTATCTAAAATTGACAGAATTAGTTGCTGAGAGACACAGAATGTCACAGTGTTGATCTGAAATTGACAGGATGCTATCATTGATAGATTAGGAATTTCATAAGTGTTTATGAGAAATTGACAGGGTACTGCATTGTATGCACTACCACAACAGTGGTAGTAATACTCTTGTCTGTCTGTCTGTCCAACCATCCATCACACCTTGGTCAAGTTTTGCATTTAGGTCATTTCAGACACTGCAGTGTGGCATCCATGTTCCATGAACATGTTACTATTAGACTTGAAAAGGAATTTGACAAGAGCCGCTTTGAAATTGATAGAATTCCACTATTGACTTACAAGAAATGTGATTGGTGTTTGTCTGAAATTGATATGATGCTGTTTTGATATATAAGAAGTGTAACATGTGTTCATCTGAAATCAATAAGATGTTGCTGTTTACAGGTATGGACAGTGTCACATGTTCATATGAAAAAAACAAGATCATGCCATTGACATTAAAGAGATATGATAGGTGTTCATCTAAATAAACAGTATGCTACTTTTAACAGATAAGGAATGTAGCAGAAGTTCACCAGAAATGGATAGAATGCTGCTGTAGAATTACATGGTATTAATGGGCATCAGTCTAAAACTGACAAAGTGCTGCTATTCAGCTGACAAGAAATGTGACAGGTATTTTTGTGAAATGGACAAGAAGTGCTGTTGAGGAATATGACGGGTATTCATTACAAGATGAGACTTGCAAGTTGATTATGAAAATGGGAAGATAAATTCACTGTTCAAATCAGGAAATGGCACAATTCTTGCAATATGCAAATTGAAAATCCAAGAATTCTACAGATCCCTTGGTAGTAAATAGGAAAGATTTCATTTATACATAGACTGCAATAAATGTGAAGTACAGGTATTTTATCAAGGGTTACAGACAAAAGGTCAGTTTCTTCAGGACTTGAGGCGGCAGTTAAAGGCCAGAGTTTGAAATTGGTTGTTCACAGGTAATGAGTAAGTAGGATAAGCTGCATATGAATAATGATCGGCCATGTGGAGGAAACTTTACCTAACCATATCAAACAAGGTGTAAAAAAGAAAATATCCTTCCTTTATAGTCAGTTAACATTGGCAGGTGGTCAATTAGGTTATATGTTTCACTCACAAATCACGGTGTCGGGTAGTTTCTAGTGTCTAATTCTGATCAAGATATGGAGCTGGTGTTCTCGACCATGGCCAAATTTACCTCTCAGCTCTCAGCACACATCTCAAGGATATACATAAAGAAATAAACCAAAGAATGGGATCAGTGATCAATATGGCGAATTAATCTTACCTAGGTAGGACAGTTTGAAAATTTCAATGGTTTTGGGTTGAAATACATGTATGTTGTAATTTTTCATTCCAGTGTGTTGTAAGTTATTGGTCCAAATTTTGTCAGATTTTGGGATTTAAATTATGAAGGCTAAAACTCGGCTGAATTTCATTTTGAAAAGCCCAACAAAAAAAATATATATATATATATTTGCAAATTAGATGGCTAATGCAATTCACCTTTATCCAAGAGGTCAATTTAGACTGAAAGAAAGGGGTAATTCACTCTCTTTTATAGCAGGGCTTTGGCCCTTAATAAGAACATACTCATGTAATGAAATTTTTATACTCTGGGTTATATAGTAATCCTTGTGTCCATCTTTCCATCTTTCTGTCCTTCCATCTGGCACTCATTAGTGCAAAAAGGACCTCTGTTTTTTATGGATTGCCATGAAACAAATATTGTGGTCATCTCCTGAAGATGTGCATGTCAACAAATCCCTTTGATGCCACAATTTTTGAATGAGTTATTGCTTTTTTTTTGTCTTGTCATTTGGTGCATTGTATGACACAATGTTGTTAACATAACTAGTCCTGCAGTTTTTTTTATTAATTGCTATGAATCTTGGTAAATATTGTGGTCATCACCTGAAGATGCATATACTGATAAATCACATCGTTCCCCCAGTTTTTATTAGAACCCTTTTTGATGCCATCTCATTAGCACAACTAATTCCACAGTTTCTATTGCAGTTTTTTATTGAATGCTTTGAACTTGGTTAATATTATGGTCACCATCTAAAAATACACATGTTGAAAAATCTTTGTGTTCCCTTGATTTTTGTGAGAGTTATTGCCCTTTTTGATTTACAGCTGGATGCAATATATATGCAAGAACTTTGTGAATGTAATTACTCTTGCAGTTTTTAGTGAATTGATCAGAAACTTACTACATATTATGGTCATCATCAGAAGATATGCAAGTTGACAAATCATTGTAGTCACTGTAATTTCGGAAGAGTTGGGCGCTTTTCTTTGCTGTAGATTTATCTCGATCATGGAGTAAGGATGGAATGCAGAAAGGAGTATATTTACGTGAGCTAATTGCTCACCATTTCTCTAGTGTGAACTTATCTTGCCATGAACATAAAATGGTGTCAAGCAGATTAAATATCTTGAACTTATCGCATTGTTCTTTATGTCAGTAAGAAATACTTGCATGGTATGAATATGCCAGTGAGAAAGAGAATTGAGATAGGATTTAATGGCCTAATACATTTCATCAGGATAGTCTGCAGTGCTTGTCAATCAATTAAATAGACTACACTTGTTAGTCATTTGAAGATTAGAAAGGCTAATACCATCGAGTGTTTACTGCGTTTTATCCATTTAATTTTTATTTCAAATGCTATGTAAGTAAAATCTAGGTCTCCTCAATTAAAATTTCCATTAGGTGATTTATTTCACTGGAAATGACCTTGCAAGATCCTACACTGAGATGGCCTTGCACGATCCTACACTGACATGGCCTTGCAAGATCCTACACTGAGATGGCCTTGCAAGATCCTACACTGAGATGGCCTTGCAAGATCCTTCACTGAGATGGCCTTGCAAGTTCCTACACAGAGATCTATGCACCAAAATGTTTCTGACAGCTGCAATAATCTGCAGGCCATAGAGATAAGGTCAATTATTGTACAAACTGTTCTCATGATAGAACTAATTGTAGAACTGGTAGTGCAGTGGCAAACCTTCCGCTTTGTACCCTTGCTTTCCCTCTGCGGACTGGGGGATGTAGAATAGGCCCTATGCGCCCTCCTACATATTGTAAGAGGCGACTAATGGAGGCAACCATTTTCCCCTGGTATACGACCCCTGATGATGCCCTGGTATACGACCCCGATTATGCCCTGGTATACGACCCCTGATGATGCCCTGGTATACGACCCCTGATGATGCCCTGGTATACAACGCCTGATGATACCCTTAGTGAGAAAGTGAAAAGATAGATTAAAAAATTTACTTTGTAATTTTGAGAGTTATAGTCTTTTCTGTCTTTATCTCTGTTTAGTATGCCTTTTGGGGGATGCCAAAACTCACTCGGCACAATGTAGCCATGAATGTGCTGATGTGCCACTGAGCCCTATATACACGTATATGTATACGGTACCTTTGCTATCCCGAGTTAGATTTCTGATTTCAGCACGTGCTAGAGTTGCCCGTCCATTGTAGTTTGTTTTCCTCTGATTTCGCATATTCACAGGTGTTTGACTCGTTTATTTTGTTTTGTTAGTTTTAACTGCACGTTTAACACATTTTTGGCTATATCATGCGGAGGAAATGGTGGCTAAGTGCCTTTACCAAGGAAACATTGAGGCAGCCGACCGGAAACCAGCGACCCTTGGATTACGACTCTGACGCTCTACCAACTGACCAATCCCATATCTTAAAAACTTTTTCTCGGCTCATGATGAATTTTCATGTTGGTGGCGGTCCAGTGGCTTTCTCACTCACTTGACAAGGTCCCCTTGTCACTGAAAGAGCTGCCCCACTGGGGAAATCGTTTCGATACCCCAGCATTTCCCAACTGAAATATTCATTAAATCACCTGTGCCGTCGAGATTACTTGATACGAGTTGTAACCTTTTTCCGCTCTTTTTTTTGTTTTCTTTCTGATATATATTGGAAAAATATCTCATATTGGGTATAATGAGAGAGTTTCTTGCATTAATATAAATTGAACCCTTAATGTTTTATTTTTCAGAAGTAGTGCAACATTTGATCATTGCACAAATTGTTGACTCTGGCAACATCAAATGTTCTTCATGTAGTGAAGAGATTTCTTCCATGTGTCCATATCATAATATATATAATTAGCGATATACACAGTATTGTCTGTAATTTTTCGTACACTTTTATTATTGTTGCGTTGTATAAATACTAGTAATATGTAAAAGTATAACAATTTGCTTAAATACCTGCTATTTGCAATTCTTTTAACAAAAAGAGTCCATGTACGAAAAATTAGAGAGAACAAATATTTCTATGGATTAATGTTTTAAAATGAGACTTCAGACTCTTCTTCCTAAATATTATATTCTATTTTGTCCATCGTGTTTTTTATTTATTAAATTTAGTTTCCTTATGTTTGTTTTGATTTCATCTGCTTATTTTCAAATTTAAGAAAGCGTCTTTGTCATAAATTATTTTTATTTGTAGCTGCATTAGAAAGGTCATTTTGAAAAGTATTCACAATTGTAAGATGGTGATTTTAATTTAATATATTGCTGTGTATCCTTGTCATGTGACTTTTGTTTGAAAGCCAGATCTTGCCCAAGACTGTCTTCTTGTATATTCCTGATAAGTCTTTCAGGTTTATACATACTATTGTAAAACTCGGTTAGAGATTATATTTGGTCTTTGGCAGAAACTGTTCAATCACCATAGTATGGCGTGGTCAGAGGTTTAGCGAATGAATCCATTTTTTTGCACAGTGTGCATAGATTTATTGTGTTCTTTAGTCGACATATAAAACAAATGATATATTCGACATGGCTAGCTGAGGTTTCCATGTTACATGTACTATCATCTAGGATATGCAAATCGGACAGTAAAATATGATTTTTAGTACGAATCATATCTGTTCATACCTGAACTAAAAATGGACTTCCCGTATAAACTTTGAACTCTTCACACTGTAGACAGATAGTAAGAATTCTGGGACAGTTTAAACATTTTAATCGTGTATATTGTGATATTGGTTTAAGCAGGTCATAGATAAGAGAATTATGTAGATAATGCCATTTAGTACTCAAGTACTACATTACATGATTAGTCAGCAAAATGGAGCAACGGACGTTATTGTTTCTCGTTGGTTTCTCCTTCGTTGTGAGAACAGGCCAAGGCGCTTACTGCAATGGGAAAGTAAGTTCTCCCTCCATCTCTCTGTCTCTGTCTCCATCCATCGATCGATCGAATCCGATATGGCTTGATACATAGACTTAACGTAATCCCAGCTTTAATTGGCATATTGAAGAAAACCTAGTACGTTCGGGATATAACTTTTCATGCAAATGAAAAGTTTGGTTTTGTTTGTTGTTTATTACGGCACAGTAAAACATGAACGTTATTTAGTGCATATGCAATTAGAGTAAAGTGCCTTGCCTGGTAGACACGCCGGGCCAAGCTGATCCGATGGAAGGATTCAAACCTGCACTCTTTCGGTAGCGAGTCAAGCACGCTAACCACTGAGCCACCCCGGTTCGCAAATAAAAAGTTTAACATAAATAATATCCATAAAATTTATTACATATTCTGTACATTTATTTTTTAAATGTCATTTTTTTCTGGATCTTTCTATTGAACTTTGTTTTTCCTATCTCTGTATAATGCAAGTCATTCTGATGTAATTCACAAGATCATATGAAATTAGTCAAATATTCTAATGTTTGGTGGTTATTCTGGAAGAAATCCAGCACCTTCACTTACATTATTGTAGAATAGTGGAAAATCAAGAAGACATTACTGGACTAATATGAATATCGAAGACGTATCTTATGAACTTTCGTATTGAAAACGTATTAATCTTTATACATCTTCAATCAGCACGCAATTTCTTTTTTAAATATAGGGCCTATGTAATGTTCTTTTTAGAAGTGCGTAATTTTAAAGTAAATTTCGGTACAGAAAAATCCTTTCGTATGAGTAATTTCTCATATTTGGGCATTATTCTCTCTCTCTCTCTCTCTCTCCACATATATATATATATATATATATATATATATATATATATATATATATATATATATATATATATATGGTCCTTTATGTTAAATTTCATCTACAATTAGCAGCGCAAGTGTTGATTAACACTTGCATTCTCAGCTGCAACAAGAAGTAAAATTTGCTCTAAGCAAAGGTTATATATTACAGTTTGCCTAAACTGTCAGGTAATTTATCCCCTGATGTCAGTGGTATTACGTTTACTAACTGCATTATGTATTGTTGATATTACGCCCGTGTAAATTACTTGCGTCCTAATGACATTCAATTCATAGCACTCGACTTTTGTAACAGATTGTTGAGAGACGAAACGAATCGTGTTTTGCCTTTCAATAAATTGAATCCTGCACAGGTGATGATTACATATGAAACCCAAATTATTTTGCTGATATGGCTGTCAAAAATAGAAAACACCTGAAACGGGCATTCAAGTAAGATCCTTTTCTGTCTCCATATATAGCCAAGCCCAGACGCCCAACAGAATCTTAACCCGATATCCACTGGACCTCCTCAGCTACTCCGCACTGTTCCAAATGGCAAGGTCTACACGGTTGGAGAGGGAGAAGATTCCTTCAAGATCGTACATATCTGGGGTAAGATAGACTCTGATTGACTTTTTTTTACTTATTTTGAAAGAGCTTGGAAAAAATGATGACTTTGACGACGACGATGATGACGAAGAACAGTTTCTTCGCATTTGCATATCTTGATTAAGCGAATACAAGAGACAATACAAATGCAATATGTGAATCAAGTACGCTTTTTGTATATTGACTTACTGGTGTGCTGCTTATACACAACTATTTGATATTTCCTATGCGAAATCTGTAAAGAAATGTCTTTCAAGAGCAATCGCTTACGGAAATAATGTATCTGTCCTAAGACTAAAAATACATATAGAAGACTCCTCTGCAATATGTAAGTTTTGGGATCTAAAGTTAAGGGTCAAATACGGAGGTTTATGTTTAAATTGCCCATAGCTGAAAACCACATATTCGTTGCTCTTATAAATTTGTATCGCATCGTTTACAAATACTTGCTTTTAAAGGCATAGCCCTCACACAACCTATTACCTGCCCTGATATGTATGCGGAAGTGACGTGTCACTAGAGCAAATAACTCTCTAACGTAGAGATTGTAGTGTAGGGAATGTGCAACAAGTTATGAAATGAACAGTGAGCCTGTAGAAATTTAAGCAATTGAAATGACTAATTGGTAAACCTACAGTGAATACAGTCATAGATAAATAGAGGACAAACAAATTATGACAATTAGTGTAAAGAAGCATGAAAATACTGTGTATTTAAACGTAGAAGCGCTTTATCGGCGTATTTTCCAACGTTTATATTATATAGACCACATTGAAAAAAGTAAATACATCAAATGCCTATTTTTAATCAAAATTATCGATAATAACTCATCCAAAATAAACTTCCGTTCTTTGAAGTGGTACATGGGGGAACCACTCCCCCTTCAAATGTAATCCCTAATCTCATAACATTCAATCTTGCCATGTTCTGTTTGATGTTTGCTCTTGTTACTCCAAATATATAAAGCAGAGGTTGTACACATAATCTCTCTCTCTCTCTCTCTCTCTCTCTCTCTCTCTCTCTCTCTCTCTCTCTCTCTCTCTCTCTCTCAGTTTCCCCATGTGATTGGCTCCTTCGATATGTCTGAATCATTCTTTCCACGTTTGCAAGGTTTTGTAATGATTTGATTGCTTGTAATATTCTTGAGGAAAGAAACAAACAGTATGAGTAGAAGGGCCTACTCGGAAAGCACATTGTAATACATCCCGGTTTGACACAGTATAATCGCTTCCTACAGATTCCTATTTTCTGTGTCCTCCTTCATTCAGAAATTTAAAATAGGAAAACAATAGCCCTTTTTCTGTTGTTGATCGCAATTTGTTACCGCATACTGCATACAATATGTCATTTTTACTTGCAATTACTGTGCAATCAGTACACTTCTAAAATAGTGGCTAGGCTATGAACCGATATCTTTCATATTTTTTTTTTTTTTTTCTATTTTTGCGGTTTGTGTTCTGTCGATTTCCATTAATCTCCCTAGGAAAATAAAAACGAAAAAAAAAAAAAAAAAAAAATGGATCGCAAATAGCGCGATCTGGCTTCGAAAATAAATAAATAAAGAAAACTTGTTACTGAGCCAAGTAGGCGCACGCCAAGCTGGCGACTGCACATAAAATCCCTACAACACCCCAGGATAGCCCATTTACTCGCTGTGGAGTACGACCTAAACTTATTCAATTGGGAGTTTCGCTCTACATTATATAGTTGCGATAGCAGTGCGACGATCTGCCCGGCAGCGGATCAGTAATTTTACTTGACTTTCTGAAGGACTGTTCAAGTCCAGTTTCAATGTCTATAATTCGGCATTAGAAACAACGTATTGTTGTGCATCAGAGACGCATGACAACAGTTTGGTTTGGCCGGGGTAAGTTTGCGTTAAGGTGTTATGCCTAGATGATTTGTTTAGTTTTTGTTGGGCAATGCGATTAAAGTGTCTTAACCAAGGACACAACATGGCAGTTGACCCTGCTACTCTGCGTTAGAATTATTGGTGTGCATCAGAGACCCACAACAACAGTACCGATTTTGTTGAGCTAAGCCCGCATTAAGGTTTATGTACCCATTTTGGTCATTAACCATATGTTTTGGTCATATGACTTCAAATGAGCACAGCAGAAACTATACGTTGTAATTAATTTTAACTGATTGGAGTACCGATATTACATTATTGTAATTACAAATAGGTAAATTTATGTAATCAACTGCCACTAGAAGTAAAATTTAATTTGTTTAATTTCCCAAACTGCAATAAAAATTGATTAAGTAAAACTGATTCCTATTCATCTTTTTATTTTACCCCTCACATTTACTCACCCGTAAGATCAGTGACCACTATGATTTGAATGTTTGTTTTTCGTCGTTTGAGTTCGAAGATGCCCATGACTAACTGGTTTGGTTACTGTGAGCACGCGAGTGGTTGATCGGGTCAATTTGTGCTCTGAACTGTCTGTGACACATTGGACAAGAGATGCCACTTGGGGTTGATTGATCAACAAAGAACGTACTGCAGTCCCGGGCTTTAAGCTGCCTGTGCTTCTACACTGCCTCTGCAAGTCTCCTCAGCTTATAATCTGTATCTCCAGTATGGATAAGACTGCTACAGGTGGAACGATCCTGTGTAAGATCTTGCCAAGACTCGGGTTCAGTTTTGAAGTGTTTCAAGGATGACTTCAGGGAATCTTATACGCGTTTCTTCTGATCTCCCTGAGATCGATTTTCCTCCTTCAGCTCGCCGTAGAAGATTTGTTTTGGTAGACGCTCGTCTGATATCCTGGTGACGTGGCCTGCCCATTTCAGATGTGATTTCATCAGCAGAGTATGTCTGCTTGGAACGCCTGCCGGTGTGAGAACGTCAGTTTCTGGGACCTTGTCCTGCCATTTTATCCTAATCAGTTTCCGTAGGCAGCCCATCTGAAAATGGTTCAACTTCTTGGCATTGTGTCTGCACACCGTCCAGGTTTCACATGCATACAATAAGTTCTGCAACACAATGGCTTTGCAGACCTTCAGTTTTGTTTGCAGAATTGCTGCCTCTGGGCTCCGACACATTTGCGCATAGTGTGCCGAAGGCCTCACCGGTTTTGGCAATTCTGGTGTTGGTTTCGTCATCGATGTGAACTACACGTGCCAGCGTACTGCCGAGATAGGTGAACTTGTCCACTGCTTGGAGGGTGTGGCCATCCTATGTGGTGATAGGCTATACACATAAGGCTTTCCTGGTGCAGGTTGATGTATCATCTCTATCTTCTTCATACTGTTTGTGAGACCAAACTTGTCACGGCTGAATACAAATGGTCCATACTCTATTGCATGTCAGACTAGGATTTGGAATTCAGGGAACAGTCGTCAGCAAATAGGAGGTCACGGACAGTTTCTTCATGTAACTTCGTCTTTGCCAATAGTCTTCTCAGATCGAAGAGCTCGCCATCGGTTCGGTATCTTATCTCGGTCCCAGTGTCACAGTAACGGATGGCATCGGTAAGCATGGTAGAGAACATCATAGTGAAGAGGGTTGGTGCCAACACGCATCATTGCTTGATTCAGCTGTTGACTGGGAATGGATCAGGCGACTAACAGTCGTCCACGACGCGAGCGAGCACGGCACCATGGAATTGCCTAACCATTATGATGAATTTTCTGGGCAACCAACTTTTGTAATGATCTTCCAGAGGCTGTCACGACTGACTGAGCCAAAGACTTTTGTCAGGTCGATGAAAGTCGAGTACAGGTTGGAATTATGTTCCTGATATTTCTCCTGGAGTTGACGAGCTGCAAACACCCGGTTGTTCTTAAATTATTTGTTTATAAAAAAAAATATAATATCTTTACCTATGAGCAAGTACCAACATGTAATGTAGGTACACCTATCAGTTACAAACAATTACAAGTTAGGTTTTCTGCTGTGCTCATTTGGGCCAAATTACATGGTGTAATATTCAAATGAGTACATAATCCTTAAAGATCTTTGCCTGGTGGCTTTGGTTAGGTTTTGTTGGACAATGAGAGTAATGTGTCGGTACTCTTTTGTGTGTAGGCGAGGCTGGATAATCAACATGTTTCCATAGACGATCGACGATCTCCAGCTCTGTGTATTATCAGAGTTTTCATACACCTTGTGAATGCTTCATAAAGAGCTCTCTAAATTCTAGATATGATTAACAAAATCCAACTGCTCCTGTAGGAACAAACTTAGTAGATTTTGGTGTGGACTTCTTCGAAACAGGATTCCAAACAACTCTCGAAAAGGTCTTAAAAGGATCACAGGAAGCCAACAATTCTAATATACAGTTTTCTCCCTTGAATTAAGCTCCTTTCCATATACACAGCGAGTCCCGAGAAAATTATTTCGTGTGACGACTGATTCTTATTGACAGGCAAAACGTTCGGTTAGATAAATATTTTCCTGACACTTAAGCCCTGTAATTAAAAATATGGAGACGGAAATACAAATATATAAGACCTATTATTATAACACACACACACACACGCGCGCACACACACACACACACACACCATTTCCTTTTGTTTTTCAGTAATGACTACTCTTGGTTATAGGCATGTTCTTCTCATTTTTAGTTTAGACTCTAAGCTTAATTAAAGTTACTGTAGTATTGTCTCAAAAATACTTAATTTTGTTTTTATATTTGCTAAATACAAAATGCAGAGAGAGAGAGAGAGAGAGAGAGGTTATGTAACCAGTTTGCCATATTTTTGCCAAAGGTACACCGTATGAGATGGGGTATGCACATGGCATTCTAATGAAGGAGGAAGCCAATCATTTCTTTGACGACATATGGACTTACCTGGAACAACAGATTGTAAGTACTGTTAGTTCATGATAAATAGTTTTTGATGACTTACCTGGAACAACAGATTGTAAGTACTGTTAGCTCATGGCAGATAGTTTTTCGATGACTTCCCTGAAACAGCAGATTGTAAGTACTGTTAGCTAATGATAGATAGTTTTTGATGACTTACCTGGAACAGCAGATTGTAAGTACTGTTAGCTTATGATAAATAGGAACAACAGATTGTAAGTACTGTTAGCTAATGACAGATAGTTTTTGATGACTTATTACATGGTTGTTACAGACATACAATTTGATATGCGAGAAAAACGTGTATTTTTTAAAATTCATTCATTTAAAATATGTCAAACTTTTTCAACTTGACTAAACAGATTTAATCCTCTGTGACTTAAATAAATCGAAACGGTTACTTATCGCTATATGTAATTAATTAATTACCTATCTATCTATCTCTCTATCTATATATCTATCTATCAATGAGGAAAACTTGGAAAAAAAGTTATTCTCATAAAAATTAAACATTGTAAAAAAATACCTAATGGCATTAACATGAGACACCTAATAATGGCAGCATTTGTCAGTGGTATAAACAGCAGAATCAAAACGGTTACACATGATCATTTTCAAACAACTGCGATACAAAATTTAAATAGTAAAGGAATTTACCTACTTTGTCTTGGTTGACTTAGGATAAAAACAATAGTCAGAACCTGATAATTAATTTTCAGAACTATTAGAATTTTGGACAAATTGTAAGATTAACTTTCAGAAGAAATTTTTTAATTCATTTAGAATAAAAGACCACATTTTTTGTAAAAACTGAGAAGCATTAGTGGTATTCTTCTTTTTTTCTTCCATACAGATAGAAGCAATAAACAGTACTGTGCACATTTTCAAGCCTTGGTTCCTTGAGGATGTTGCAAACCTGGGGTAAAATTTTAATTCTTTATTATATGCTTATGATATTGTTGGAGAGATGTATGGAAACGAACGTTGCACGATACATTATCAAAGTATTGGTCGACAGCGATATTATTGCCCACGCTTAGAAAATACTTCAACTTCTTAAGAATAGGGGACGCCGATTGAATAAGATGAATTAACTATATGTTAAAAAACTGCGCGCATTTAGACAAAAATAATAAAAATATCAATTAAATATGAGTTAGGAATAGCGTACCACGTATAAAAATACGATATAATTCAGTTTCATACAGTAGTACTCTCAGGAAATAATAACATATCTTTAATATTTTATCCAAAAAACAAACTGACGAACTCCGAAGCTCCGCCCACGGCAGACTTTTATCCAATTAAAACATTCACTCTCAAACCGCATGGAATCAATCAGCATTGGCAACGACCCCGCACAGGTATAGCCTGATAGGTATCAGCCGGAGGTGATTTGTGAACAATAAAGTTTCCTCGCCTGATTTCATCCCATACGCAGAAATGAAAAATGCTACATGAGCCAGGTTATAGATATGAAAATGTAAAAATATAGAGGATTGTTTAGTTATTTTTAAATTGAGGGAAGACTTTATAATCCGAACAAAAATCCCAGGATAAAGTCAATTAAATGGCCACATACTCGTCAGTATACATCGATGAAAATTCGGCAGTATTATTGGACTAGTTAATGGTATCCTTTAGAGTAAAATGAACAAATTGTGTACAATGTGAAAAGGAGCAAAACCAGGGGATCGTCGGACGTCGGTTACAATTTGAATTGAAATGAAGGAAAAATCACATTGAATGTTTTAATCAATAATTTAAAGATTCTTAAAATAAACAAATATGGAAAGCTGTATTATTCTTAAGGTCTGCAATACAGTGTAGCGTAGATATACTCATAAGATTTGTTCTTTGCCATTCTTTCTATTCATTTAACTCTTTCTTTCTTTCCATTTTCTTTTATGTAAAAGAATGTAAAACAAAAAATCCAACTTATATCTCCGCGCAAGAACAGTGGTCATCATTCACTTTCCCTGGCTCAATGTCCAGGCTGATGGGGTGTGGTTTCTCAGTTTCTCCGGTACAATGTCCAGGCTGATGGAGTGTGGTTTCTCAATTTCCCCGGTTCAATGTCCAGGCTGATAGGGTGTGATTTCTCACTTTCCCCTTTCAATGTCCAGGCTGGTGGGGTGTGATTTCTCACTTTCCCCTTTCAATGTCCAGGCTGGTGGAGTTTGGTTTCTCATTTTCCTTGGTTCAATGTCCAGGCTGATGGGGTGTGGTTTCTCACTTTCTCGCTGACTCTGATATGATACCTGGCCAATTGCTGAATCACATTTCCATTGCCTTTTAAAAAGTTTCGCATTCTCAAATTAGCCATCTCTAAAATCTGTCTATCCTTGCTGTCTGAATAAAAGACATTCAATAGCTTTCAAGTATTTTCTGATAAATAAGGGGGAATATCCTTTAGTGTTGCAGTGTGCGCAAACCCAGCGGTCACCATCTTTTTTGTAAGCGTGCCAGGTGTAGCAACATTATTTACCTTTTCAGAAGTTGGTGTGGCTACGCCTCACTTGGCGGTTCGTCAGTTGTTCCGATAGAGAAAAAGTCTTACATATGATTCTTAAATAATAATTTGCCTGGAATGTACTATGCCATGTATTGTAGTATCAGTTAATGAGGCACAGCCATGTGTAATTGGAGTTTGAGACACAGATAAAGGTTGACAGCTTTAAAGCTAGTAAGCCCTAGGGTCAGTCTAATTAGAGTCCAATTAGTAACCGAATGCTTGTGATGTACATCATTTATTTTATACTTTCCCACCTTTATGTTCACTTGGTGTTGGGCCTTCATTTAGTTAATAGCTTTGTCTGTATATAATAAAAGTAGTGTAGAGAATATCTTGTGTGTGTTCCTACATACTCACACAACATGGTGTCAGATGTGGGATATGCCTCTGACACAGTGGATTATCAACACTAGTCGGATATAATCGAACTGAGAATCGTTTTCACAAAAGGAACGTTCCAGTTCAGATTTAATTTACCAAACAGTTTCCAGCAATGGCGACATTCCAAGTTCCAAGTCCAGAAAAATTTCAGTTTTCTAACCCAGAGTCTTGGTCAAAGTGGATTCAGAGATTTGAGCGCTTTACACTTGCTTCTGAATTAAATGACAAGGAAGAAGAATCGCAAGTAAACACTCTGATCTATACTATGGTGCCTCAGGCGGATGACATATTTTCTTCGTTTGGCCTAAGTGATGACGACAAAAAGAAATATGAAATTGTCAGAGAGAAATTCGAAGGGTATTTCATCAAGAAAAGAAATGTTATTTTCGAAAGAGCTAAATTTAACCAGCGACGACAAGAGGAAGGTGAATCCGTCGATACATTTGTTACATCATTACATTGTCAAGCAGAATACTGCAATTTTGGAGTTCTTAAAGATGAATTGATTCGAGACAGAATTGTTGTTGGACCGAGAGACACGCATCTGGCAGAAAAACTCCAACTTGATAGCAAACTTACCTTAGAAAAAGCAATCAATTTATCTAGACAGAGTGAGGGATACACGTAAATTCCCATTTGAATGCTGATGGAATAAAGTCAAAAAAGAAGGCACCATACCAAGTCAGTTCCAATCCATAAAAGAGGAACAATGTTGCTCAAATAAACACAGTTTCAGTCAACTATGGAGAAATAGCAAATTGAACTACAGTGCTGAAAGCATGCGGAGATGTGACAGATGTGGGAAAAATCCTCATAGCAGAGACAAATGTCCTGCAAGAAAAGCAACATGCAATAAATGTTCAAAGATGGGACACTTCGCATTGATATGCAGAACTAAGAAAAATGTTTCACAGATAGAGAACCCCGATATTCCTGAATCTTATGGACTTCTTGGAGGAATTTGATTCTGGAGTGAAACCCTGGATAGCAAATGTCATAGTTCAGGGACATAAATGTGCTATGAAAATTGACACAGGTGCAGATGTTACTGTAATTTCAGAGGATTTATACAGAAAACTGCAGAGAGTTAAACTCATCAAAGCTGACAAAATCTTGTTTGGACCAGGACAGAAAATGCTCAGTGTCCTTGGAAAATTAAGGTGTAACTTAAAAGTGAGCAACATAAGTACAGTACAGGACGTATATGTAATCAAAGGTCTCAAGCAATCACTGTTGGGAAGACCAGCAATAGAGGAGCTAGGAATCGTCATTAGGGTTGATGAGATCACCAATACAGACTACAAATACAGAAGAATGTACCCTAAAGTATTCAGTGGTTTGGGGAAAACTTAATGGGAGTACAAGATAAGACTTAAACCTGGTGCAGTTCCGTTTGCACTCAGTGTACCTAGGAAGGTGCCTATTCCGTTAATGGATAAAGTGAAACCGGAATTTACAAAGAATGGAGAAATTAGCCGTCATTTCTCGTGTGGATCACCCAACGGAGTGGTGCGCAGGCATGATTGTGGTGTCAAAAGGTAATGGCAATGTTCTTATTTGCGTAGATCTCACCAAACTAAACGAATCGGTAATGCGCGAAAATCACCCAATACCGACTATAGATAAAACTTTGGGGGAATTAGGGCCGATCCAGAAAAAACACGCGCGGTCATTGAAATGGAGCCATCCAAAAATGTCTCAGAAGTCAGACGATTTCTGGGCATGGTTAACCAACTAAGCAAATGCTCGTCAAACATAGCAGAAAAAACAAAACCGCTGCGAGATTTACTCAGTAAAAACACCGAGTGGGTCTGGGTTCCTTCTCATGAGAAAGCTTTTCATGATGTAAAGTCAGAGATTAGCTCTACACCAGTGTTAGCCCTATACAATCCCAACTACCAGACAGTCTTGTCAACTAATGCATCTTCATATGGCCTAGGAGCTGTATTGTTACGAAAAAGAACTAAATGAAACATTGAGGCCAGCTGCGTATGCTTCAAGGTCTTTGTCTGTCACAGAGCAAAGATATGCCCAAATCGAAAAAGAAGCTTTGGCTGTCACTTGGGCATGTGAACAATTTTCTGTGTATTTACTAGGTCTTAGGTTTCACATAGAAACTGACCAGAAACCCCTCGTTCATTTGTTGAGTTAAAAACTTCTGGAGGATTTATCTCCCAGAATCCAAAGATTTAGAATGAGGTTAATGCGGTATCACTTTACAATATCCCATGTTCCTTGGAAAAGTCTTGTAACTGCTGATGCACTTTCACGTGCTCCAACCTCTCATGGTGTACAAGGTGACACTGAATTGGAAAATGAAACTAAGGCATTTGTTGACCAGGTTATGTCCGATCTACCTGCCTCAAATAAAAGGTTACATGAGATTAGGCAAGCTCAGATTAGAGATGCTATTTGCAGCAAAGTTATGGTTTATGCACAAGAAGGTTGGCCTCACAAGTTTCGGCTGGAAAAGAATCTGCAACCATATTTGCCATTATGTACAAACAATAAAGAAGATGTTACAAAAATCAGAAGATCCCTATCTGGCTCTGTTACACTATTGTGCAACACCACTACATACTCGTTACAGCCCAGCTGAACTCTTAATGGGTCGTAAATTAAGGACTACCGTACCGAGCCCAAGCTCAAACCTAACTCCAGGTTGGCCATACTTAGAAAGGGTTCGAAATTTGGAGAATCATGCAAAGGAAAATCAGACGAGACATTTTGATAGTCGTTTCCGCGCACGTGAAATGCCCAAATTAGATCCAGGTGATAACGTTTTTGTTAGGGATATGCAAAAGACAGGCGTGGTTCTGTCAAAGGCATCGTCTCCACGATCATACTTTGTGCATACCCCTGAGGGTGATCTGCGCAGAAACAGATGACATTTAATTCAGCTACCTTCAAGTAGGTATACAAGAATGCAAGAAAATAAAACCTTGCAACAGTTAAATGATTAAGCCAAGGATGGTTTGAACAACAACACTGAGAGCTGTGATGACTCTACAATAAGTAGACATGAAAAACAATCTGTGGAAAATGGAAATAATTCTTCAGAAACACCAAAGACAAGTTCTAATCATAGTTAAGGACAAGATCAAATTGACTTGTTATTCCACCAAAAAGGCTAGACTTGTAAAGCGTATTGTATAAGCTAAAGTGTTTTATTAGATTTCTCTAGGACTGATAGAACTGTTCATATCAAGAATAGCACCGACAACTATATACATATAGTACATTCAGATTTCTTCAGGTCACAGATTTATTGTTTTCAGAGGGGGAGATGTATTATCAGTTAAAGAGGCACAGCCACGTGTAATTGGAGTTTGAGACACAGATAAAGGTTGACAGCTTTAAAGTCGATGGACCTAAATTTAATACTTGTTTATTTTTTAAAGTGAGGTATTTCTAATTTGCATGTACTTGCATGTGTGGTGAGTTTAAGCTTTTATATTCTTTCCACAAGGCAAGTCGCTTAAAGTTTCTATATTTTTGCGTTAAAATGTCTTTCCTGTTTTGATTTTCAATATTCTGTCTTTTCGATATTATTTTATTGTTGGCTACTCTGTCATGAACGAATCTCACGAGTATGTCACAACTTTTATCTATCTCTTCGTGTATGATATACAAAATAAAACACCAACGAAAATAACGGTACGTATTATATATTGGATAAATATACATCTGACGGGGGGGGGGGGGGGCTGCATGATACACGCTTTTATCCTCCTAAAGAGATAAAGAGTTAAGCGAAGAAATCAACAGAGTGAGAAAGGATGATGGAAACTTATTTCGTTATCTTTACTGCAGACTAGACGAGGCTCTTGATTTGGAAATCGATATCACGAGACGATACACTGGTGAATATTTCTTCGAAGAGGCAAGAGGCCTGAGTGATGCCACAGGTGCGGATATGATGGTAGGTGCGCAGCTGTTTACTGACTATAAAAGACAGCACGAGTGTATATATGTGTGCGTTTGGTTGTTTTAGACTAGTATTGTATGTAGATTCAAATCTAGTTATTTACTATCAGACCACAACTCGCTAGTGTGGACCAAGATACAATTAATGTATTTAAATGTTTGTCGTTGCGTTGATGCATGAAATACGTGGTCACGTGCAAAATAAACGACGTAACTTAGCGTATTCATTGTAGTTGCCCAAACACCTAGGCATTGTAAATTAAAATTGAATCTGAAATCTGAAACTCGGGACAATGTACAACTAGTTGCATTTACATGTTAAGTTCTTCTTTTAATCCTCTAACTTCACGATTGTTTATTGGTCAGACACCTCTAGTATATTTTTGATTTTACATGCTCTTATATAGAAATAGCAGTTCATTATGTGCTTATCAAGACATCACATTTGTCACAAATTTGACTTTTACACTGCACCAGCCTTTTGGTCAAATCATCATGTGTCAAGTGTGTAACGGTGGAATTGTCGCCTACTAATCATCATGTGTCCATTATGTAACGGTTGAATTGTCCCCAGCTAATATTCATGTGTCCAGTGTGTAACAGTGGAATTGTCCCCCGCTAATTTTCTTCTGTCCAGTATGTAACGGTGGAATTGTCCCCTGCTAATTTTCACGTATCCAGTGTGTAACGGTGGAATCGTCCCCTGCTAATCTTCATGTATCCAGTGTGTAACGGATTCCTTTTTTTACGATATAAAATATATTCCAAACATCTATTTTTTGACATTATTTAAAATTCCATGTACATTTCACATACAAAGAGGTCATGGCATTTGATCGATTTTTCGCAAGAGAACTGTATAGTTCTCAAAGCAGCAGTTTTATCATGGTGCGTTCTTTTTATGCAGCAACGACCGCTTTGATTGCCTAATGTAAATACTTTACCTGAAAATACTGTCATTGATTGCTTAATGTAAATGCATTGTCTGAGACTATTGTCATTGATTGCTTAATGTAAATGCATTGCCTGAAAATACTGTCATTGATTGCTTAACATAAAATACATTGCCTGAAAATACTGTCATTGATTGCTTAATGTAAATACATTGCCTGAAAATACTGTCATTGATTGCTTAATGTGAATTTATTGCCTGAAATACTGTCATTGATTGCTTAGTGTCAATACATTGCCAGGAAATACTGTCATTGATTGCTTAATGTGAATTTATTGCCGGAAATACTGTCATTGATTGCTTAATGTCAATACAATGCCTGAAAATACTGTCATTGATTGTTTAATATAAATACATTGCCTGAAAATACTGTCATTGACAGCTTAATGTAAATACATTGCCTGAAAATACTATATTTGATTGCCTAATAAAAATACATTTCCTGAAAATACTGTCATTGATAGCTTAATTTAAATACATTGCCTGAAAATACTGTCATTGATAGCTTAATGTAAATACATTGCCTGAAAATACTGTCATTGATTGCCTAATGAAAATACATTGCCTGAAAATACTGTCATTGATTGCCTAATGTAAATACATTGCCTGAAAATACTGTCATTGATTGCTTAATGTGAATACATTGCTGGAATATACTGTCATTGATTGCTTAATGTGATTACATTGCCTGAAAATAATGTCATCGATTGCCTAATGTAAATACATTGGCTGAACATACTGTCATTGATTGCTTAATGTGAATTTATAGCCTGAAATACTGCCATTGATTGCTTAAGGTAAATACATTGCCTGAAAATACTGTCATTGATTGCTTAAGGTAAATACATTGCCTGAAAATACTGTCATTGATTGCTTAATGTAAATACATTGCCTGAAAATACTGTCATTGATTGCTTAATGTAAATACATTGCCTGAAAATACTGTCATTGATTGCTTAATGTCGATACATTTCCTGAAAATACTGTCATTTAAAATATTTAACTAACAAGTAAACTCGTGAATAAAATCTACTTTTGTAAAAAGTAATAAATTATAAACTCTAATCAACAAATGCACAAATACGTTATATTTCAGAGAATACTTCGCATCCATATGGTTGGAGAGTTGACGTAAGTTTAAAAACTCTGATCAATTTTGAACTTTAAATATTAACGAATCAACAAGATAAAGGTGACGCGTTTTCATTCAAAATTAGATGAATAGAGAACTGACGTGAATATAAAGCTTTGATCAATTTAAAACTGGAACATTGAGCAAATCGGTGATATTTTTAATGTGGCTTCTTTTCATTTGGAAGTTAACTTCTGTAAGAGCATCACATTACCATGAGTCTGCCCTTAATAGTCAACAATAGTGATGTGCAGCCAGCCTTGAAATACAATGGTTCATCGCTATAACGAACGACGTCTGTCCTGTACGTGCCATTCCTTGTAGCAATGTGTTTTTTGTAACAGGACTTTATATTGGCATTCAAATGAGTTAACGGATCAGAGCTGGGTATTTCGCTATATCCGACATTCGTAATGGACAGGTGTGTTATAGAGACAGTCTAATGCGAAGATTTCAAGAAGTTTTACAACAAACATTGTGTTTTTGAGAACATATTTCGAGCAAGGCTATCGTTAAGCAAAACTTTTACATAAATGAACAACAGTTGTTACAAAAGGTCCAGGCCGAATTTAATGGCATTTGTTCTTAAAAAGACCGATTTTTTAAACACAAATTTTAAATCAAGATTACAAGCTCTTTTGGGCGCAATTTGGAAATAACATTTACCATAGCGCTCAAGTGAGTCACACCACAATGTTTACGCCAAAGATTCTTTTAATAAAACATTTTTTTTAATGAATTACGGTGGTACTTGGCTATTCTCAAACTGAAAACTTAATTTTTAAACAAATCAAAATTGTGTTTGGAAATTTATATTGATTTCATGATGATGTATCAAACTTTTCACGTTATTCCGCGTGTATGGATTAGCTCAGTACAAGTGACTTGGCAGTATGTAAGAATTATCGAGTTCGAAAGACGTCGAAGATCTTTTCTTATCTTTTTTTTATTTTTTATTTTTATTTTTTTCACTGTCACAATTAACCTTTTTTTAGAAAAATAAATCGTCGCTGGTATTTTGGTATCTTGCTTTATTTATATGGACAAAATCATACAGATAAGATTGCAAATGTTATAGTGCCCGTTTTGTTTCATTGTTTGAAAATGCAATATTTCTACAGCCTTATAATATGCTTACAGACGTAAGCATGGCAATAACTATATCATACACGTAATGTATTGGGTTTGATCATGTGACCAGTCAATCGAAGACCTGCAGCGTGGACGAATCTTCATTAAGCCTGGCCTTCTTCTTTTAAGGAATAAATAAAAAGTTGCAAAATGAAAACTAAAACATAATCAAGGTGTTCATTAAAATAAAGACTGTTTGAATTACAGCCAATGAAGATGTTTATTTGAAAAACATTTGTTTGAATGACAGCAAATCAGTGTTTTTGTTTTTTTTAAAAGGTTGTTTGAATTAAAATCAATTAAGGTGTTCTTTTAAATAAAGACTGTTTATATTAAGTTATTTTTAAGCCCTAGAAACTATTTCATCTCAATGTAAGTTTAAATTCCATACATTGGATTAAACAAATATTATGTTCATTTTGTTCAAATGTTGAGATTTTCATACCAAAAAATTATATTATTTAATCAAGGAAAGGAGCCTGTTCTATGTTCGGTGCTTGGGGGAATGCTGTCTTAAAGAAAGGGTCCCTTCTGCAGCTCAGATCATTGGATTGGGACACTGATGGTAGTAATTAATTATATCTTTCTGTTTTAACAGTATTTGAAAAATGGTCATGCCGTTTTCTATTCCATAAGAAAAAAAGTATGTAATTGATCATAATAGATATTGCTTTAATGCGTATATAATATGCTGGTTTAAATGACATGGTAATTTGGTAGCTGTGATACCTTGACCTTATATATATATATATATATATATATATATATATATATATATATATATATATATATATATATATATATATATGAGTGTGTGTGTGTGTGTGTAGTGTGTGTATATTCTCACAAAACACTCTAAGTACAATTCAAGCAACATTCAAGTAGTGTTCAATCAAAGTATTTTAGTGTAAGTGGAATGATGTTAGAATTTTATGTTGGAAAAGCGAAATGTTCAAGCTAAGCACCTAAATGTGTTCATCTATCATGAACATATATATTCCAGTCATATCTTGTTAATATGCTTGTATCTAACATGCTTCCATTCTTGTGACAGGTCCGTTTAAAGATTATCCACAAGTCACCGTGTATCATCCATCAGACCCTAAGTATGGGCATGCTTTCGCAAACATTGGTTGGACGGCGTGGTTTGGATCTATAACTGGTAACTATATATAGCCTTGAAAGTAATACGTAATCGTCTGTTTAGGTTTGTTTTACCTCGGTCCACCAAGGAACACCTCTTCTTTTAAAAAACTATTTCTTATATAAACTTTTAATTTGTTTTGATTTATTTCACACTAACATTTGATTTAATTCCCCTTATTTATAGTTTTTCTTCGTTGGTATATGCTTGTTCTGTTGATTTAATGTTTGTAAAATTTCAATTACAGTTCGTCGTCCAGGTCATAATGGCATACATATTCTTTTGTATGTTAGTATTTTCATGGTGTATAAATTAAAAACTGATCTCAGGTTTAAAAAAAGAAGAAGGAAATAAAAGAAATTAGCTGTTTATTTCAGGATATAGCTCTCAGAGGATGGCCATTTCTGAGATTGGTGTGTCTTTTCCCGATGACACTTTTGGACGAGAATCCAGATTTGGAATTCCTTTTACTGTAAGTATACACTGTTCAATTTCCATTAGGCCAAACTGCAATACGTCAGGGCATACAAAATATATCTGGGAAAAATAAAGTAAATTTGTAAGCTTATCACTCAGGTACATATATTGATAATCCGTGCAAGTATAAATTAAGTGATTATGCAAATTGATATTGAATTTTCGGCTAAAACACGAATCCGTTGATATTTGATCGTATTGCTTGAAATTGCCGTGCACTGTTAAGCACTGTGATAAATGACATGGAAAGCATTCACAGATAAATATGAATCAAAGTGCAAATGATTAAGATATTACTGTGTGAAATTATTAAGATGGCGCTGAAATGCTTTTTAGATGAAGACTATTTTCCTAGGATTTAGATTTATTTTAAAGAATTGTAAGAATTCAGTTTTAAGTCAATTTTCTATGGATTTCTTTGTATTTTTCACAGTTTATTTTACGGGATATTTTACAATTCGACAATACACTGGACGATGCTGAAAAAAGAATGTCAAGTGCTCATCGTACTTGCGATCTTATTCTTGGTGTCGGAGATGGCAAGGTACTTACTCGTTAAAGAACCGATCATATAATTGTTTTCATGTTTTCAGCTAATATAATGGATATAATTTCGTTTCTCTTTCTATAAAGCAGAGCAAGACTATTTTTTCAAGCTATTTAAGAGCCGAAATTTTTTCTTCAATAAATTCTAGGCTCCCCCCATCCCGCAACCCAGCGAAAATTAAATGGTCGGTCCCTAACTGTTAATCGTGTTTCTATCCGTTCGTTCCGCCCGTTATACTTTCTTTTCTTCTGTGTAACTTTTAAGCTATATGGAATAAATTAATGAAACTTGGGACACATATAATATATAAACTACACATTTGGGGTCCGACTTTCAAGCTCAAGGATCAATGTTTTCAGTATTTCTGTCCGTCCGTCTCACTTTCCAACTTTTAGAACATATGAGATAAAACGATGAAACTTGGTAAAAGAAAACAATTATATATCATTACTAGAGGGTATGTTTTGTACTGTATATCAGTCTTGGCAGTTTTTCTATCCATCTGTTACACTTCTCAGATTTATAAACTTTAAGCCACATTACATAAATTGATGAAACTTGGTACGCAACTGTATCCTTGCCAGAGTGTGTATGGTGTGATACATCTGGAATCCATCTTTACGGTCAAGGGCAAAGATTGAGTTTTCTGCTTTTCTTTTCAGCCCCAAAACTCCATAACTTTCTGAGACAGACGGACTAAACATGGCACACTTATCTTCAAGGTCAAGGTCACACATCAGTCTTACATCTTTCTCTTTCATGGTGTTCATATGTATCCTTATTTTGCAGTGAATGTGTGAAGTACCGTATCATGGGACTTCAGCAAGTTAGCGGGGATATACATTTGCTGAATTTTCTTGTTTACTGTTTGTTTTCTCAAATCTGTCTGTTCCTATAGCTTGCAGGTGGATGGATAGCGAATGAGTTACCGTTAGCTATCCAATCCCTTACTTATATTTTCATCAGTTACTTACTTACGTTGGTAATTAGGTATATGTACATAGTATCAACTTTATTTGAAGCAACAAATCTACTACATTTAAAAACATGCATAGGACATAAAAAGAGGATTAGCTTATCTGTACCTTTTCTCTCTGGATGTCGCAGTGACCTGACTTCTGTATATAAGACATCTAAATCGTCATTGATGTGTCTGATTATTTTGATGGATAGGTGTGGCCTGTACCAGAACGGGTTTCAAACCCCGTTTTTAAGTCCCATGAAATTATTAGGTCTTTTTTGTCAAAAGATAGAATGTCTCAGTCATAATTAATTTAATTTAGTACTATCGAATAATGGAATATGTGCTGGTATTATTAAACGTCCTGTTTGAAGAATACGGCCTGGAGGAGAACTTCATCTACCGGGTTTACTAGAACTGAATTTTTAAAGCACAGTTCCTTTAGCTGATGTATAATTCGACTGTACACTTCGTGTTAAAATGCAAGCGGGCTGATGTGTAATTCGACTGTGCACTTCGTGTTAAAAATCAGGCGAGCTGATGTATAATTCGACTGTACACTTCCTGTTAAAACACAGATGAGCTCAGTTAACCATATTAGGTGTGCTTGTTCTTAAAAACTAACATACTAAAAGTACTTGCTTCTTAAAACATGAGTCAAAACTAAAGTTAATTCTAGAGAAAATAGCTTTTTCATTATGATAAATAGTTAATGATACATTGTAATAATGGTATTTTAATCTGCTTTTCCCATTATTTCAAATAGAATAATCAAAATTAAAATCCTTCGATATGCACAAACTGTAATGTTTATATATTTATACGCGTGTGATTTTTCTCATCAAGATGAAAACCTTCCGCGGCGTGGAATATTCAGCCTCTGTCGCTAACTTCTTCGACGATACCAACATGATGCCTGAGGCAGATTGGCACCCAAGGATCAACAATACTGTGTACTGGGGTACGTTTCTTCATTCCTTCGATCCTTTTCTTTATTATTCCTTCCTTCCTTTCTTCTTTGTTTATTTATTTGAGAGAATCCCCACTCATATAATTTGCTTATACAGTTTAGATAGCACGTAATACATGGTAAATCAAAGTGGTTTTCACACATTGGTTGTCCTGGTATATGAATACACGTTTGAATTCAATGTCAGTGATGTTGATATAATAATACCATTTTGTTGATTATATCCTCAGCAACTATTTTGCAACGGATTATGCCAAAATTTATAGCAAAGTTCATTATTGTCTTTACAAGAGAGCATACAGTCCAGATTTGTTAGCACGTGGGAAGAATATTTTAATATCTGACGTTAAATATGAGATTTGAAGGAAACGTTTAGGACGGAGAAACGTTGAAAAAGAAAAGTCGCACTATCAGATCATGCATAGAAGAATCAATTTTTCAGAATAGTCGCTAACAAATTTGAGTATCATCAGCAACAGCAACAGAAGGTGAAGAAGAATGAGATGATGATGATGAAAAGTTCGCATGAGAGAGAGAGAGAGAAGAAGGTGAAAACGATTGTAAAAAGAAAGAGATGCAAGAAAGAAGAACGATAACAGCAAAGAAATTGCTAAAGAACTGCAGCAATAATGTTGGTCTGATGTTACTTTTCATATTTTCTGTTTTTCTTGCAAAGTTCCAGAGTAGCCTGTGTGATCCGGCTGTAGCGGGAACCAAATATTTGATTAGGATAGGCAGTGAGAAGGTATACTCGAGCAGTTCCAAACGAGGTTACAATGGAGTAAACTCTATAGCTGAATTTTGCAGGGGTTTAATTACACGCCCTCCTTTGTAACTATTTGGCTTGTTTAACCACCTATCTGCTTCCCCTCCACTGAAACTTATGTTCCCGATACATGGATAATTATTCGCACTTTTCGTCATTCATAGGTATGGACTGGTTATGTCCCGGGTACAGTGAAGTGTTGGCAAAGCAGCTTAGCAAACACTACGGGAATCTTACGGCGGAAATAACAATTCGTGACGTAGTGTCCATCATCCAGTCCGGCAATTTGCACATCGCAGTTTACGATTTTGACAGTAATTTAGTATATGTAGCCAACGCAAAAGCCACGTATGAATCTGGGCCCCAGTATGCGTATGATAGGTGAGTATAGCATGGAAGTGGACCCCTGAATGCGTATAGTAGGTGAGTATAGCAGGGAAGTGGACCCCTGAATGTGTATAGTAGGTGAGTATAGCATGGAAGTGGGCCCCTGAATGCGTATAGTAGGTGAGTATAGCAGGGAAGTGGACCCCTGAATGCGTATAGTAGGTGAGTATAGCATGGAAGTGGACCCCTGAAAGCGTATAGTAGGTGAGTATAGCAGGGAATGGACCCCTGAATGCGTATAGTATCAGAAACATGTGGTAAAGTTTTATTGTAGTGACATGTACATACAATTGTTCGCAAAATGCCATTAAACATTAAGTGTTTTGTAATGCTCAGCTAAGTGTTACAATGCAATGAAAGTTCTTTGTTCTCCTTCTGTAATTAGAATCGAAAAAAGAGAGATTACAAAATGAAACCTTTCACTACATTTCTAAGTTTTATGACCTGTTTTTTAGGTTTTTTTATTTTTATTTCAGACAATTTGTACGACTGAACATGACGGAACTTTTCATGGAGAAGACACCGATGTAATGCGACTACTCTAATAGTAATTTGGTAGTGCGTCGTGTATTTTGGCCTTGTACGATGCAAACCGTATTTTTCCTAATGAAAATAAAGTCTGACAATAAATTAAAGCTTTGAGTTTTACATTACGCTGCTAACTTTATTCTACCCTGATGAATGCAACATTGTTAGATACTCTCTTTCTTGCAGTAGTATCATTTTCATATAAAAACTTTTAACTTTATCATTCTCTTTTTTAGCATTTGTATTGAATCAAGTTCATTTGTCCCATCTATCTGGGATATATATATATATATTAATATATATATATATATATATATATATATATATATATATATATATATATATATATATATATATATAGAGAGAGAGAGAGAGAGAGAGAGAGAGAGAGAGAGAGAGAGAGAGAGAGAATGATCAGAAGACTACAGATACAATGTACATTGTATAACTCGAATGTTCAGTGGCAGTTTACTAAATTTTAAGTAACGAATAGAGATTTCCCATCATCATATCTCAAAATAAGGGTTAAACAAATTAAATATATATATATATATATATATATATATATATATATATAATGCACACATACAAATGTGAATGTTTTAAATATCCCTTGCCATTTGGTTTCTGTTTTTGTTTTGATGAAAAAAAAAAAGAAAATGAGTTGGTGTCTTTTACTTTTTCTTCTACATACAAGATGAAACAACTTGTACAGTGATCTCTGGACACCTCAGATGTAGGTATTGGGTTGTCATTGAGATGAAGAAATAGAGCAGCCTCCTTGCCCCACCCCACCCGCGTACAAATTCTACTACTACTACTACAACCTTGGATATAATACCCATTATCTGCATATACAGGAACCGGGGATGGTTTCGTTTTAATTTAAAACAGGAAAGGGACATTGATTCTAATTCCTTTTATTGGAAAAAAAAAGTTTTCACAGTCTCACGCGATTTTAGGTTTTCGAACAGGATAAGCGCTGCAGAGGGGCTCTCCAATTTGATCGTACAATGGATATACTCCAACTGAAAAATGAGAAAAGAGATTTTAGTGGATCTAGGAAATAAGTACTGTATATACTAGTTTATAAGACGGGTCCACCTGCAAACAACATAGACCCTGATCTGTCGTCGCATAATGAGCCGGCAGATCAGAGTCTCTTGTTTGTTCCACTGATAACTCCTAACAAACTGCAAGACCCAGATCTGCCGGCGCATTATGCTACGGCAGATCCGGGTCTGTGCATCTTGAAGTTGGATCTGACGTATACGCGAGTACATAAGTTGGACACGGTGTCCACCAATTATTACCCTGTATCCGTCATGTGAAAACATTCGGCTTGCTCTGTCGTTATCCCTAATTCCAAGTTAAACTTTGCAAATTTAAGTGTACTGACATTCCTTAAATAAAGCTTAGAAAATCGAAAAAAAAGTGTTATCATTTTTTTTTTAATCTTCCATTTCCTCCTGAAGCAAAGTTAGTCTTTTGCTATCATCTAACTGATTGCAAATTAAATAAGATGCAAGCAAAATTCTTACTAAAGAGGTAGTTCCGCATATGTATGCGTTTCTTATTAATAAACCTTATCTTTTTTAAAATCCTTTTTTTTTTCATTTAGCTTATCTCGTGTTTGTTGCAATGAAAAGCGTCCTCGTGACGTTAAAGTAAAATACACGCTGGATCAGAAGCGTGAAAATTGCTAACTTAATAATTTATAATCAATTTAGTTTTAAAAATATATCTTGGAACAATCACTTTTTGTGGGGATCATTATTTTTTATATAATAATGATAATACATTTTCTCATTTAAAAGCCATAAAAAAAACTTCCAGTATAGACAAACCCGGAGCCTTGAACGAAAAAGTTCTATTTTACACCTTAATGTTCCAACCAGTAAGAGTTCGAAGATATTGTGTGAGTAAATATGTTCCAAACATTGACCTGAAAGCGATACGAAACTTTGACCCAAAGAGATTCGAAAGTACGACTCAAAGAGATATGAAACGTTGACTTACCCCACTCTGTGTCTGCCACAACGGGACATATTGATACTTGATTTTGAGCTTTACTCTCCCAGAAAACAATCGATCCCTGAGCAAAAAAGAAAGTGAAGATTATTCCACGCGACGATTCGCAATCTACAAAATGTGCTGAATGTGTGCTGCTACAACACTTTAAATGATGGAGACATATTGATATGAAAGTTGTGATGTGAAGTTACACTTCGCAGCCCCTCTCGCCTTTTTATCATTAAGATTTCGAAACAAGGGTCATAATATACTGCTGGTGTCTAGCGAAAAATAAAGAAGAGAACTGGACATTATTATTGTTTTATTGTCTAACGAATAATACGGTCGGGCAAAACAACATTGTTTTTGTCATGTTCCAAGAACATTGTTTTTGTCATGTTACCCCTCTCATTTTTAAATATTGAAGAAAAATTTCAATTTAAGTTTCCGTTTGGATACGGCTTGAATAAGTACGACCTTCAGTCTCTGAATAACACAGAAATATCAGGTGTTTGTCCTGTGGGAAAGCGTGGATGGCGAGGTTCCGGTTATTTTAGAATACTTGCCACTTTCAGCTATAGCTTTAATCCAGTGTCTTACGCAACAGATTATTCAAATAAGAGCTTCATCACTCTATCACTGAAGTGAGGGATGATTATGTGCTGTTTGGATATCCTATCTACCGTATATTCTCGCTAATAAGATGAGTCCAAATGCAAACTGCACAGACCCAGATCTGCCGCTTCATAATGAACAGGCAGAGCTGGGTCTATGCAGTTTGTTATGAGTAAGCAGTAGAACAAACAACGGCGCATTATACGACGGCAGATCAGGGTCTATGTTGTTTGCAGTTGGACTCGACTTATAAGCGAGAACATACGACAACTAAGTTGTTGGCGGGGGGGTGGGGGGTACTTTGAATATGGTACTCACTTGATTTGGTTTAACTATTGTTCTGGAGAAAGGAAGAACGACATCCCCTCCAGTCTTGACATCAGTGAGCTGAAAAAAGTTGACTATGAATTCATAAACCCATATATAACGAAATTGTTATTATTATTAGTAGTAGTATACTGGCATGGTTGTAATTATTAACACGCTTTCATTGGAAAGCGCCGCAATCGTAGAAAGATCCTTCTTTTTCCCTTTCGTTCATCTATTTGACGACCATCTGTCCAACGGACTATCACTTAACGTCAATGCATCCTAAGCTATCTGCTGGAAATTGCTCTAAACCGAATAATACACCTTTGAAAACTAAAAAAAAAAAACGTTGCTTGTTCTAGTGTCAATTGATTAACTAATTACTGATTATAAACATTTGTAATTACAATATAATCTAGGTACTCATATCAGTAAGAATTAATTACAATTTATAGTTTCTGCTGTGCTCATGAGAAGTCATATGGCCAAAATACATGGTGTAATTGACCAAGAATTGTCCTTAAACTTAATATGCAAATATTAAGGGGGAAACGCATGAGACGTTAGATTGATTTCGATCAATGCTAACGTACATGAATGTATTCATCCATCTATATATATATATATATATATATATATATAGAGAGAGAGAGAGAGAGAGAGAGAGAGAGAGAGAGAGAGAGAGAGAAAAAAAAAAGTGCAGATATTTTGATATATTAAGTCCAAAAATAAAAAAATAAATTCGGTGAAACGATTAATCTGAATTTAACCTTATTGCAATTACTTACAAAAGTCAAGAAAGTTCCGATTCTCGCCTTGTTCATGTATTCCTGTAAAGAAATTGATAGTAAAATGAAAAGAAAAATGGTCGTTTTATTTTATCACGCAAATCACACCTTATCAACAGGTTAAGCAGTTTCCTCATTTTATCCTAGAGTAAGCAAATCTTGGAATTCTTAATGGAGTGAGCAATTTAGTAGGAAAATCTGTTCTAAAACAAGTTTGTAAGCGTCATATTTTGTAAAGAAAAGCACTTCAAATGTCTTGGCTGTACCAACCAGAAAACACAAGATGGAATTGAAATTATGGATTCAAGTGACAATATCCCTTAAAACGTAATACAGAGTATATGACTCACGATACTAATGAGCCACAACAGTTATAATACATTAGTCTTACAAGTAGTACATGTACACTGTAATATGAATGTGAACACTTACTAGTATAACCTGTACACTGTAATGTGAAATGTGTACACTTCCTAGTATTACCTGCATAATGTATTGTGAAATGTATACACTTTATAGTATTACCTGTACACTGTAATGTGAAATGTGAACACTTCCTAGTATTACATGCATACTGGTAATATGAAATATGTATACTCACTGTACACTATAAAGTTAATGTGAACACTTGCTAATATAACCTGCACACTATAATGTGAAATGTGTACACTTACTAGTATTACTTGTACAATGCAATGTGAATGTGAACACTAACTAGTATTACCTGCATATATATAACGTGAATATGAACACCTACTAGTATTATCTACATATATATATAACGTGAATATGAACACTTACTAGTATTACCTGCATAATATAATGTGAATGTGAACACTTACTGGTATAACCTGCAAATTGTAATGTGAAATGTGTACACTTACTAGTATTACCTGTACACCAATGTAAATGTGAACACGTAGTATTACCTGTACACTGTAATGTGAATGTGAACACTTACTAGTATAAAATGTACACTGTAATATGAAACATATACACTTACTATTATTACCTGTATACTGCAATGTAAAATGTGAACACTTACTAGTATTACCTGCATACTATAATGTGAATGTGAAGATTTACTGTCATAACCTGTACACTGTAATGTGAAATCTGTACACTTACTAGTATTACATGTACACTGTAATGTAAACGTGAACACTTACTAGTATTACCTGTTCACTGTAATGTGAAATGTGAAACACTTCCTGTATTACCTGCGTACTGTACTGTCAAATGTGTACACTTTCTAGTATTACCCGCACACTGTAATGTGAAATATGTACACTTTTGTTCCTGTATAATATGACACGACTTACAAATTTCTCCTCCTCCTCAAAAATCTCCATCCCTATGTTTCGCACCTGTTGAAATAAATAAATAAATAATCAGTCTGTTTAGAGCGTCATAGAAATATGACATTGGTCAAATCAAATGGCGTACCACGGAGATCGTACAATGTTAAAAAAATTCTTCCATAAAGATTATTACGACATGTTCTTTTTTAAACTATTAAAATATATTTGACAGATTTGAACAAACATTTCTGTCATAGACCGGTGGACTGCCATCGAGTGTTCCCCGCATGTATACAAAAATCAATCAAATAAGTGAAATGAACGCTCCGCCGGAAATTATATAGTTTCTGCTATTATGCTGCGAAATCGATAGTTCACGAAATAATTTATTCAGTTTACTTGCGAATTGAAAATTTTAAATGCGTTTTCATTTTGTATGTAAGTAATGAAATTAGCTTAATAGTGTCTGTCTTTGGAAAGCTTTCGCCTGAAAAACAATGAAATTATTTAACTTGCCCTTGGAAAGATATATAAAATGAACACAGATTACATAGCATTTATTGAATGTTTAAAATGCTGATGCCATATTCAATATAAAATTAAATAAATTCAGCCTTATGATTTTTAATTTCAGATGACTCAAACTACAGACACAATTTATGCAACGCAATGTCGTGTTATTCCACATGTCTATTATTTAAAATATCAAAATCGTTTATGTAACATTGCATAACTGATACCATATAATTATTCGGTCTGCAATCACCTGGAACGTTGCTCGAGCTGGAGCAAAGTCGGAAAGGTGAATCTCCTCAAGTTTGTCTTGAAGTCTTGGTATCCACCGCCATACTGTGTAATCCTGCACTTGAATACTATAATAATAATAATAATAATAATAATAATAATAATAATAATAATAATAATAATAATAATATTGATAATGAAGATGATAAAAGCTTGATCGGATAACTAAGTGTCTCCATGACAATCATTTAGTTGCTAATGTGAAAAAAGAAAACCCATCCCTCAAAATTGATTTTAAAAATGTGTGTTTGCACAGTTGATTAAACTTTATTGTTGTATAGCAGGGGTGTCAAACATGCGGCCCGCCAGACTCATTATTTATTTGTATTGTTTATTATTATTTGTATCAAATCTGGCCCGCCACACCAAATGAGTTTGGCACCCCTGACGTATATTGTAGAGAAGAATCGTGCTGATGTGTGCAAGGAAGTGAAACAAATGTGCGATGAAAAGAAAGCAGGACTTGTGGTATGCGTAATAGTGAAATAACTGGTTCTTGATCAAAGGAAACGAGATAGAGAGAAGTAGTAGCAGTAGACATGGTGGTGATTTTAGTTGTGTAGTCGCATTAACAATAAATACAACCACAAACACATTTTCACGTTTTAAAAAAGTTTATCTTTCCTTCCAAGTCGATCATTTAACTCCACTTACCGCATACGATTTCATTTACTTTTGGAAGTGTTTGAATTAAAATGAAATCATTGGTAGTGAAGGGGATGGTATAAACTAATGGAATCCTTCATATGTGTTGGTGTAGGATAGGAAAAATCCACCCTCCGGGTCAGAATTTTGCGTCAGACACAAGGCTTTAAAGTTCAGTGTAAACTTCAAATGACGTTTTAACACATTTTAGCTTTCAAAGACCAGTGTTGAAACGGCTACTGTAATGGCAATACACAGCGTCGGAATTGTGTAACAAAATAAAATTCACTCTTATCCATAAGATTAATCGAGACAGACAAAAACAAAACGAAATAGTCCTCGATTCAGCTTTGATCTAGAATTGATTTACACTTCAGCACTAAGAATGAGAATAAGAATTTGTATTAAAAGAAAAACAACTAAAGAAAACCTAACAATTACAACAACGGTTTTTCTACTCTAAATTGTACCAAAGAAGCCCTACATGTATCTAGGTCAATCAGTGAGAACGGCTTGTTTGCGGGATACTTAACTTCAACTACGCTTTAGTACTTAAATGTGTTGCAATTAATGTTTATCTTGATTATTGTGAAACAATGTTCAAGTGATGATGGAAACGGGGAAGTGTTTGCTACTTTTTGTGCATTATGATCGTAGTAAGTCAAACTAGTCGATGAGTCAGGATAAAAATCACGTGTGAGGTAGGATCGAGATAGCCTGCACCGGTGTTTTAAACTGGAAAAACAGTCATACACATATAGGAATTTGAGAAAAACAGCGTATTATACTCGTACCTTTGCAAACCGTATCTATTCTGGTAGCTGTATTTATAAGTAGCCTCCTTCATCTGTATTAGGAAATGGATAAATTAAATTAAATCAAACATATATTTCATTACTGCTTAAAAATCAAAGTTGGCTATGTATAAGGATTTTCGATCTCAAGTTAGCATACTCAACTTATTCAAAATTAAATTTAAATCGAAAAGATTAGGATGGGACATGAGAACCGTGATGATTTTAGATATGAAATTCAAGTACAAAAAGGTGCCGTCCGTATCTTATCGCTAGGTAGATTTACGATTATGAAATATAATATTTAATAATGAATTAAATTATGAAAAAAGTATGGAATTCAAATTCAAATACATCTTAGATTTGTCCCCCAAAATTGTTCATTATATCAAATTATTTTCGTACGGATTCACTTAGGCTGAATCATCTTCAACAGTTGTGCATTTATTATACACATTATCATTATATATATATATATATATATATATATATATATATATATATATATATATATATATATATATATATATATATATATATATTCCAGCTTTTCAAATAATTGTTTCCATTTTCGATGTCCACAAACTAATTTAAATAAATAATGTAGTACAACTGTAGCGTTTCAATATTTTTAAATTAATCTTGGTCAGTTTTCCTATAAGTACAACGTATTGATCCAGGAAATAACTACATTGTCATTACCTTTTCGTATCCCATCCAGTAAATAGCTACAGAAGTTCTCCTGTCTGTGAAGTTATGGAAGACGATGACAAACGGATTCCAATTCATTACCTCTCCTTTGATTAATGGTTTGGTGAAGATATCGGCGTCCCGTGTTTTTAGGTAAAAGCACCTCAGCTTTGACTCTTGTTTTGGAGTCTGAAATTTGATGGTTTCCCATATATTGTGCTCATGCTTCGTTCAATCAGTCATATTACTCGCGATCTAAGCCAAATGAAATAGACTTCGGTCTTGCAAAAGTTTGCATTAATGAGACTTTATATAGACTAATAAATTATGCATGCAAAATCGTAGAATTTGAGATGGACCAGTGCGGTCATAGACAAGCAGTTTTGCACAAATAGAAGATAATTTAAGTTGGTCCACTGCGATAAGATTAGAATCGACATCATACACGAAGAAAGAACCTGACATCTCAACAAGTGTATACCCAAGAGAGAGAGAGAGAGAGAGAGAGAGAGAGAGAGAGAGAGAGAGAGAGAGAGAGAGAGAACAAGAACCAATGGATCTCATAATGTAAAACAAAGACTGAAACTCTATTTGAATTCAGCCTGAGGGAAATTTTCCACATTATTGATGAAAGAGACGGGTCCTAATGATGTCAAAGTCTAGATAAATAAAGCTTACATATTCTATTATAATTATTTTGACAGTACCTTTTGAAGTTTACCACTACAAAGCATCTCGGTCAGACGCGTTTTCTTGTCCTTAGTTAGAGGTTTTCTGAGAGGACCATGATCTTGCTTCTGAGACTTGAGCTTCTCGGACATAAATTCTCTGTTTCTTTCTGCACTTTTATTATCTGGATCTGCGTGTAAAAATCTCATATATCAAAACTGATATCTTTAATATAATCATAGGAACATCATTCGCCAAATACACAAAGTGATTATATCTTTGAAGTGAACAATCTAGATTTAACAGAGATGTGCAGGAAATTTTAAGCAAGAATTTGTAGAATGGGCCTTAAATATCATCATAGTCAAGTAAAATATTAATGTAAGAGTAAATCTGATTTCCTTCAAAGCTTTCTGCAAGATTTTCAGATCATGGGTTCCCATATATGAGTATCCAGGGAAAGGAATACAGAGAAAAAGCTTTCAAAGTTGTGCGCCAAATACCAGGCTCGGTATTCATCAAACACCTCAACTTGAATGCACACTCAAACTCAAATTTTGACAGTTTAAAATAAATAAACTAACATAAATACAAGAGATGTCAAAGTAGCAATACATTTAGATACATATGTCTGTTAAATGTGTATAGTTTATTTTGTAACAATTAAACAAATATAAGACATATGACAAAGGTTATTTTGAGTTTGACCTGAGATCATGGAAGTGGTGGACCTCTCAGCTACAAGCTATGGTATGTTGTGATTACTTATCTGGTAATTCAGGTGTTATTTTTTCAACATCGATGTACTATGATTGTTTGATGATCTTTTTTCTTTCTATCATTTGAAAACCGAGATAGAAATAGGCTCGTACCCAACTTCAACACTTTATCAAACACATCTACAGCCTCCTTCGGTCTGTTCAACTGTAAAATATATATAACATATAATCAAGACACTCGCTCAGATTAAACAAGTGAAGGGTCTTAAAAACATAGGTTTATATTATGAAATAAAGCCATTTCAATTTTTTTTCTGTCTAAAATTAATTACGATGTGATTAAATGGAGATGTAATTGTGTCACATGATGAATCGTTTAGCGTACATGCTTGGTACTTGTGAATATACCACAAAGCAACATTGATACATTATAAGCTTGATTAGTTCTTTTTTTATTTGTGTTTTCAAATAATAACAAATTACTAATATTAAGAAATGAGCTTAACATAATAGCTATACGAACACATTGACTGGAGTAACATTTCTCAACACAAACAAGGACGTGCTAACAGTCATTGCAGTCTAACAGAACAAAACATACCGATTTTACCATATTTTTCCAGTCAATTTTTTTAAGCAGTGGGTAGATATGAGAAAAATAGTTTTGTTTTCTATATATAATATTTGGTTCAATCATCGATACAAACACATTATGACACTAACCATGTAATATGATGACCCCAGTAGACTAGATGCGCTAGAAACATTGAATGCCGTGCCATCTTGCTTCCCCTTTTCAAATCTGTCCAATGCTTCGCGAAGCCACACTACTGAATGATAATGGTCCGAGTGGTCGTATGCTGCACGCGCAAGGATAAACATGTCATTTAGAGACATAGGCGATTGTGCCTGCTTATCACTAATATTACCGGATATGATGTTATCCAGAGGAATGTCATAAATAGATTGCAGCTTCACCAGAGCATGTGCAACTGATGAAAGATCTTCTTCGGTGGGAATGTTGTCTTCCATATTTTGAATTTTCACAGACATTCCTGAATAAAAAAGAGATGAATAGATAATAGTGATGCAATACTGATGCCAACATTGTATGTGCTGTAAAACATTATTCAAAAATATTCACTGCTTTATTAAACAATAAGGATGACTGTGTAAAGTTTGGGATTATTGCTATTTAAACCGTACTCTGAATGGATGCAAACAACATAGAAACTACCATATAGCAGCGATCAACTAAATCATTTGATTTATAAAAATTATCAGAAAGTATGTCGTGGCAATCATTCTAACTCTAATTTGGAAACAAAATATAAATTTGTTAGCTATACTATTTCCCCACTCACGGCTAAAGAATTTTGAAATTGTGCCTATGATGTTTCCTACATTGTTATCTCTGTCTGCCTGTTTGTTTGTTCTGTTGACGTTCTACTTTTCTGATGAGCTTAGATATCCGACCTATTTCGAATATTCTACGTAACAATGCTGAATTTACCTGTGGAACAGGTTTTGCTGTCTCGAAGTGTCACAATGGCGTCATGCCATTCTCGCACTAGTCTCTTGGTTAGGTGGAATATGTTGACTGGGTGGACAATATAATGACTTATGTTTCTCAGGCTAATATGGCGGTGTATCTCTTTCCCCTCCTCCATTACCCTGAAATGTATATATTCTGCATGAAACTGTTCTCCTATTTTATTATTACATCGGGCATGACACCTAAAACACAAAATTCATTTTATTTTGCGAAAATGTCTCCTTACAAGGTATACATTGAAGGTGGTTAAATGTAACTTTATTGTGAATTAATCAACTTTAAAGGAGAACTCTAGTTTAGATCTGTCTGCTCGATTGGCACATACTAAGTTTATATCTATGTCAGTGTCACTGCCTTTCTGTGCATCACACACACACACACACACACACACACACACACACACACACACACACATATATATATATATATATATATATATATATATATATATATATATATATATATATACACGGACAGACATATAGATAGAATATGATATGATACAATGCGATACGATGGTATAAATTGCCTTATAATGCAATTCTATACCGTACGATACCGTAAAAACCAAATGATTCCTCATAATGGTTAGTATATAAATTAAACACTATGTTTGAAAATATACATTTCACAACTTTAAGGTGGAGCTTTCAGTTACGATAAACTATGGAAGTTTACTTGTTATGTAATGGCATCTAACACAATATCTACTAGTCTTATACAAATAAGAGTAAAAAAAAAATAACCTCCTAGAAGCGAGAATAAACTTTAAATATTAGCAACAATATAAGCTCTACCGTATTTCTGTCATTTTTACAAACAAGATGTTTGTTTTGGTAAATATAAAATATTGCACTGGAAAACTGGGATATCCGTCTTTCTATGTATCTGTCTATCTCTGTTTGTCGGTCTGTCTGAAGGTCAGTTTGTCAGGAGATCAGTTGCGTAATACGTATGATGCACAAGTATCGCGGGTAAAATAGATGACAGTACGATTGATAGATAGACAGACAGACACACGGGCAGATAGATAGACAGACAGACATACGGACAGATAGATATATAGGAAATATGTGCATATGGAGGAGACTGACTTTCCGATATTTGTAATTATCAGACACTTCTTACTTAGTAAAACTACTTGTGCTTTAAAACAGACGTCTTTGAAAAAGATTAACCATTTTCCAAGACTCTTTTTATGTTTATTTTTAAAAAATTCAAATGCAAAACATATACACACTTCTGGCGCATGTAACTACAGTGTACAACGATAGAATGAGATCACGAGGCAGTGTACAACGATACAATAAGATCACGAGAAAGCTATACCCACAAATATGCACAACCAAGTATAACAGTAGTTTACACAAATTATTGATCTCGCATCAGAATAGGTCACAGCTGAGTCTTCTTCGCTTTATGGGATCCAAAACAAAGGGAGAGACAGCTTGGGTCTAAGTGCACAAATGTAAGTTGTATCACAGGATACGCATAATCTGCTTTGCTTGAAGTATTAGGGATAAATTAAAAGAAGGTCATATAACAAGTTGCCCGCTAAGCACAGACACTTGATGTTCTAGCAACAAATATACTGTAGTTACATAATAAATCACAGATGCGTTCCCTTTTACTATACAATAAACTTTTGAAAAGAAAATAATCATAATTACAAATTCATAAAATACGTGTACTTTCTATGTTTCCCTCAGGTAACACTTCAAAAGAAGAAAATATTTTTTTATAAGTCTTTATAAATTTTAAAAAATTTCGCATATGCGCTATACGCACTTCTGAATATTTACTTCCTGCGAGCGCAAATTATTTTGCAGTTTTCAAATTAATTGATCTAGAATCCGGGTTTAGCTTGTGTGGGAGTTGAGGGGTGGGGGTGGTCGGGATTTTGGTAGGATTGAAGCAAAATCATGTGAATAACTGTTACCTTTATCTTTTATATTATATTATATTATATTATATTATATTATATTATATTATATTATATTATATTATATAATTTGCTAAAGGATTTTAACATCGTTATGTTTTATATTTTATCATGTTTACGTTTATTTGGAAGGGTTTATCTTTCTAAACTTTTGTGCAATTAATTTGTACATTTTTCGAATTCAACTCTAGTTGGCACACTACTGCGTACAGACATATGTATGATTGCAAAATCGAAATTTTTCGAAAGACTGGGAGATCCTCTAGTATAGGTACATGTGTCACTGTGATGAAAACCCTGCCTATTTATGAATCCACGTATTCTCTTTTCCATCAATAATTTGTTTACATCAATCATTCAAAAGATGCGGCAGCATGTGATTTAACTATCAACAAGTGATATTGATTAGAAATATCACCCAATATTCCTTTTAATATTAGTGCTAAAGCCGGAACAAAAGCTGAAGAAAGTTTTTAAGCAGATATATTTGTAAATCGATACATTGTTTAAAAAAATACAGGCAACATCTAAGATATGGAATATGAGATTAAAAAAAAAAAAAAAAAAAACAATAAAAGTGTACCAAAATCCAAATCATAATCTTTAATCAATGCTTAATAATCTTCCGTTTCGGAAAATTTGTATGGAGAATAGCGCAAAATATTGTCAAATAAACCTGCAATCAAATTACCATCTGTACTCGCTTGTAACTTGAATCCAACTGCAAACATCATAGACCCTGATCTGCCCTCACATAATGCGCTGGCAGATGAGGTTTATCTTGTTCGTTCTACTGATTACGCCTAACAAATTGCATAGATCCCGATCTGCCGGCGCATTATGCGACGGCAGATCTGGGTATGTGCAGTTTGTATTTGGACTTGTCTTATAAGCGAGTATAGATGGTGTAAATAATACCACTTTCTTATGCAGGGGACTGGCAAAAGCTTTATTAAAGTTATCGAACAATTTATATGATTGAAGTATGTGTACAAGTGTTATAATATCGGTCGTACTCTTGATATGTTTAAGGTTCTAAGCCATTGAGTGTGTGTGTGTGTGTGCTGGGTGGTATAGTTTTCTAAGTGTTATGTGTTATTTTCAACAAGCATTCTATCTATTCAAAATATTTTTTCCAATGATATGTTTCGTACAGACCGGAGTTGTTCCGCAAATCGCAAAATTTTCATTCCTTTCTCAAATATGCAACATAAATGGAACTGTATATTTTCAAAATACGTTTGGCTTTATGGGCAAAATTTCATTATGCTATGCCGCTAGTTTGGTGTTTGTTTTTTTCATGCCGTCTAAATATAAACTCATATAATAAACAGTTCATCATTACGCAATCAGTTTTGAATATAGTAGACATGAAAGATATTTGAATGATCAATTTTTTAAGAAATTTACCAGGAATAAAACCTAAAACTTTGTGTTAAATCCATTTCAGAACTTTTCTCCGAACAATTTCAATTCTGTGGACTACCCAATACTTATAGAAGGTAGTGTGTCTGGACATAGAACCATTGCATTTAATGTTGGAGATGTATGCTGGATACGTGCATGTATACATACCTGGTCACCTTCTCTAGACCGTGGACTTTTTCTCCTTCTGGATGATAATGTCGTTCCTCACGTATGACAACGTCAGCAATTGATATAAGTTCATCCTCTAACGTATACAGCTTCTCGACATTAACAAATGACGTAAACTCCCCGCCTAAAACACCGTACAGACAAATGAAACATAAAAGCACGCGCACGACTCTGCCGACCATTTTGACCAAATCCGAAAAAAATACATGAAGCTGACAAGTTATCGAGTTGGATGCGACAGCTGGCCTGTGTTTTAACAGCGTGGTATAAATTGATTTTTACTTTGGATGCATGAAGGAAAATAAATCAATGCAGGATGCACAATACGTATAGACAGATGACGTGGAACGAGCCTAGCGTCTACATATTAAATGACACTTGAGCAACAAATCTAAATTATAGAAAGGTCCACTGAACGAAAACATTAGCTATGTGTAATCGACCCAATTAATGTAAATTTAATAGATGCTATGAGATTCTTACCTAGTGGTCAACCGCAGTTTTACTGTTCTCGCTTTTTGAAAATTACTGAATAAATTCGAGTTCCATTGGCGAGTTATTTTTGGACCTTAGCTAAAGTGGAGAACCACCCCATAAAGGTGAAAATTGGAACTGCGTATTCGAAAAAATATAGGGAGAAAAAGTTCTACATGTTATAGGATTGGGACCGAATTAATTGTACTAACAAGTCAGAGGGCAAGCCCGTAGAGTTGCTAATACCACTGAGAAATGAAAAGGGAAAGCGGTTTCGATAAAGGCATCAAGTGCAAATAAAATACCACAACAATAGACATAATCCACTATTTTTGAATACGGGAGAGAATACCGCTTCCGGTCGGTGAAAACATTCAGTTTATTCGGATCTTTTCAATATCAGTAATTTATTTCAAATAAAGCTAAGAAATTTGGACAATAAGTATTTTAAATACTTTCTGGGACACGGATTTCTTAAGAAAAAAAAAATATATCTTAAAGACTATTTATCGCTGAAGAGAATTGTGATATGATGTTAGATACTAACTAAACCACGTTGACAATTAAACAACTGAAAAGATCCTACTGGCTAACACCTAAGAGGACAGTGATGATAAACTTATGAATTGCAGAACGGAAACTGGAACCCGTTCTCACTCTTGAAGAAAATGATGGAGAGCAACGAACTGGCATACCAGTTTAAAAATTACCGTAACGTTTGTGGTATAACATGTCGCACAAACGGTTCTTGTTTTTCGGTCAAATGTTTTACAGTTTCACTGAAAGGTTTCGCGACATTAAGTATTATAGATAAATGGGCCAAAATAAATCTTCCACCATGCGCGATTTAAATGCTTCACGTCCAAGACGGGATCAGACAAAACAGGTGTTGCATTCAAATGAAAATCATAGTTGAATCGGTAACAGTCTGATTCGGACAAGGCTTATTCGGCCCTAATGACGGACTGATTCGGCCCAGATTACGGACCGATTCGGACCAAATGCCAGGCTGATTCGGACCATGTGAAATATTATTAGAATTTATCTTTGTACTAAATAAACCTTATATACTAAAACAATGAGCACCGTAAGTTATTTTCATTAGCTGAATTTATAATGAATTATTTAATTGTATGCATATTATTATTGAAAGTGTATGCTGAACACGAGCAAAGATAAAAAGACGAATATTATTATTTAAATTAGTTTAATTCCAGACAATTATAGTGACAGCATATGATCATCAATGTGCAAAACCTGTTTGATTAATACCGCTTTAACTGAACATCATATTATCACCGTTTGTTTAATACTTTGTTTGATCAGTGCTTCCTTGTTTAATTTAATTGCAAGCACTAATAATGGGATCATCTGACCATGAACTGGCAAAACCCATTTCATCAACGTTATAATTAAAGCACTTTTGATGTCATTTTCCAATTTACTGAATTTAATACCAGTCTAGAACACAAAATATAATGCTAACTTGAAATAACTTTGTGATATTTCGTTACATGGAAGTGTTATTATATTATATATGTATTAATATAATAAAATATCTATTCAGAAATCAGTATTTAATAGATTTAATATGTGCTTTAAATTTAAATATTTTCAAATGTTTCAAAGGATAAAATGAAAATAAGTTGGTTTACTAGTTCGAGATTTTACTCAAAAGATAAAAATTCAACGATAACAGTAAAGTACGTTATACTATTGTGTTATTCTTCAATAACACTTTACACAAATATTTTTCGTTAAATACAACGTGAAGAAAGCACGATTTGTACGAGAAATTAATAAAAGCCATGGGTAAATTTATATGCATTACTATTTGATAGTGTTGAAAGTCGGCCATACTGGCCTAATTTATGAAAAGTTTGAAAATGTTTTTCAGATATATTAATTAAAATAATAACTTTATATTTTCTTTATTGTAAACATTGAAAAGTTATTTTCTTTACAAAAATCTAAATGCGATAGCTCATATCTATTTTGTTCTGATTTCGGCTAGAAATGTGTTAATAACAATCTTATGTAAATTTAAGAGCTGTTCATACTATGTTTGCGAAAACAGTAATACCTACTAAAATAAATCAGGTATGTGTGTTTCATTGCTTTTCTTATAATATTTCACTTGGTCCGAATCAGCCTGGCATTTGGGCCGAATCAGCCCGTAATTTGGGCCTAATCAGCCATGGTACGAATCAGCCAACATTCGTTGCATCAACCTGGAGTGACTAGTATTCAATATTCTCGTTTTAATTAAAGTAACGGGGTGACCACAGGAACGCGACAAAATATCCCCAAGTTTTAACCCTACAAATCCATTTTAAACTCCTTAACTTTGCTGCCATGAATTACATTTTGAACAATATGAGCACGTGAACGTTTTTCTCATGATTGTGTCATGCATTACTTTCATATGCAGTTTTATATAGCCATATATAAATAGAATCCACAAGTAATTCCTATCGAACCACAGGTAGACGTTTTAAATGTTTTACTTCTTATCTAATATTTTCATATTTGTCAACATAAAGTGAAGAAGAAAAAAATTTAATGATTGTCAGTTATGCTGCAAACTCCATTACAAATCCAGAAGGGTGATCACCTTGAAGTAAAAAGCATTTTAACCTATATGCATTTCTTTGTAATTACATGTACAAGACATGCATTTATTGCCGTCAATGTTGGCATCATCATTTTCGATAATTATGTTTATTAACTTCCTCGTATTTCCATCCTCTTCACTAATTTCATCCTATTAGTTAAGATATTTCCAGCTTTAATGTAAGTCGCCATGAGCCAATCATCAAAATATGAAATTACATCGCCAATCACTACTAGCCTATCATGCAATATTTTTTGTCAACCATTTTAAAGATTAACGCTAGTAACAAATAATCAAAGTCCCTACAATTGAAAAACAACACCCCGAAGATCTAGATTTGTTTTTGTAAAACACATATGTCCCACTGTAGGCCCAAAAGTCCATATCCAAAAAAAAAAAAAAAAAAAAAAAAAATGAAAATTGCTATAATGGCAAAGAAAGATCTAATTAGGTCATCTTCATATGCATACACAGATGCCTGGTAAATTTTATGTCCACTAATTAGGTCATCTTCATATGCATACACAGATGCCTGGTAAATTTTATGTCCACTAATTAGGTCATCTTCATATGCATACACAGATGCCTGGTAAATTTTATGTCCACTAATTAGGTCATCTTCATATGCATACACAGATGCCTGGTAAATTTTATGTCCACTAATTAGGTCATCTTCATATGCATACACACATGCCTGGTAAAGTTTATGTCCACCTCAAGCAAATTTTGCATAAAACGTTTTAATAGCAACATTTTTGTCCCAAAAGCTAAAAGTATGTGTTAAAGTCAAAATTTCATGTAATGGCCTGAAAATCAAACAAGGTCATATATACATGCATACCAACATTCTTACTAAATTCCCTTTGTCCAACTCAAGTTGTCTTTGCTTAATTGTGAACAGTATTTGCATCAAAAATTTTGAAGTCCAAAGAGTTTAAAATTGTGTAAAAATGAAAATAAGCTACTATAATGGCCTGAGCATTTAATCAGTCCTTTTACATATAAGTACAAATACACTTGCAAAATGTTATTTGTCTATGTTGAGTAGTTAAATATAAGCACAAATACACTTGCAAAATGTTATTTGTCTATGTTGAGTAGTTAAATATAAGCACAAATACACTTGCCAAATGTTATTTGTCTATGTTGAGTAGTTAAATATAAGCACAAATACACTTGCCAAATGTTATTTGTCTATGTTGAGTAGTTAAATATAAGCACAAATACACTTGCCAAATGTTATTTTTCTATGCTGAGTAGTTTTGCACAATCTTGTTAACAAGCTTCTTGGGACCTATATACGGATTGGACTAAAAGATGCCACCTTTGAAACAAACTCAAGAGACAATTGGAAACTTATATGCCAGTGTGTTAATGGGAACATCACAACAATTCCACCACTTGTATGTATCAATGCAGATGGTTCTAAATTTATTGCCTTTTCTGATGTTGAAAAAGCTGACTGCTTTATTTTTTTCTTATATTAGTATTAGTGTACCAGATACACAACAAAGAACACATGAACAATTGGCTAATTTTGTTATCATTGAGCAAGAAACTTGTGATGTAATTCATAACTTGTCCAGACACAAAGCTTGTGATGTAATTCATAACTTGTCCAGACACAAAGCTTGTGATGTAACTCATAACTTGTCCGGACACATAGCTAGTGGACCAGATAAAATAAGTCACCATATTCTCAAAGAGATCACTTTACCTGAAGTCAAGTCACTCTGTGTCTTTTACAACATGTATTTATACACAAAATCATATCCAACCTTATGGAAAACACCAAAAGAAATGTCTATGTACAAAAAGGGTAGCAGAAGTAATTCTTCAAATTACAAACCTATCTCAGTATATGTACATGTACTAGGTTGTGTTGGGAGAGTGTTAGAAAAGAATTGTGTTTAAGCATTTGTACAATCACTTACACATAAATGATCTCTTTTTTAGATACATCAATCAGGATTTCTTCCCAAAAATTTGATGGTTTTCCAGCTCATAGAATTATAATGTATGTACTTCCTTGACAAAGAGAAAGATGTGTGGTCTTCTGTAATACATGTATTTGTAAAGCATTTGACTGTGTGTGGCAGAAAGGAATAAGACATAAATTAAAGAGCTACGGCATTAGATATCCCTTTGTTGATTGGATAACATACAATTTAACTAGTATGGCTCAAACTGTCTTTGATAATACATGTACATGTAATACTACCCGATATGTTACTGCAAGAGTCTCACTGGAATTTGTATAATACACCCATTATTATTTACTGTCTACATCAATGACATAAGTGATGATCTTTTGAGCACAAGACTATTTGTAGATGATAGCTCATCATCACATGTGTCTAAAAATGCATCTGAAATTGAATATGTACTAAATACATATTTATATACCAATGATATTTGGTGAAAACAATGGCTGGTAGACTTCAATCCTACCAAAATGGAAGCAATGTTAGTTACGTGTATATTAAAAGCCTCCTTTCCTAAACTAAAATTTCAAAATGAGAGCTTACCTTTTGATAACAATCATCAACACCATGGAGTTACTTTTGGGAATTGGGCACAAGCTATCGATAACTTGTTTGCATCTGCCTGTTTGAAACATTTAAATACAAATTCACTAGAAAAGCCCTTGAAAGAATACATTTCACTTATATTCGACCTTTACTTGAATATGCTGACGCTGTCTGGGATGCCTGTATGGTTGAAGAGGCTCTCAAATTAGAAAAATTGCAACTTGAAGCAAGCAGAACTGTGACTGTTATAATGAGAAGTGCATCTGCTCAAAATATATGAGGAAACCAGCTGGCCTACATTAGCAGACTGACATAAATTTCCCAAGCTTTGCAACTTCCATTGAATTATATATGTCGCATCCCCCTCATATCTTTCTGAGCTTCTGCTGTCATTGGTCAGTGAATCAAACAGATATAATCTTAGAAATAGTAATAACTTCATGCAAATGAACCCTCGTCAAAAAATAAGTAGGAATTCATTTTTAAACTCTATTGTCCATAGTTGGAATAATCTCCCCGATTCAATAAAAGAAGAAGCAAATTATACAATATTTGAAAGTAAAATTGAAAGTAAGACCACACATATGCTGTCCTATAATGGAGATGGGGATAGAAAATTTAATATCCTGCATGCCTGAATTAGGACTAAATGTAGTGATCTACACAATGACTTGTACATGAACCATGTAAGATATAATCCTCTATGTGCATGTAGTGAACATGTTCAAAATGCCTATCATTATGTACATATTTGTAAAGATGTACGTGAACAATGTGTAAAGCTAATTCAAAACCTTAATCAGTTTTCACTAACATTGACCATAAACGCTTTGTTAAGTGAGTCATCGGATTTGTCCATGAATGAGAATTAGTGTTTATTTCATATAATTCAAAACTTATGTAAAAGAAACCAAGCATTTTATCTAACTGTTCAGATATATGGCACTATATCGGATTTGTCCATGAATGAGAATTAGTGTTTATTTCATATAATTCAAAACTTATGTAAAAGAAACCAAGCATTTTATCTAACTGTTCAGATATATGGCACTATATATTTTAATATTTTTGTAATTTATTTTACCTTTCCCCTTTAATTTCCTTCAAGGCCCTTCTAGTTCCCTAGAATTGACAGTTACAATAATGTATAGTACTTGCTCCTGCTACAGTCAAATTATCCCTCTCTCTCTGGACCCTCTCTCGTGAACCATATCTTTTTTTTTCCTTTCTATAATATCATATTGTAATATTTGTTTGCCACTATACATGTATAATGTAAAACTTTCTGTAGATTAAGGGCTTTTTCTGAGTTGTAACCCAATCCCACTGTAACACTTATGGAAATCAAATATGCTTCAACTGATCTGAATAGGGGCTTCAAGAGATATTATTTAGTTTGTAAGCTGTTCCAACAAAACAAAAAGAATGCAGAACAGCTTTCATCATCTGAGTGGGAATGCAAGCCGAATTAAATAGTATATTTTAAGTATAAAATGCAAGCATTTTTCTGAGTGCATGTGTATTAGCATTCAAGTAATTGCATGGTATACAACATGTACCAGTGAGCATGTGTACCAGTTTGCAAGTATGAATGTGTGAAGAAAGTTTATTATTCAACTTCATTCCATGTTATTTTCATATCTTAAGGCAGAATTTTGAGGTTTTTCTAAAGTGGCATTTCTTTCCAGTAAAAGTTTTGATTCTGGGTAATCTTGATGAAAATGTACCAACAAAGAAAAATCTTTGATGACACCAAAGTTTTAACCATTCAGTTCTTTTTAGTTTCAAATATGTACTTTTGCCGATATATTATGATTTGTCATGTCAGTCTGTCAATATATACTACTGTCAGTTCTCATTGTAACTTAACTCCATTTGCACCGATTGAAAGAGGGTTGTCATGTTTGGTACCCCCTCTTGTGGGGGTTGAAATAATGAAGTGTGGATATTTGCGATGGCTCCTATCTGTAGTTCCACCACATCAAGAGCGCATGGTAAAAATGAGATATTTTCTGTAAAGAATGGTTAATTTATGGTTGGTATCATATGGATGGGAAATAGTAAGTATTCTTTCACATGAGATAATTTCAAAATTCTCATATATATTAACTTTATATTTTTCAATTTTTTTTTTTTGAGGCATTAAGCATTTAATTTTTTTTATTTATTTACACTTATTCATACATTAAAAAAAAAAATTATTTCACTGCATACATTTTAATGTTATAATATATATCATCATCACAACATCAGGTAATGAATATAATGTAGCAGCTGGTCACACTGTGATACAATATCTATGTAACATCAAGCAATATCCACTTTAAACCTTACTTATAGAAATCACTCTTTGTAATTGACAAATGGCCAGAGATAACCGTGCCTACTCATTACTACATTTTCTTTAAAACCAAAGTGTTGCATTTGAAAAATTTACCTATTTAAAAATTCACACAACTTTTAATGAAAAATAATTATTACTAATTCAGTTTATATATGTTACACTGTACTCTGTCTAGGTCTCTAACCATCAGGGTAGCATGTGCACTGTTAGTCAGACAAGCTACGCACCTGTGTAATTACATAACACTTTACATCTTGCTGAAACAAGAATGGCTAGCTATGCATAGGAAGTTTGAATAAACAAAAAGTAACTGACAGCTGGTAGTAGAGAAGTGGAGCCTGGGGATTTGTCAATTATTTGTTGTAAATACAAAGCTAAGTCATTTTCATTAGGTATGTCATTTACAGAACTATTTATATATTACAATATGCCACTTGTTGCAAGTAGCTAATCATATAAAAATATCATTTAATTTGTTTCATATTATATAAACAAGAAATTCAAAGGAATTATCAACCTTGCCTGCTTCCCTGCCTGCATCTTTGCTAGTCAAGGGTTCCATGGAGATTACTGCCTCTACACACAGAACAAACAACAAATACCTGTCCATATCAGCAAGCCAGTCAAAGTGGTTTATTTCAACCATTCAGAACAGATCTACTTCAAAAACTTCAGCCGTTTTTGTTGTGGTGGTTTCAAATAACATAATGTAACCAACTGTTGAAAGGACTACTTACTGACAAAAGCTGTATCCAGCAAGTGACTTTACTGGTTGCACTGAACATGTCATTCATTAATAATACAGCTGCAAAATCACATGACAGTGCTTTCACACAAGAGTTTGTTCTTAGTATGCCAATGGTTCATGTGCAGGTGGTAAGTTCCATAGATACCCTAACCAGAAATATGCTCTGTCTGAAACAGATACATTATACTTTCACTTTCAAATGACCTTGACCCTGGATAAGGGTCAGATAGGGTGGGTAGGAAGGCATAAATATGAATGGAAAAATGGGAAGTGCTTGCTGATTATACAGTCTAGGTATGACAACAAACCACCCAGGGTTTGGGGCTTCTTGCCTTCAGAAAAAGATTTTCAGATGACCTTGACATTGTATAGAGATCAAAGTTAGGCTAGGGATGATGGATATCAAAGGGCAGAATTTCCATGATTCTACAGTGTAAATATAGCAGCTAACCCTCCAAGGGTTTGAAACTTATGACCATACAGAAATCTTTTTCAGATGGCCTTGACTTTGTATGCAGATCTAAGCAAGGGTAGGGACGATGGATATCGAAGGTCAGAGCTTCCTTATTCTACAATGTAAGTATGGCAGCTATCCTTCCAAGGATTTGGGACTTATGACCATATAGAAAAGCTTTAACCTTACCTAATGTTGATGATAATGACAACCCCACTGCAGCTGTCAGCTGCAGAATTAGTTATATTTAGGTTCTGTCATTGCCGAGAGAAAAATTTTGCAATACCTATCTATATGTTTCAACTTTCTTTATAATTTGGCCCTGACATTGTTTTCCTACTTGTGTTCAAACAAAACATTTTAGATAAAAATTAAACAAAAATGCAATTATATTTCTTTATTTTAATAATCATTTTTCAAATTTTTCGAAAGATTTCATGATTATTTGTACATGTATATATATACAAATAAATGCAAAATAAATCCCCTCAAAAATTCCTCACACTGTATCAGGTACATCTAATGTATATATGGAAATATTTAATAATTTATCACTGTATCAGGTACATCTAATGTATATATGGAAATATTTAATAATTTATCACTGTATCAGGTACATCTAATGTATATATGGAAATATTTAATAATTTTCAAATTTTCATGCATATAATGTATAATTTGAAAATTCATAAAACTTTAATAAATGTACCCATGATACGTTGATATTTCATAAATATAGTTTACATGAACACTCGAATACAGATACATAAATTAACTTACAATGCATCTGGTGGCACAAATAATGTTTCAGATGACATAAATTACAAAAACATGTGATGCAGTTAAAAATAATAATCGTGCATTTGTTAGAATACGTAAGAAAAAAGATTGTGTTTAAAGTCAAACTTCACATAAGAAGTAACATCACATGGTGAAAATAGTGACTCAAAATAAGCTATGATGTGATTACTATTAATAGGACTACATACAGTGGTCCCTCATTACAGCTCAGTCCCTCATATCTCACTGACTTAATTATAGCACAGACCCTCACATATCACTGACCTCAGTATAGTACTGTCCCTCATATGTCACTGACTTAATTACAGCACAGACCCTCACATATCACGTACCTCAGTATAGCACTGTCCCTCATATCTCACTGACTTAATTATAGCACAGACCCTCACATATCACTGACCTCAGTATATTACTGTCCCTCATATATCACTGACTTAATTACAGCACAGACCCTCACATATCACTGACCTCAGTATAGCACTGTCCCTCATATATCACTGACTTAATTACAGCACAGACCCTCACATATCACTGATCTAAGTATAGTACTGTCCCTCATATATCACTGACTTAATTATAGCACAGACCCTCACATATCACTGACCTCAGTATAGTACTGTCCCTTGTATATCACAGGTAAGGTAACAGATCCCATCTTAGGGATAAATTTAGTTTGTGATCCTAAATGATCTCAGTATATAATGAACTCTCATTGTTGAACTTTTTAATGACTTCCTAATACAGTGTTGTAATGGGAGACCACTGTACTCCTGTGTAAAGTCGTTGTTTGCATTAGAAAGAGTTCACATCAGCATAATAATGTAAGAATCTATAATATCTGTAAAAAAAGTCTTTAAAAACGAACCTTGCTCAAAATACTTCAGAAATGAAAGAAAAAGCATTTGTTATCACAGCACCAATTAACAAGAAACTTAAAATCTTATTAGAATTTAAAAATTCTAATTGATTATTGATAAAAAGGAGACACTTAGACTACATATGCTTCAAAATGGTAAACATGAAAAAAAAAAAAAATATATATATATATATATATATATATATATATATATATATATATATGTGTGTGTGTGTGTATATATGAATATTTTGCTGTAGAAACTTAATATACATATCAACATTTTTGTAAGAAAACACGTATATCATACTTAGAATAAAAATCTCATACAAAACTGACATTCATTCTATCACAATTGGAGTTCAAGTAAAACCCAATGTTACAAAGTGATGATGGAAAAATACTAGTTTGTCAATCCTAACATTGTTAAATAGGACTTTAAATGAGAAATTGTAGCTATCTTTAAATGTATCAAATTGCCTTAATTCCTTTAAATAAATAAAAACTTTTTTAGCCCAATAAATGAAATACATGAGAAAAGCAAAGTATCAAAAAAGCAGCCTTTCTAATTTCAATACATGTGTGAAATTTTCAAGTTTATTAGCAGCTCCAAAAAATGATTAAAGATGCTAAAATTATCAGCCTAAATTTTAAAAAAAGTCTTAAAATTTCTAAGATTGCAAAAAGCTGTGCTATAAAAAAATAACATTTTTAATAGAATAAAATTACTAGAAAAAAAAAAGAAGTAAAAGATTTAACATTTATTTTTTAGACTGTTTCCTCAGCAAAAATGATCCAGCAGTCATGAACAGCTTCCCTGACTTGTTCACAGATTTAACATTATGCCATCAGATTTAACATTATGGTTCTACTTTTCTGTTACCGGTATCATCATCTGAAAATACAAACAATATCAATCTTTACAAGTTTTTTTATGAAATATTCTGGGAAAAAAAAATAATTTACTAAATTATATGCCTTGTTTTTATCTGCAAGTAGAAAACATACCAAGTAAAAATCCCTTTCAAAGTGTGATCACATGTATTTTATTTCTTTAAAAAAGAAGAACTTAAATCAATGGCAGCTGGTACATGCACCAATAACCTAATTCTATTTTAGAAATAAAGAATAAAATTGAAAAAGTTCTTAAAATTTAATTTCATATCAAGAAAGATTATTACAAAATTGTAATGATAATCTAAATTGAATAAGGGTGCCATGTTTTGATCAGTGAGGGAAATAGAAAGAGAGAGGAAGGAAAGGAAACAAATTTTATTTAGAGTGAAGATAGAGACATTTACACAGAGAAAAAGAGTGGATATAGTGGGTGGAACAAAACAGGTATGTATTAAAGAGAATGAAAAAGCAAGAAAAGTGGCAGAGAGCAAGAGGGGAGCTTTTATTTAGTGTATAAGAGGTTTTCGAAAGGCTGATCATCATCATCATTTTTGTGTCTCCCTAAAGCTTTTCCTTTTCCTGGATGCTCTTGATCTGACTCACCACCTTTATGTTTCCTTCCTCCTGCTGAAGTTGCTCTTGGAGAGTCATCTGTCACTTTTACGTTATCATCCGATGTAGTGTCATCTTCACCTATCAAAAGTGAACAATATAAGAAATTGTAAAGGAAATAATTAACATATATACTAGCTTAAAAGTCAGGTCCAAAAGCAAACAGCATAGACCCTGATCTGCTGTCACATAATGTACAGGCAGATTAGTATGTTGATTGTTCTACTGATAACCCCTAACAAACTGAATAGACCCATTATGCGACACAAGATCTCGTCTACACATTTTGCAGTTGGACCCCGTCGTAAAAGTGAGTATATATGGAATATTAAAGTCAGGGTGTATATATACCAAATAAAGCCTCAAATATTCTTATAAATAAGGATGTTATGTAATAAAATAGACTGAAAAGGGATGTACAACATACATTAAGAACAAACATATCACTGGATTTGACACTATTGTAAAAGGAGTTTGCTGTAATTATCTATCTATTTATCACTCTTCTGTAATTATCCATCTGTGTTGAAACTCAGTGCCATAACTGCAATTTAATATAGTCACATCTAGAAACAAAGTGACTAAAATTTACTAACAATCTAACTTGGATAGGGTTCTATGTGTGCGTGTGTGTGTGTGTGACAGACAGTGAGATAGGAAGGAAAGAGAATCTATGTGTTGAAAATTGATACTATAACTGTACTGTTTAGCAAGACTCTAATGAGTGTTGTGCATGTCTTGAAATTTAATTCACCAGCTCAGTAACAACATAAAAATTACTGATTTTTTTTATCTATCTGGCAGGCATAATTAATAATATGTCCTTCTGTTCAATTCTGTATTATAAAAGAATTCAATGAACTAAGCTTTCTGAATGTAGTCAGTAGTTTCTTTACTCTGACATATATCTGGATAATAACCATGTACACTTACTTAAACAATTATCGATAGTGAAATGTATTTTTATATTACAAAAATAATAAAATTTAAAATGATATCTTTATATGACTTAATTTTATATAGTCATATCTAGAAACAAAGTGATTAATATTTAATGCTAATCTTACTTGAAACAGGTTCCATGTATGTATGCATGTTTGTGTGTTTGTGACAGAGAGAGAGACAGAAAAGAATGAAACAAAAAATGAGAATGAGTGGAAATAATGAGAGGAGCAAAATAGCTGAGAAATAAGTGAAAAAGTTAGTAAAGAAAGAAAGGGAAATTTTATTTAGATTAAAAGAGGGTTTGCTAGGGTCAAGAATCATCATCAACTTTGTGTCTCGATAGAACTTTTCTGTTTATGGATGCCCTTCATCTGACTCACCACCTTTAGGCTTCCTTCCACTAGGAGAAGCTGCTCTTGGATGTTCATCTACTTTTCTGTTGTCATCATCACCTATCAAAAGTGAAGAAATATAAGAAATTGTAAAGGAAATATTTAAACTATACTCAGGGTGTAGATATACCAAAGAAACCCTAGAATACTGTTATAAATGAGGATATGATGTAATAAAACAGACTGATAGGGTTTGTGCAATGTGCATTATGAACAAACATATATTGGATTTGACACAGTTGCTAGAGGAATTTGCTCTAATTATATATGTGCTGAAAATCAGTGCCATAACTATCTATCTGGGAGTTGAAAATCAGTGCCATACCTATCTGTCTATCTTTCTATCCATCTGTGTGTTGAAATCAGTGCCATATCTATCTGTCTATCTTTCTATCCATCTGTGTGTTGAAAATCAGTGCCATAACTGCACTTTAATGGAGTAGAGAAAAATACTGCTCCACAAGACTCTGAGGTCTACACATCTTGAAAATTAACACCTTATATAAGTAATAACACAAAATTTACTGATCTTATCAATCTGCTTGGTATGGATGATTAATAATATGTCCTCCTGTACAATTATGTATTATAAAAGAATTCATTAAACTAAGCATTCTGTATGTTGGAATTGGTCTCTCAACCCTGACATATATTTGGATAAAATGCAGATAGTTATTTTTTTGTAATTAATGAAAGGATATTGTGCTGATCTTTACATGCTTGTAGACAATAAAATATATTTTGTAGAAATAGAAAATAGCATTGAAAATGATGTTCTTAAAATGATTTAATTTCATACAGTCATATCTAGAAACAAAGTGACAAAATTCGCTGATAATGTAAATTGAACACGGTTCCATGTACATGTGTGCGAAAGAGAGAGAGAGAGAGAGAGAGAAAGGAAAGGAAATATAATTTTGTTTAGAGTAGAGATAGCAGATAATTAAAGAGAGAAAAAGAGAGGAAGTAGTGGGAGGAACAAAATATCTGAAGATTAAAGAGAGTGAAGTTGACAGAAGTGCCAGAGAGAGAAAGAGAGGAAAATTTAATCTAGAGCATAAGGGGTTTTGACAGGGATGATTATCATTATCGACTTTGTGTCTCCCTAGAGTTTTCCTTTTCCTGCCTGCCCTTCATCAGACTCGCTACCTTTATGTTGCTTTCCTCTAGGTATCACTTTTCTGTTCTCAGATGTAGTTTCTTCTTTATCTATCAAAAGTAAAGAAATATAAGTGAATACAATTTGCTGATAATCTAACTTGAATAGGGTTCACAGTATGTGTTGAAGAGAGAGAGAGAGGAAGGAAAGGAAACAAATTTTACTTTGGAGCAGATATAATTAAAGAGAGAAAAAGAGCAGAAGTAGTAGGAGGAGAAAATAGATGAGAATTAGAAAAAGTGAAAAAGTTAAGAAAAGTGAATATGTGTGTGTGTGTGTGTGTGTGTATGTGTGTGTTTGTGAGAGAGAGAGAGAGAGAGAGAGAGATTTTATGGAGATTATAAGGGGTTTTGACAGGGTCAATTATCATCACAGACTCTGTACTCTAGAACTTTTCCTGTTCATCTGACTCACCATCTGTCACTTTTATGTTTTCGGATGTAGCGTCTTCATCACCTATCAAAAGTGAAGAAATATAGGAAATTGTAATGGAAATAATTACACTATACTCAGGGTGTAGATATACCAAAGAAACCCTAGAATAGTGTTATAAATGATGATATGATGTAATAAAATAGACTGAAAGGTTTTGTGCAATGTGCATTAAGAATAAACATATCATAGGATCTGACACTGTTGTAAAAGGATTTTGCTGTTATTACGTATTTGTGTTGAAAATCAGTGCCATCGCTTTAATACAGTCATATCTAGACCAAAGTGGCTATAATTTCCTGATAATCTAACTTAAATTAGGTTCCATGTATGTATGCGTCTGGGTGGGTGGGTGGGTGGGTGTGAGTGAGACAGAGGAAGCAATAGAATATCTATCTACCTATGTGTTCAAAATCAGTGGCAAAACTGTAGTTTAAGTAAGAAGAATAATTTACTGTATTGCAATATTCTGTCTTGAAATTATAAAATTAGCTTAGTAATAAAATAGAAAATCCTGATTTTATCTATCTGGTAGGCACAGTTAATAATACATCCTCCTGTGTGATTCTGGGTAAAATAATAAAATGAACTAAGCATTCTTTATGTTGTTAATAGTGTCTGTACTCTGGCATATATCTGGATAATAAAGATGTACACTTATGTTTTAAATTAATGGAATGTAGTGCAATGTAATGGAGGCTGTTTACACTAATTTTGTATATGCACTTATGAGTACATGTAGTGAAATGTATCACAATTAACTATCGTACTCCATCATTATAATACTGTCCATGAAAGTCATAGAGTACACTGCCTTATAATGAGACTACTTTATAATGAAGTACATGATACATATAATTTTACTAATACCTAATGAAATGGAATCCATGACTGTACCCACCTAATGAAATGGAATCCATGACTGTACCCATCTAATGAAATGGTATCCATGACCATACCCACCTAATGAAATGGTATCCATGACTGTACCCACCCAATGAAATGGTATTCATGACTGTACCCACCTAATGAAATGGAATCCATGACCATACGCACCCAATGAAATGGAATCCACGACCATACCCACCCAATTAAATAGTATCCATGACCATACCCACCTAATGAAATGGTATCCATGACCATGCCTAATTTGTAAGAGGAATATGTGGTGTATTAAGATTTATGGTGACGGTTTTGAAGTGATAACATAACTACTTTTGATTAATTACTGATATCTTCAAGTTAAAGTCACTACTACTAACTTGAAAATCAATCAGCGATTGAAGCACAAAATGGCTTGTTGTCAACATGAAATATGGTTAAAGACGGGTTAACATCTTGTGGTTAAATAAGTGAAGCCATAATCATGTTTGAACAAAGTTATATGAAGAAGTTTAGGAAAAGCAGATGAATAATTTAATATATAAATACTGAAGGAAAGAACAATTCATACAATGAAGAATGTTCCAATTGTATAATTTGTTAGAAGAGCCTAATAAATATATTGTTAAATTTGTTAATTCATCTCATCTAACAAAGTATCTTTCAAACAAGCATAGTTCTCCAGCTTTATAACACTGCTTATGGGAGCCACAAAAGTGACTCATGTTATAAGTGAGGGAGTCTTATATTGATGGATCTTCTAACAAGGTCATGTCCTAATAGTGCTATAAAACACAAAAATGTATATTTAATATTATGAAGCCACATTATAATGAGGTGGAGAAAGTTATGAATTGAGATTAAAATACTGAAGATATAATGAACCAAAAACTTAATGGAATAAAGTGAAATAAAGTAGTAATTATAAAATAAAATTCTACCATGATTTATGATCATACCTGCATTACAAGAGCTGTATACTGAGGGGCTTTACAGTGAGGGACTATATGACTATATGACTATCATACACGAACATTCTGTTCAGCTGAAGCCATGATTTGACATGTGGAGAGAAACACACTGACTGAATAAATAAATCCTATACAGCGTAAGCTTCTTAAAGACAGGGTACAAAAAGAAAATCACATGGCTCCAATCTGGATTGGAACCTCACAACTTATGATTTCATAGGAATGGGTAACCTCCATACCTCTCAGCTATGGGTGCTCACACTTCTCACCAAACATTTGTTACTGTTATAAATAGTGTAAAAAAACTCTCAAAATATCCAGTTTCAAGATGAACAACAATAACAATTAAGATTTTCATAGACATGCATTGCCACAAATTAACAAGACCATACTCTTCCAAATTTCAAAACTTTACATTTGAAAGAAATCTTGGGTATACAAATCTTGATTACTCAAAGGACTCAATACACTTCCAATTAAAACAAAACAAAATCTCTCAAGGTTACTCACATGCAAAAGCAAACAAACACTTTTGACAAATATTATCACAAACACTTTTGACAAGTGTTAGATAACAGAAAATAGGACACAATATATTTACATTAACAGCAAATATAAATAATCAGAAAAAAAAACATATTTAATAACCTGTCATACAATATGCAATATAAATGGCAGTATTAATTTAAAACATTGTTAATCATTCTGTATACTGAAAATAATCCATTAATTATATTTTTCAACTAGGACTTAAATTGTTAAGAAAATGTGATCTAAAAGGTAATCACATAAGTAACATACCGGTACATATATCAAAAGGTAATCACATAAGTAACATACCGGTACATCAAAAGGAATTTTTTTTTTAGTGATTTATATGGAGATTGAGTTGTTGTCCAATGCAATAAATGTATTTCAAGTACAAGTACATCTATCTATCTATCTATCTATCTATCTATCTATCTATCTATCTATCTATAAAAACAAATACTTTGAAATTGAAGGGATGTAAAAAAAAAACAAAAAAAACCAATCAATATATTAATAAAATGAGTAAATTAAAGAAATCTGTTTTGGATTTATGACTTTTTAAAAAGCCCAGAAATACCTTTTTTATGTAAATGATAAAAGATGTCCTTAAAAAAAAAATTCATACATGTTACCTGATGTGAATTGCTGGTATACATGTATTCAAAGATGGTTTACATTATATACAATGCCCATCAAATGGATTGGGTAACATTGGAAGTATTGTCTTTGAATTATTTAGTATGAAGGTCAACAAGAAAATATGACAGGAAATGTGATAAAAATTAAAATCAGACACAATACAGGAAGGAAGAATTTCAGATGATTTATACATTTTTATTGCTAAGCAATCCATTGTAAACGATGTATCTGATGATATCTTTAAATAAAAACATGCAAACATGCAAACAACATGAATTACAAACACCAGAGGTATTGTACATACACTCTAGATTTTATACTTCTTAAAAACCTTTATTGTGCCAAGAATTCTAAAATATTCTTGATCATGCAAGCACTGTGATGCTTTTGTGCTGACAGACCTCCACTGCAAAATATGACAATCCAATCAAATCAATATATTCAAATTTCAGCCAGTCTATGCTCTTAATTAATCAAAATGAATGTCAACATCATAAAATTAGATTTCAAAATTATGAACAAAGATAAAACTGGGAATGTTTGACAATTCTAAAAAGAATTATTGGTCAAAAAGTAATCAATGATAATCAAAATTATTAGGTAGTCACCCACATGAGATTTTTGAATGCCAGGAAAGATGTGAGTGTATCCCACTGATAGATTTGCAGTGCATAAATGAAAATATTGTCTTTTTATCAAAATAAGAAATGAAACTTGTTACATGCTTAATTAAAAATTCACCTGAAGCTAGAAGAACAGCACTAAAAAAACAAAATAGGCCAAAGTAACTGGATAAATGTTAAGCCCAAAATTTAAATAAAATCAAGAAACCTGTCAAATGACAATTTAACAACTGTTTTGTGATGTACCAGTTTTTTTTCAGATTGTTGATTACCTAAAAACTGTAATTGAGAAATGGTTGTATTTTCTGAAATCTGAGTTTTTATTTAATAAACTGATTTACTGGTATCAATAAATCAGTTTCATAAATAATAAATCAGGTTTCAGAAAATACAGCCAATTCTTAATTACTGTTACTGACCAAAACAATATTCAATGATCATGAAAAAAGGATAGAAAGTAGAAGATTATAGCAATGCATGTTGAAAGAAACAACATGTACTTGCCACTATAGGAATAAATGCTTTTGCAAGAAAGTACATTTATGAATAATTCAGAAGTATAAACTCTTTTGTGGATGGTTATTTAATCTGGATGCGTATGCAAAAAATTCATGCAGAAACTGTTTGAATTAAACCTCCTGTGATGCGGGGTCTTTCAGTTTCTTCACCTTCCACCTCAACTTGGGTTTGGGGCAAGGGGCTCTGTTTTAAGGGTTCTAAAATGTGGTGAATAGAACAAATTAAAAATGTGAGAGAAAATAAACATCATAAATATAAAAAAAAAAATTGCATGGTAACATAGGAAGACATTGACATTTACCATGTGTAAACTTTATAAAAAAAAGAGAATAAAAATACATGAGGCAATCTGTGAATATGTATTATGCTGTTATGTCTGGTGATAGAATGAAAAGAATACATGGTTTTCACAGTACCTTGTGAAATGATGATGATATATGGATTAATGGGAAAAGCATCTTAAATTGAAAGAAAATTATTAAAATACCCTTTACTGAACACAGCAATTTTGAGGCTGTCACATTTTAAATACCTTTCTAAAGAAAGATGCATCATGTCATTTTTATTGTCATTCTAAGTTTTTGGTGGCATCTGCTATTGTTTGAAAAAAACTTAAGTCGCTAAAAACAATAATGTTTTTGAAATAATGACCCAAATTTATTTTTAAACAGCTAAAATATTTTCTTTTAATATTTTATTTGCTAAAGTTATGCAAGACTGAAAATCACTTAGCTAAGGATCAAATGAAAATAAATAAATAATATATGATTATGTGAGATGAATTAATAATTATAGCAATTACATGATAAGCTTACAATATGGTGATAATTCCATCCCATACTGTTATAAAATTTTGGCAAATTGTTATTTATTATTTATTATTTATTATTTTTATTCTGATGAAGCCACCCTCCTAGTTCAACCTTTAAAACTGTACAACTGTACATCATACACATGCAGCCCCCCCCCCCCCCCCCCCCCCCCCCCCCCCCGCTGCTGGGAGGCCTATCATAGGAAAAATAATTCATGTCATAAATTTAACACATGTCAGTATTATTCAGCTGTAATAAACATAAAATATGTACATGCGACAGTTTATAAAAACAACTTAAGTGTATTCATAACCAAGTCTTATAATAGTGATGTTATTTAGAAGACATATTGAATGTCTTCAGGACGTTCTGAAAATGATCAGTAAAAGATGAGATAAGTGAGGTGTGCAAAAAAACTGAATCAAATGGTGAACATTTAATCATAGAAATCATCAAATGAAACTGGAAGTAATTACCAAGAGCATCAGGAGGAAAATAAAAAGTCAAGAAAAATTTAAATACTATTAAATATAAATCACATTGTATTGCTGCTATCTAGAATTTCTGCATGCAGTCTACATGGCAATTTCTAGTCTGATAAATCATCCCCCTGAACCTGTGTTGATACTGATGGACAATCTGAGCATCGGATGTCACTTGTCCATTAAAATGTGCATTTTTGCTGCACACAAAAATGTCTGGAACACACCAGAATACAGTTTGGACACTGAATGGTATTTGGTAACAGCCGTATGTAGCCGTACAATTTATAATGGCCTCAGAACATAGGGTTGTGTTATTCCACATGGATTTACAAGTCATCAAACATAGGATTTAATCTGGAAATATTCTGTACATATCGCCAGAAGGACCTTTCAACCGATGTAGCTCAAAAGATACGAGAAATATCGGTAGGTTTCTAAAATGTACACTGATGTGTTGCCGACAGATCTGTCTGCAAAAATTCCTCAATTTTATGAATAGGTAACATCAGACCCTCAAATCATTCATCAGCATCAATGCGGGTTTGGGGGGCTAAATTATCAGACTAGGCAATTTCCACGACTACATGATGAATGTGCAGTAAATAAATCAGATACACATTGCTCAAAGATGACCTTGGTTGACCTTGTTTACAGTTGATACAATGGAATATTTTGGTACGAAAACTCATGAAATTAAGTGAAATTAAGATATTTAGTCAAAAAGGGAATTTCATAATGAGGTGGGGAAAGCAATGAGTTCAGATAAAAAATAAATTAAGACTAAATGGCCTAATTGTTCATAATGATGGGCTGTTTAACAAATAAAATTAAAACAATAAAATTATGATGATATTCAAATGAAAAATGATACTAAAAGAGTAGAAATATATTTATGGAGGCACAAATCTGCAACAACCTGTATGAAAATCATCAATTTTCATCTGCTGACAATATGATGCATGCAAAATGTAAGAATAAACATACATTAAATAATAAATCATAAGGACAAAAATATTATTTATAAACATGAAATTTCGATATAAAAATTAATATTTAATTTATGCTAGTCTGTGATTTATTCTATATTCCAAGAGAAATAATCATGATAATTCACTGAATTATCAACTTTATATTTTCACTCCGGAACTTTTTTCCAGACATCAATAACATTATGACCAAAGAATTAACTTCATCTGCCATGTTGTCGATCAACCATGTTTGAATCCCAATATGAGCTGAATTCTTTTGTTCACTTTTTTTTCCAAATATGTGCTTTCTTACCTTGAAATACTGGTAGTAAATAGAATTATGATATGTTACTAATATTTTCTGTGCACATGTACACAATACACATCACAACATAAATGGTAAACAGCTGACATTACTGTAAGAAATCTGCTACTTCAATCTGTTATACACTTTAGTTAGCGAACGTGTTTGAGCATAACATAAAAAGAAAATTTGCTTGTTCAGAGTGAACAATGGATACATTTCATCTTGTGGATGAAAAGCTCTAGTATTTTCACCCACTCGATGAAATATATCCATTATTCCATTGTTACAGGCATTTACTCTATGTAATCAGATTCACTCCATCTTAAATTCACATGGTAATCTGTAATCAATGCATAAATTATAGATCCAATGAATGATGGGAATTCATGAAAAGTGTAAAACAGGTCAAAGGAAGTTATACTATTATTAATAGTCATATCCAAATAGATGTGTACATCAATTTTATAAGATTGAACAAGGATTATACCAAGTGTCTCAGTAATCATGACCTCAATGTATTTTTTTAAATACAGCTCACAAGAACACAGATAAAGAACCAGTCTGTGACAGTAGAGTGAGATGTGATACATAGCTAAAAAGAAATCTTAAGAACATGAACTCCAAGAGACAGAATAAAATCAGTTCATTAAAGTCAGTAGTTCAAGTCAAAATATATGGTGTGTCCAGGTGGCTTTTAATGATATTAAAATGATGTGAGATACTGAACAGTGATACATGTAGGATTTACTATTATTATTACATGGATGTTAATGAGAAGCTGATGTACCATATATACTCGCATATAACCTGGGTCCAAATGCAAACAACATAGACCCTGATCTGCTGTCGCATAATGTGCCAGCAGATCAGGGCCTATGTTGTTTGTTCTACTGATTAGTCCTTACAAATTGCATAGACCCAGATCTGCCAGCACATTATGCGATGGTAGATCTGGTCCTATGTAGTTTGCAGTTGGTATCGGCTTATATGCGAGTATATACGGTACTTGCTGTATTTGTTAACATTAAATAACTTGCTAGGTTAAGAATGGTTCATAGGTTAAGTGATATGATGTTCATGACATGTTGACTTTCAAAGTCAAATGACATGATGGTTCAAGGTTGGAAGATTGAATACTACCATTTATATTCGCTTATAAGTCAGGTCCAACTACAATCTGCATAGACCCAGATCTGCTGTCACATAATGCACCAGCAGATCTGGGTCTATGCAGTTTGTGGGGAGTAATAAGTATAACAACATAGACCCTGATCTGCCGAAGCATTATGCGACAGCAGATCAGGATCCATGTTGTTTTCAGTTGGACCCAACCTATAAGCATGTATATATGGTATTCCTCATCAAATCAAGAATTTAGTTTGAAATTTTTAGGGAGAGGTGTTCATGCCATTGTAAGTCACATCTTTTTTCTATAAAAATGATAGAGATTCTGCATTAACTTAGATGGGAGTTTGCATAATCCAGGTGAGTAATAATAATAGATTAACTTATGGAACCTCATTTTGAATGCTAGTCCTTGTATTATAATGAGGTATCTGTCATTAAGCAAAGCCATGATCAAACAATGCTAAACATAGTCCATTTGATTCCTATGAAAACCCCGTTTTTTAAAGTTTTGTCAAAATCCATTTGCTTCAGCACACCATCAAAAGTAACATAGTCATTGCTATTAACATACATAACTGCCATAAATATTGTATTTTTTTTTCTCAAAAATTATTTTAAAAGTTTTCTTCTTCGTGATCTATATTTATATCAACAAACTGAGCCTCAGTATACGCAAGTTTACTTCTCTCAACAGCCAACTCTGACCTCATACTGACAGCCACATTGCTTTGTGCCATGGTCAGTAGCTGTAGGGTAGATGAAAACATGCTACATGTACATTGCTCTACTTATAGAATGGATCATATCAACTGTAGATACGGATAATTAAAACATACAATTATGGAAACATTTTTAGATGATAATATGTATTAAAGACAGAGCAATTTCTGTACTTGCATGTATAACTTAATGGATGGGAATACAATGAGAATTGATTATCTAGGATAAGAAAACTTATTTTTAAATTGCTCAGAATCTATTTGCCTCATGGACACAACCCATGTATTACCTGTACTGCATGACAAGTGCATGAGTAGGTTGACATGTCATTACTACAGGTCAGTTCCAGGAACAGAACAGTCAGCAATGCTATGTATATACACCATGAGAAGTCAAATTTGGCTGTGTTAAGGATGGACTCATCCCAGGTTTACAGGGGGCACATTCTGACAATTTAGATTCAGATGACAATTTAGATTCAGATGACAAAGAATTTTAAATTTAGTTAATGTTTGCAAAAATATAATAATTTACTGTGTAGTTATGTACATATATTAAACCATTCTCAATTTATATACTATTTATGCTAGTATCCTATGGTCTAATACTCCCAATTTGTATACTACTTATGTTAGTATCCTATTGTCTTTTACTCCCAATTTATACACTACTTATGCTAGTATCCTATAGTTTAATACTCCCAATTTATATACTACTTATGCTAGTATCCTATAGTTTAATACTCCCAATTTATATACTACTTATGTTAGTATCCTATAGTCTAATACTCCCAATTTATACACTACTTATGCAAGAATCCTGTAGTCCAATACTCCCAATGTATATACTACTTATGCAAGTATCCTGTAGTCCAATACTGCCAATTTATATACTACTTATGCTAGTATGTTAGAGTTTAATACTCCCAATTTATATACTACTTATGTTAGTATCCTATAGTCTAATACTCCCAATTTATATACTACTTATGCAAGAATCCTGTAGTCCAATACTGCCAATGTATATACTACTTATGCTAGTATGTTATAGTTTAATACTCCCAATTTATATACTACTTATGCTAGTATGTTATAGTTTAATACTCTCAATTTATATACTACTTATGTTAGTATCCTATAGTCTAATACTCCCAATTTATATACTACTTATCCAAGAATCCTGTAGTCCAATACTCCCAATGTATATACTACTTATGCTAGTATGTTATAGTTTAATACTCTCAATTTATATACTACTTATGTTAGTATCCTATAGTCTAATACTCCCAATTTATACACTACTTATGCAAGAATCCTGTAGTCCAATACTCTCAATTTATACACTACTTATGCAAGAATCCTGTAGTCCAATACTCCCAATGTATATACTACTTATGCAAGTATCCTGTAGTCCAATACTGCCAATTTATATACTACTTATGCTAGTATCCTATAGTCTAATACTCCCAATTTATACACTACTTATGCAAGTATCCTGTAGTCCAATACTGCCAATTTATATCCTACTTATGCTAGTATCCTATAGTCTAATACTCCCAATTTATACACTACTTATGCAAGAGTCCTATAGTCCAATACTCTCAATTTATACACTACTTATGCAAGAATCCTGTAGTCCAATGCTCTCAATTTATACACTACTTATGCAAGAATCCTGTAGTCCAATACTCCCAATTTATACACTACTCATGCAAGAATCCTGTAGTCCAATACTCCCAATTTATATACTGCTTATGCTAGTATCCTGTAGTCCAATACTCCCAATTTATATACTACTTATGCAAGTATCCTGTAGTCCAATACTCCCAATTTATATACTACTTATGCAAGTATCCTGTAGTCCAATACTGCCAATTTATATAATACTTATGCAAGTATCCTATAGTCCAATACTCTCAATTTATATACTACTTATGCAAGAATCCTATAGTCCAGTACTCTCAATTTATATACTACTTATGCAAGTATCCTGTAGTCCAATAATCTCAATTTATATAATACTTACGCTAGTATCCTGTAGTCCAATAATCTCAATTTATATAATACTTATGCAAGTATCCTATAGTCCAATACTCTCAATTTATATACTACTTATGCAAGAATCCTATAGTCCAATACTCTCAATTTATATACTACCTATGCAAGTATCCTGTAGTCCAATAATCTCAATTTATATAATACTTATGCAAGTATCCTAAAGTCCAATACTCCCAATATTATATCCTACTTATGCTTGTATCTTCAATTTGTCTACTACTTATGCTAGTATCCTCAATTTGTCTACTACTTATGCTAGTATCCTGTAGTCCAATACTGCCAATTTATATAATACTTATGCAAGTATCCTGTAGTCCAATACTGCCAATTTATATAATACTTATGCAAGTATCCTGTAGTCCAATACTGCCAATTTATATAATACTTATGCAAGTATCCTGTAGTCCAATACTGCCAATTTATATAATACTTATGCAAGTATCCTGTAGTCCAATACTGCCAATTTATATAATACTTATGCTAGTATCCTGTAGTCCAATACTGCCAATTTATATAATATTTATACAAGTATCCTACAGTCCAATACTCTTAATGTATATACTACTGTATGATGTTACACTTTGTTTCCATAGCAACAATAATAAAAATATTGATAGCTGAAATTCTAAATATCAAAAGGTACCTCTGGTAACTTAAATGACGTGTACAAAATTTGGATAAAATAACATGAACAGTTTGAGAGATAGGTACTAGAAACAACAACGTTCAAAAACAGGCAGACTGAAAGATATATCAATAGCTAAAGTGGAAAACAAGGGTACAATAGGAATCAAATAGACTATACCTAAAAACGTAAAAAGCATCAGACAAGACTGATTGCCCCAAATATCTGGACAAAGATGCCAACTTTTCAAAGCCAACAAAATTATGACAAAGGCCAAATTTTCACAGTCTACAATGTTAATGAGTCTTCAAGATGAATACGACAAATTAATTTGTTATATGTCCTTGATTCATACAGCCAGAGAACATGTCCCCTTTTTTCCTCTATGGTATATCCTTTAAATCTAAAATATTTAACAAATTATAAAAAAAAGTTAAATTCATCAGTAAGGATGTAAAGAATTTCAACCTTAAAACTGAAAACTGCCATACTCTACAAAATTTCATATTGTTTTCCAGTTCTTTGAATCTAAAAATTATCAATGTTAGACTCAATTGGATGCAAAAATGTTCAGTCTAACATGAAATGAAAGAGGACTGACCTAATACCAAGAAACTTAAAAACCTTGAGGAAGTTTGCATGAATATACCCAAGTCTAAACTGGGCCTTCTATCAGATCTTGGAAACTTTACAACATTTAAATTTAAGGGCTGTAAGAACCTTGTTAGTTTCATTTGACACAGACAGAAACATTTATCTGACCATCCAATCACCTTCTTCTACAGCAATTCTAACACTTTTTCCTGATTTTGTTCTGGGAGTCCCTGTACCAGGTGATTTGGGTGGTGACTGAACTCCGGGTCCAACCGGAGTAGCACCCCTTGATTGGATGGGAGATTTCTCCCTGCCCATTGATTTTTGAGATGTAGGAGTGTCTGTGGGTCTCCTGACTGAACCTGGTCCTGTGCATGTGATTAGAGCATTATGGAATATGCATTAAAAATGATGAAGTAGAAAATGGGTTAATGACACTGATAGCCTGAAAATCTACCCCTATGAAATAGGACTGCTCTTAGATATCTTCCAATGAAATTGTAGCATGTGAAATTAACTTATTAATAGTATTATGAATATAGCAAGCATTAAACATGCAAATGTATGATATGTAGATTTCGAGTGAATGACACTACCAGTAGAAAATAAAGATGAAATCCTGCATATATAAAATCTGGAGAAAAAAAAACTAAAAAACTGTCAATTTGATGACACAATATGTGTTGATTGAGAAGAACTCTATCAGTGAGACAGAAATGGTCACCATCTTCAGAAATGACAATTTAAGAAAATTAAAGACTATTGATTACAAAGAAGACTCAGTATATGGTTGAAATGTCTTTTAAAATGTCTATATGACAGTCACATTAGTTTCTTATGTGTAAAATTTATGGTTTTTAGTGTGAAAATCAATAATTGAAGTGGACTGAAATTATTAAGATGATAAAGGAAATAGTGACTTTTTTAATAATATAATCTTATTGATGAAACATCAATATGAACAATGTAAGCAATTACAATGAAAATTATGAAAAAGATAATACACATTTGGGATAGATCTATGTATTTGATCAACAGAATATTAGAAACTCATATACACAAATTTGGGTTAAAAATTTCACCTATGAATTAGGTTATTTTATGTACATACATATACAATGTTTACAGTGTGTTGATGATGGACATTGGAAATAAATGGTATATTCAACCATGTATCTAGTATTATAATTTAAAAAAATAATTATTTAATATCTTAATCAATTTCTTTAATCTTTAACATTTCCAACTTCTGAATAAGATCATGCACCCAATATGAATCTCAAAAAATGTTTTATGACTTCTTCCTGATCGTGATGTTTAGAATGAACACAAACTTAAAAAAGAATGATGTTTCATTGTTTTTGAAATCTGCAATTAAAGTTTTTAAAAAGCTGTACATTTAAAATTCTTATTCTAAATGATGCAGTAAAAAGGTTAATATATATCTGAATATTAATTAGTGGCTGTATCTTCATTGTCCACAAGAATACGGAAACACTGCAAAACATTGTCATCTTACCAAATGGACAAAGAAAAGGTATGTGTTGGTGAGTGAATTGTTTTTAGCATAACCCAATTAAGGAGATCACATCAATTTTCTACAACAGAAAACCTGCACAGTCAATTTACAGCAGTTTGTAGATGACTAAAGATTTACAAGGTGTTGAATAGTTTTTGTTGACTTTATCATTTTCATTCACAGGACTGTTATTTCAATCATAAAAATTGCAAAAGAATTTTTCTTTTTCATTTTTTAATAAGAGACAGAAGCTGTAACCATGTCATTTTACATCTGATCTCTTCCAGAATTTCACAGTGCTCTGATACACCTTGATAAAAAGTGATGTCAAATTGATGATGTCATCATGTAATGATGACATCATTTTGAGCTGTACAGTAAGCAATGATTTCACAAATGCAGACTACCTTAAAGAATTACTATCCATGATTATACGAGTTAATAAGCAAGAATAATTGTAATCCCACTAGTAATTAGATATAAATCAAAGGGAAACAACATGTTAGAATACAATAGCATCTCCAAGTCGGAAATTAAATCATCACCATCTCTGAACACAAGAATATTTACAATATTTCCTTTCTTTTAATTAATATCAAACTGAGATAAATCAAGTGAAATCAGAAGTACAAACTTCAAGTCTAAAATATTTAAATACTCTTAATTTTGATACTGGCTTCCAGATCTTATCATCTCTAACAATGATAGTAAATTCTCGCTGATTTGGTAGTGTTGAGATATCCATGATATTTGGCGTGGACATAAACATAATTACACCAAAAATATCTCTATTTTATGTCAAATTAGGTTAATCTCATGACAACCAAATGAAAGTTGTTTTTAAAAAGAGCAAACTTCAAATGTGAGACTATAAATACTGGGTGTTTTGATATTTAATTTTCCTCCAAGCTTGAACAAGCACCACATTATACCCAACTTCAAGCCCATCAAACAAATTAAAAAAACACTACCAGAAAAGTTTTGCAAAAGGAAAAAAAATCCCATTATTTGGACTTTGCATTTCAAGTAATTATATTTTTTTTTTTTAATTGTTAAGGAGTTTATTTTACTAGATTATTTTAAGTGTAAAAACTTTTAAAAATTAATGTTTTTTATTTGATATTTGAAAGGTGCATGTACACAAGGAGAAGGAGGTTATAGTATGCTTAGTGGACAATGATCAAATTTGGGAAGTTTTAATACTGATCTCCATATGCTTGATAATTTAATTAAAATTTCCATTCTAAGGGTTTGCTAAATGCATTTTGTTAATGGATATAGAAAATGCATCCTAAATGATAAAGAAATTTTGAGAAATTTTCTTTACTCTTGCTGTGCACATATATAGACTGGTTAGAATATGTGTAACTACCTTAGTATGTTTTGATCATGAGCCAGGTTTAATGTGTAAATATTGATGAATTACAAAACATTAAAACATTTTGATTAATGACATTGACATCACTACATTGTGGATTACTCAAATCATGGCATGGTGGATTACTGTCATAATTGCAATAAGGAGATACAAGTCTTGTTTATGCGGGTTTGAGAATGTAAATCTGTATTTTCTATTGCAAAATGAGTTTACCAGTGACACGTTAAGCAAGAACGTAAAATGCATATTTATGTCAGTATAACCACCAAGAAACATCCTTGGTTCCCAAACAAAAGTCCATTATTTATGTTCTCAAATAAATGACCATTATCTCTGTTTGTAAAGATTTTAAGGAAAGTTTAGACTAAAGAATCCCAAAACCTAAATCTCTTTAGCACTACATCACAGACACACATACTGACTTCATTGTCATAAAAGTTGTTAACAGTATATCATGGATTTACTTTTGCAAATTCTTGTATTCCACCAATCAGGAAGCATGTTACATTTACAAAAGTGTTAGAATCAGAATTAATGACATCAATACACTGAATTACTCAGATCAAGGCATTATGGGTTACTTGTATTATTACAAAATTATCATGGCAACATGGTTTAATACATGTATCACACTACACATCTATCTGAAAAAGCACCACCTTGAAATTCATCCCTGATTGAGACAGACTTTGGTCTGGGTGATTCCTCTTTCTCAGGTTCTAAAAATAGCACACTATTTTAAATGCCAAGTTCATGTAAGCTTGTGCAACTATTTAATGTTACCATAGTGATCATACTCAGGTGTCTGTGTACAAATATTTAAGAGAGTAAAAAGGAAGAATGTTATGCTAAGGGTTCAAAGTCCTCCCTAACAAATATTTGCACACAACAAACACATACATATAAATACATATGTGTAAAATTGTTATTCTTACATTATGTGCTACATAAATTATATTAAATACCTTTAAAAAGGTGGGTATGTAAACACACAAAACAAAACAGTTCTCCAGCAGAATTATTTTACAATTTCCATGTATATGACTGACATAAAACTTGCATGTCAAACGTACTAAATCTAGCCGGATGATGTAAGAATATACTGTAGTAAACTGTTCATAATTACTGTAAAGAAACACATTCTAGGTGGAAATAAAGGACAGGAGTACTCTCAAACTGAAATACATATGTCAGCATGGCAACTAACACTTGTGACATTTGAAATCTAATATGTAGTTGATACAGTTGACTTCATGACAAAGAAGTTTCAGACCTCTTGAGAATTAAATTATAAAACAAAAGTCATAATGTAAGAACTTAAAAGCACTATCATACCCATTCACTGTATATATATATATATATATAAATATATATATATATATATATATATATATATATATATATATATATATATATATATATATATATTGCTACATAAATGCCAAATATATTCATAGAATAAACTTGTATGTATGACAACACATTAACAATAAATACATTAAATTAAACAACATAATAGCATGTAAATATGTTCAAATATTGAGAAAACAACATACTGGACCAAAAGAAGAGACACATAGATACACATATGTATTTATAAAAATGAATTCCACTCATGAATAACATACAACAAAACAAACATAAGGGTTTGTAATGGCTGATGCAGAAATATAACAAATGTTAGAAAATAAAAATAAAAACATGCCCCCAAAAATGCAAATACTGTTAAAAAAGCAAAATAGCTGTTATGCCATTCCAAACTTAGGGGACTGAAACATACAGAAATTAACAGTTACATTCTGACAATCAGGTGGTAAAAATTGCATTATTAGTTTTTGAGAATAATAATATTTACCAATCCCCTAAGAAATAATTCTAAATTGGTTTGAATAATCATTTACAAATGTAATATATATATATAACTAAAGAAATAAATGATCTGTACCTATTTCAACTTTAACTATGGTTCATATCATTCATAATGGAGTGTAGAAAACAATGTTTGGTTGAAAAATCAATAATGCTACAATTATTTTTAAAAATCATGCTGAAGAAACATTTAATGAGCCATATATTTTTAAATATATTTTGAAAATAGGTTTTAGTCAAAAATATAAAGTAACTGGAGTGGAGCAAAAATTCCTTTTGTTATATAGAAAAAAAAAAAAAAAACATTTCTGAAAAAATTGGCAACTGGGAAAAAAAGTCATGATTTGATCTTTGCATTAAAAGTAATAAGAAAATATTTTGTTTTTATTTCTCCCCTGACAACATGTTGTCATTCATTGCAGGTCAAGCTGCATCATCTATTAAGGAATTCATTTTATAGCATTACCTTTTAAGACAGAAACTTTTAAAAATTTATATTTTGTATTTTATATTTGAAAGGTGCATGTACATGAGGAAAAAGGAAGCTAGTATGTTTAATCAGAAATACTAAACTTTGGAAGATTTTAATCTTGGTTTCCTGAGGTTGAACAGTATTGCTTGATAATTTATTCAAAGTAATTATTGTAAGTTTTGCCAAATGCATTTTGTTAATGGATGTAGAAAATGTAGCTTAAATGATAAAGAAATGATGGGAAAGTTTACTTTATCTTGCTGTGCATATGTATGGACTGGTTAGAACAGAATGAGCCACATTGAATGTGGGAATATGGATGAATCACAAAACAGGAAAACTTTGATTAATGACAGTGCTACACTGTGGATTAAGCCAATTACGGCATTAATAATTATTGGCATAATTGCAATAAGGAGATACAAGTCTTGTATTTGAGTGTTTGAGGATGTAAAAAAAAAATTTTACTATTGCAAAACGAGTTTATCAGAGATGTGTTAGATAAGCATGTCAAATGCATATTTATGACAGTAAAGCCACCATTAACATCATCAGATCCTCAAACACAATCCCATTATCTTTCTTCTAAAACACAAGACCATTATTTATGTTCCCTAATACAAGACTATCATCTCTGGTCTCAAATACAAGACTATTATCTCTGTTCTCAAACATTGTCTGCAAAATGTTGACACAAAGATTCCAAAAACCGAATTCCCCTTAGCACTACATCATATGCACACACTGACTTCACAAAAATCAAAGTTTTTAACAGTACATCATGAATTTACTTTTGCAAATTTACATATTCTACCAATCAGAAAATACATTACATTTACAGATGTGTTAGAATCAGGATTATTGACATCAGTACACTGTGAATTAACACAGATCAAGGCAATATGGGTTATTGCAATATTATCATGGTGACAGGGTTTAATACATATATCACACCACATTTCTAGCTGAAAGAAAGCCACCTTTGATGAACTCACCCTTGATAGAGACAGACTTTGGTCTGGGTAACTCCTCTTTTTCAGGTTCTAAAAATAGCACACTATTTTAAAGTCCTATTTCATATAAGCTTGTGCAATTAATTAATGTTACCATAGTAATCACCCATACTCAGGTGTCTGTGTACAAATATTTAAGAGAGTAAAAAGAGAGAATGTTATCCTATGGGTTCAATGTCCTCCCTATGTGGTCTAACACATATTTGTACACAACAAACACATACATATAAATACATATGTGTAAAATTGTTATTCTTACATTATCAACTATGTGCTACATAAATTATATTAAATATGTACCTTTAAAAAGGAGGGGGGAGGGGGGTTGGTGGTCACACAAAAACAAAACAGTTCTCCAGAAGAAGTATTAAAACAATTCCAATGGTCATGGCTGACATCATAAATTGCACATCAAACTGGTTAAATCTAGCTTGGTGATATAAGAATATTCTATACTAAACTGTTCCTAGTTACTGCAAAGAAACACATTCTCTGTGGGAAAAAAAGGACTGCTGTACTCTCCGACTGAAATCCTTGTGTCAGTATGGCAGTTAACTTTGGTGACAACATTTGAAATCTGATATACAGTTGTGTTTATGACAAAGAAGTTTCAGACCATTAGTGAAAATCATAAAATGTTCATTGTAACCACATACATCTCTCTCTGGTTATATATATATGAAAACATTAAATTAAACAAACAGGCATCTCTAAATATTTTCAAAATATTACGAAAACAACACACTGGACGATAAGGAGATACATATGATGCATGAGATCGATATATATTTTTGACTCCTACCAAAAGGTATTCTGTCAATGAATAACATATAAGAAACAGAAGAATTTACTGATGCAGAATAATAAACAATGTTAACAAAATTTTTAAAAAATTAAAAAACATGCCAAAATAATTTAAATACTGTTAAGAAATAATAGCCGTTATGCCATTCTAAAGTTTGGGAATTTAAGTGCAAAGAAATTAATTGTTACAGGGTGTCCAATTTTTTGGGAGGGGGGGGGGGCCGCATTATTAGTTTAGGAGATAAGTAGTATAGGAAGAATAATTATGAATCAGGATGAAGAATTATTTACAAATCTGTAGATTATTATGAAAATAAATACATATTTCAATTTTAATCATGGTCCATATTATTCATAATGGACAGAAAACATCTGGTTGAAAAATCAATAATGCTATACTTATAATTTTTCATTAAAGTTTCCTTTTGAAATATTTAAGTCCTTGAGATAACAACTAAAATAAAGGATTTTGATATAATAGACACGCTTTGATGAAATACCTATCTCAAGTAAATGTTCAAATAAAAAAAAAACCCAAAACATGCAAACTTTGTATATAAGTGTGTTGAGGAAAAAATAAAAGATTATGCAGGATGGAAGTAATGGGCCATTGGGACTTTATATATCTTTGTATATAATGCAGGATGGAAGTAATGGGCCATTAGGACTTCGTATATCTTTCTATATAATGCAGGATGGAAGTAATGGGCCATTGGGACTTTGTATATCTTCAGAAATATATTTGAAAAAAGTTTCAGATGAAAAATATAGAGTTACAGGAGGGGAGCAAAAATTCACATTTGAAAGATACAATTTAAATAAAAAGATACAAGTATCTGACAGATTTTGCAACTTGCTAGTATTCATTGTAGTACAAGCTGCATTATGTTATAGATTAATAAATTAATTTTAATGCATTAGTTTTGAATGTGAGAACTTTTAAAAGATTAATTTAAAAAGTGTGTGTCCACAAAGAAAAAAGAAACTATTAGGTTCAATCTGAAATTATTAACTTTGGACAATTTTAAACTTGATTTCCACATGCAACAGTATTTCTTGATTTCCACATGTAACAGTATTTCTTGATTTCCACATGCAACAGTATTTCTTGATTTCCACATGCAACAGTATTTCTTGATTTCCACATGTAACAGTATTTCTTGATTTCCACATGTAACAGTATTTCTTGATTTCCACATGCAACAGTATTTCTTGATTTCCACATGTAACAGTATTTCTTGATTTCCACATGCAACAGTATTTCTTGATTTCCACATGTAACAGTATTTCTTGATTTCCACAAGTAACAGTATTTCTTGATTTCCACATGCAACAGTATTTCTTGATTTCCACATGTAACAGTATTTCTTGATTTCCACATGCAATAGTATTGCTTGATAATTCATTCCAAATTATTCTTATACTGGTTTTCTAAATGCATTTTGTTAATGGATGCAGAAAATGCAACCTAAATGACAGAAAATCTTGAGAAAGTTTGCTTGATCTTGTTGTGTGCGTATGAAGACTTGTTAGAATAAGTGTAACTACTTTAATGTTTTTTCAATGTGAGCCATTACTTAGTATGTTTTATTTCATATTTCATATTTCATTTATTCATATTTTCATTTTTCATATGTCATATATCATATATTTCATATTTATTAATATTTCATATTATTTCATATTTCATCGTTTAATATGTTTTCAATCGTGAGCCAGGTTTAATGTGGGAATATTGATGAATCACAAAACATGAAAACTTTGATTAATGGCACCACTCCAATCATAACATCAAGTATTATTTGTGTAACTGCAACAAGGACGTAACATCTGCTTAATTGCAAGAAGGAGACAACAGTCTTGTATTTGAGGGTTGGAGGATGTAAACGGTTGCTATACTATCGCAAAATGAGTTTACCAGTGACGTTTTTGCAAAGCATGTAAAATGCATATTTATGATAGTAAAACCACCTTTAACATCCTCAGATTCTTAACCACTGTCTCTGTTATCAAACACAAGATCATTATCTGTTCTAAAACATGTTCAGGAAAATTCTGGCAACACGATTCCAAAACTTAATTCTTAGCACTACATCACAGGCACGCACACTGACTTCAATGTCATCAAAGTTTTTGACAGTATATCTATCAATCAGAAAATAGATTACATTTACAGATGTGTTAGAATCTGGATTAATGACATCAGTACACTGTGAATTACGGTACTCAGATCAAGGCATTATGGGTTATTTGCATTATTGCAATATTATCATGGTGACATGGTTTAATACATGTATCACACCACATTTCTATCTGAAAGAAACATCACCTTTGATGAACTCACCCTTGATAGAGACAGACTTTGGTCTGGGTTGCTCCTCTATCTGAGCTTCTAAAAAAATATCAAAGCATTGTAAAGACCTTTTTCAGTATAAGCTGATGAAATTGATTAATGTTACAATTGGGATCATGCACAGCTTGCTGTGTTCAAATATTTCCCAGAGTATGAAGGGCAAGTGTTAGCCAGATAGTTGTCTTTCTGGAGTGCTCCAACAAATATTTGACAACAATGAACATTGTATAATTGTTGTTTTTACATGATCAACTATGTGTTACATAAATTATAATATTAAATAATTAAAAACCTTTAAAAAAGGGTGGTTGTGGGTTTGTAGATAAACACAACAGTCCTCCAGCAGAATTATTATATAATTCACACGGGTATGGCTGACATCACAAATTTTATGTCAAACCAGTTAAATCTGGCCTGATCATGAAAGACTATACTTTACTAAACTGTATATAGTTTCTGTAGAGGAATGCATTCATGGTGGAAAAAAAGGAGCGCAGTACTTCAGACTGAAATCCTGTCTCAACATGGCAGTTAACACTGATGACTAAATCTGAAATCTAATCTGTAGTTTATACAGACGAGTTTATGACAAAGAAGTTTCAGACCGATAGTGAATTCAATCATAAAAATACCCTCTAACTTCAGAACTTAAGATCACTACCAAATCCATATTCTCCCTCTCTCTCTCTCTCTCTGTATGTGGGGTATTTGAAAAGTTCTGAATATTTTCGTATAACTTCTTTGTTTCCATGAACCTGTAAATTTTTTTTAATAGCAATCGACAAAATAACATTCTATAAAATAATCTCCAGCTGCATGTGCAGCCACCTGCAGATTTATACATGTCATGTAACATAGGCAAATGACAGCGATGTAACAATGTCGGAGAAGAACAGTTCTGCTACTGAGAAAAAAGCATGCTGTAAAAATATGGTACTCTTTGACTAATATCAAGGTCAAATTGGATGAAGTGTTAAGATGTAATTCTCTGTCATATCGTACAATTCTGAAGTGGTTTCATCATTTTAAACATGGTTGCAGATCCATGGAAGATGACCCACATTCTGAAGACTGTTGGCTGCAATTAGTGAGTGGGAATTGGCTGATGTGAGGAGTACTTGATGAAGATGCTCAATAATCAGTGGAAGATATTTCCATTATCAAAGATATTAATTCATCAGCTGTTTTTAATACACAGAAGAATCATTTCAATCTCAGAAAGGTTTGTGCAAGATTGGTCCTGTGTTTGTTGATGGGTGATCATAAACAGACTCGGGTTTAAATCACCAAGCAGCTACTCACCACATATGAAAAGAGTGGCCAGAGATGTTTGAATGAGATTGTCAAAGGCTAATGAAACATGGATTTACTTTTGTGAACCCCACTCAAGAGAAAATATTAAAGTCTGTATTGGAGAAAACAAGAAGAGACAAATCGCCTCATGTGGTCAGACTGTCAAGAGAGTTTTATACTCATTATTTTTGTATGCAAAAGGCCTGGTCATCCATGTAATTGTATCTGATTTTGCTATTGTCACTGGACAATTTTATACCTCCAAAGTGTTGCCAGAAGTTCAGGAAAACTACTGAACCACCCATCCATGCACCAGTACTTAAGGTATCCATCTACTCCATCACAACATACCGGCACATAAATCCACTGCCGTGACTAACTTCCTAAAGAAGAACATTATCCAAACTTTGCCTCATCCTCTATATAGCCCTGATTTAGCTTCAAGTAATTTTTGGCTGTATCTCATAATCAATGATTTGCTGTAGGGCACACAATTTGAAAGCCACCATGCACTTGAAAGTGCAGTTTTCCAGTGTATGAACGACATACCAAAAAGTGAATACAAAATGGCATTTAATAATTAGATAATCAGACTGAGAAAGTGCGTATATTATATAATACACATGCAAACATATACAGTAAGATATTGCAACATAAATGCCAAATAATATCGTAATATCCAGCAGAATTATTATACAATTCCAATAGGTATGGCTGAAATCACAAACTGCACATGCCAAACCAAATAAATCTGGCCTGCCCATGTATGAATGTATTGTATATTCTTGTGCATAAGTCAGGTCCAACTGCAAACAACACAGATACTGATCACATGCACCTGCTGATCAGGGTCTATGTAGTTTGTTCTACAGATTAATCCTAATAAACTGCATAGACCCAGATCTGCCAGTGCATTATGTAACAGCATAAGAGCAGATCTGGGTCTATGCAGTTTACAGCTGGATCCAGTTTGTACACAAGTGTATATGGGTCTTTGTTAAACTGTTCATAGTAAAGAAATCCATTCAAGGTAGAAAAAAAGAACTGTTGTACTCTCAGACTGAAATTCTTGTGTCACTTGTGTAACACTGGTGATTACATCTCAAATCTAATATGTAGTTTATACAGTTGAGTTTATGACAAACAAAGTTCAGACCATTAGGTAACTAAATCATCAAACAAGCACTACTACACCCATCCTCTCTCTCTCTCTCTCTGGACCAAAAAATAAGACACACAGGATGCATTTACACAAACATATATTTTTGAGCCCTATGAAAAAGACTTCTGTTCATCAATATCACCGAACAAACAGAAGGTTTTTTTAATGGCTGATACAAAAATATAAACAGGGTTTGTAATGGCTGATGTGAAAATATAAACAGAGTTTGCAGTGGCTGATTTGAAAATATAAACAGGGTTTGTAATGGCTGATGTGAAAATATAAACAGGGTTTGCTGTGGCTGATGTGAAAATATAAACAGGGTTTGCAGTGGCTGATTTGAAAATATAAACAGAGTTTTGCAATGGCTGAATACAGAAATATAAACAATGTTTGTAATGGCCAATGTGAAAACATAAACAGGATTTGTAATGGATGATGCAGAAATATAAACAATGTTTATAAAGACCAATGCAGAAATATAAACAATGTTTTTATTTAAACACTGATGCAAATATAAACAATGTTAATAAAGACTGATGCAGAAATATAAACAATGTTTATAAAGACTGATGCAGAAATATAAACAATGTTTATAAAGACTAATGCAGAAATATAAACAGTGTTTGTAATGGCCAATATAAATATATAAACAGGGTTTTTGTAATGGATGATGCAGAAATATAAACAATGTTTATAAAGACCAATGCAGAAATATAAACAATGTCAACATAGTTTTAAAAAACATGCCAAAAGAATGTAAATACTGTTGGGAAATAATAGCTGTTATGCCATTCCAAGGTTTGGGAATTGAAACACATAGAAATGAACAGTTACATGCTATCATTGCATCAGGGATGGGAGTGGGGTGGAAACTGCATTGTTAGTTTATGAGATTAGTAATATGTATTTACCCGGTAGTCCTCTATGAAATACTAAATAAGAATGAGCATGAAGAATATGCAGATGGTTCATAAAATAAATGATCTGTATTAATTTTAATTACCAGTTTTAATTATCATCCATATCATTCATAATGTAGTGTAGAAATAATTCTATACTTGTAATTTTTCATGAAAGTTTCCTTTTGAAACATTTGGGTCCTTGAGTTAACAAGTAAATGAAGGATTGTTCAATGCCAGATAAGTTTTTGATGAAATGTCTATCTTGACAAATATTCAATGTACAAAAATATCAGAACTTTTTCCAAAAGTCTTTCGAGGAAAGAATTAAAAATTGAGCAGAAATTAACTAATATCAAGGGGGATCTTTACATAATTTTGAAAATATATTTGCAAATAAGTTTGAGATCAAAAGTATAGAGTAACTGGTGTGGTGCAAAAATCACTTTTGTATGGACATTTTCTGGATTCACCTGAAAAATGTACTGCACTTTAAAAAAAAAAAAAATTTCAAACACAAATTAATTTATTATCATAAGTATCAGTTTTTATTGGTTTTCTAAGAAATAAATTTTATTAGTAATTTAATTTGTGGATTGGATAAGGGGTCTATTCTTTCTATTGAAGGATCACTGTTGTTTGGTCTTTAAAGTCATGGTCTGTTGCAATTACAAAAGCCACAAAAATGGAACCACACAAACTATTGTGAATTCAGTGTACATGTATTTATTTACTTCTCTTTCAACCAAAAACTTTGCTGACCTGTTAACTTAGAAATGAATAAAGTGATAGCCTTCAAGATGTGCATTCTATGACAATCCAAAAGAATTTAATATATGTGGTAACCACAGTATCACACTACAGTATGATCAACAGGAAATATCTCAATAGAAATGTTGACATTATTCAGAAAATGCTTGGAGTCACAAAGTATGTAAGAAAATTGACATACAATTTTTTGCATGCTATACATTGAAACATAATGGCTTGCATGCATAATCCTAAATATGACCAAACACCATGAAAATAGTTCTAGTGGATGCGAAAATATTCATCACTTCAGATATAAAGTACAGCACTCCCTCATTATTATGCTGTCCATGTAATTTCTCATTTTTTTGGTGCCCCTGCTATGCTGGTGCCCTAAACACGTGCTTAGTCTGCCTATTGGGTAATCCAGCACTGAGTCCATGATACCAATGGATTAGACCAATTTATAGTAAAACTGCCTTATAATGAAGTATACTATAGATATAATTTAGCTGCCACATAATAAAATGGGATCCATGACCATACTCACCTAATTTAAAAAAAAACAAAAACATGTTATAATGAAGGACCATATACTGAAGGAGTGCTGTATTTAAATGGTACTATTGCCTAATGCAATATCCTCTATCTCAGCAGATGCTTTCCAATAAGGGATACCTGCTTTATAGGACAATATTTATCATGGCCCTTTCTTGGTGTCCACAACTTGGCTAAAAATACTGGAGGCTAGAAGGGCCAAAACTGCAGACCCTAAATGGGAGCTGTAGGGCCCACCATGAAAGTGAGAAATAATAGAAAAAAAAGATTTCAGTTGCAAAGAACATCTTGTTTTTATCCATCATTTAGCAGACATATAAAAAATATAGATGTTATCTTGATCAATCTAATTAGGCAATATTTACAAAATTTTGACGACTTAATTTTTGGCCAATCATTAAATAAAACACAAGTACTGGTATACACAAGAGAGGTTTTAGCATCAACTGCTGATGTCTAAACTTTCACTTCTGACAGGATCTGCAAATTAAAATGTTTGCTCAGTTCAAAACTGGAGAAGAAGACAAAAAAAATTGAATAAAAAGAAAAGAGATTGTATTTAATTTAAATGGTTACATTTCTTTTTATGCATACAAGCTATGTTACTTAAAATATAATGATTAAACACAGAATTGGCCATCAGCCATCAGAGAGAAGGAAAAACTTTTCCCAAATGCATGGGTCTTGTGACAAATACATTGGCTCAAGGCCTACGGGCCAATGGTAATTTTGAACACTTCCCTTTCTTCATTTAACTCCCATATTGAACCACTACATAAAAGGGCACATGCCCATTAAGGGCAATAAGGGCTCAATGGTGTCCTTAACAGAAAGGTTTCATTTGCACTGTATATTAACTATAATGAAGTGATCAATACCTTCCCCATCCATGCAAGGTAGTTTAATAGTATGAAAATAAATACGAATAACAAAATTATGAACAGAAATTAAGACTGTTAAAAAGAAACTGAGGTGACAATAGCAAAGACAAGTTGATACAAGAGTTATCTACCTTGAGCCACCTCAAAATCTTCCTCATATTCCACGTCTGTGACTGAGTTAATTAAACAGTTTGTGTTAGGTATTCAATATGCAAACAAGTCTAGAATACTAACATTATTCAATATAACTCCATTCCAAAGTTTACAGTAAAGATGACCATCTAAACTTTAAAACAAAAGACCAATCTTGGCATTATTAGAAATTATGATGCCCAACTAATTTGAAACAAAAGGGCTAAAATCGAAAAAAAATGTTACTGGACTTTGACTAGCAGTTTTATATAATTCAAGTACAGTGACAAATTCGTGAAATATATGTACAAAGCTATGGAAGTAAAGTTATTTCAAAGTCACAAAGCGCAACTGACTTGAAAGTTTACTAGAAACAACATATCTGATGTGTCACTTACATTAGAATATTTTTGGTCAATTTTACACAAATTTGCACAAGATTGATCATTATCACTGCATGAAGCTAAACTAGGTTAACTTAAAGGAACTGTAGTTATGAACCATTGACAGTACTAAAAAAGATATATTTTTTAATGGACATTGAAAGCTTGCATATGTTGTACTAAACAGTCTTAAATAGCACACATATATGGCGCTGAATGCTATAAAACATATATCTGTATCCACCAAAGATTAAGGCACATTTCTATATATATTTTATATATCTGTATCCATGAAAGATTAAGGCACATTTCTATATATATTTTATATATCTGTATCCATAAAAGATTAAGGCACATTTCTATATATATTTTATATATCTGTATCCATGAAAGATTAAGGCACATTTCTATATATATTTTATATATATGTATCCATGAAAAATTAAGGCACATTTCTATATATATTTTACATATCTGTATCCATGAAAGATTAAGGCACATTTCTATATATATTTTAAGTGAACAAAAGCAAAATAGGTGAATAAACATTCTGAGCAGTGAGTCCCTCTTCAGTTATTGGCTATGCATATGCAAATGTTCATATTTTGCTTAAGTTAATATTTCTGATAAACAACATTCAAGTTACCGATATTTTGCACATAATTCTGATTAACAACATTCAAGTTACCAATATTTGTACATAATTCTGATAAACAACATTCAAGTTGCTGATATTTTGTATGTAATTCTGATAAACAACATTGAAGTTGCCAATATTTTGTATGTAATTCTGATAAACAACATTCAAGTTGCCAATATTTTGTATGTAATTCTGATAAACAACATTCAAGTTGCCGATATTTTGTATGTAATTCTGATAAACAACATTCAAGTTGCCAATATTTTGTATGTAATTCTGATAAACAACATTCAAGTTGCCAATATTTTGTATGTAATTCTGATAAACAACATTCAAGTTGCCAATATTTTGTATGTAATTCTGATAAACAACATTCAAGTTGCCAATATTTTGTATGTAATTCTGATAAACAACATTCAAGTTGCTGATATTTTGTATGTAATTCTGATAAACAACATTCAAGTTGCCAATATTTTGTATGTAATTCTGATAAACAACATTCAAGTTGCCGATATTTTGTATGTAATTCTGATAAACAACATTCAAGTTGCCGATATTTTGTATGTAATTCTGATAAACAACATTCAAGTTGCTGATATTTTGTATGTAATTCTGATAAACAACATTCAAGTTGCCGATATTTTGTATGTAATTCTGATAAACAACATTCAAGTTGCTATTTTGTATGTAATTCTGATAAACAACATTCAAGTTGCCGATATTTTGTATGTAATTCTGATAAACAACATGTAAGTTGCCGATATTTTGTATGTAATTCTGATAAACAACATTGAAGTTGCCGATATTTTGTATGTAATTCTGATAAACAACATTGAAGTTGCCGATATTTTGTACATAATTCTGATAAACAACATTGAAGTTGCCGATATTTTGTATGTAATTCTGATAAACAACATTCAAGTTGCTGATATTTTGTATGTAATTCTGATAAACAACATTGAAGTTGCCAATATTTTGTACATAATTCTGATAAACAACATTGAAGTTGCCGATATTTTGTACATAATTCTGATAAACAACACTGAAGTTGCTGATATTTTGTATGTAATTCTGATAAACAACATTCAAGTTGCCGATATTTTGTACATAATTCTGATAAACAACACTGAAGTTGCTGATATTTTGTACATAATTCTGATAAACAACATTGAAGTTGCCAATATTTTGCACATAATTCTGATTCACAACACTGAAGTTGCCAATATTTTGCACATAATTCTCATAAACAACACTGAAGATGCCGATATTTTGTACATAATTCTGATAAACAACATTGATGTTGCCGATGTTTTATACATTGAAGTTGCCAATATTTTGTACATAATTCTGATTAACAACATTGAAGTTGTTGATATTTTGTACATTGAAGTTGCCGATATTTTGTACATTGATGCTGCCGATATTTTTTACATAATTCTGATTAACAACATTGAAGTTGCTGATATTTTTTACATTGAAGTTGCCGATATTTTGTACATAATTCTGGCATATTTAGTTTTCAGATAAACAAAGTCTGAATGCAAAATTTAGTCTAACAACTGAAATAAGAGTCCCATTTCATGTTTCCTGCTGAAGCATTTAAAGACAAAATATCAGAATTCATCGGTGATTTAAATTTGCATATTTTCTGGAATAAATCCATGAAAATTATTGTGACTGTTTTGAGATATCTGTGCAAGTTTACAAGCATGATTTTCATCTGCTAGAAAATACTCTAAGATACAATCAACAAAATTTATCCCCATGAAGATTCTGATTCTACAGAATTATCCCCAGTGAGATTTGCAGTGTCTATTAGTTCCATCACACCTAATCATCACTGCTGTGAAATGTTGTTAACTTTTTTCTCCCCTCTTTCTTTCTCCCTCAAATACTGCACAGACTCTGAAACGGATAATTTTACCACATCCATATTTCATTGGCATTTCATCTGTGCTGCAGCTACATTTGAAATACATTTTGTTTGTGTTCCCTTTATCCATTTATGGTCTGAGAGATGGATATCACTTCTATTCAGCTTTTCCTTTTGATTTCTTTGTTGGGAACAAAATGGAAATGCATTTATCAAAGTCCTGTTTTCCATTTTTGAGAGTGTTAAATGGAGAAAACAAACTGCTTTCCTATCTTGTCTTATTGAAAGTTAACCTGACCTTATAAACTTTGAATTATTCATGATACCATACCTTCTTTAACTTTGCGATGTCGTCGCTCCTCATCCTGATCGTCATCATCTTTGACTCCTTTAACAATTCTGACATTGACCTCTTCCAGGGCTCTCTTAATGGCATTCTCTGCATCTTTGTCATCCTGCTTCTTGGCCATTTCTAATGATTTCTCAAAGGAATCAGCTGCAGCCTGATAGTCCCCTAATTTCACTGTAAAGCAATTAATGGCTGCTATCAATATACTATGAATAAGACCAATGCATAGACAAACTACAGACCCTGAAATGAGTAATGTTACCAAATCTGTATTTCATTTGCATTTATTCTGCATTTCATTTCCATTCTATTTGTATTCCATTTATGTTTGTATTTCAGTTACCATCTCATCATTTCAATGTATTGGCTCAGAAATACATTCTGATTTTGCAGTTATCACTTCCATTCATCATTTGCTTTCATGTTAATACATTTGGAATGCATTTACCAAAGCCAGGCTTAACATTTTCAATGGTATTGCTTTCATATCATCTTTTTAAAAGTGTTCCTTATTAAATAGAAAATGCATAAATTCAAAGTCAGCACTAAATTTATGATAAATAAAAATATAAGAGCAACTGCAATAAATGTATAAATATAATTGCAGAATATTTCTCAGCAAATTTGTTTTTTTATTTTGTTTCATTCAAATAAAGCTTGTACAGAACTGATACAACTCTCGGTGATGATGTCATCACATCAAAGTCAGTTGATAGAACAATTCACAGTTTGTAAGTAGTGAAACATTTTCTCTCTATGTAAAGAATAAAGAATGTGATCCTGGATTATCCTGCAAAAGGGTTTTCAATCATGGAAATTAAGTGACAGCCCAAAATTCAGGAAAATAGATTCTCATATCCATTTGCATTTCATTTTCTTTTATCATTTATCAGTATGTGTTCTGCATTTTTCACTTGTGTTCTCCATTTCCTTCATGCTGCATTCATTCTGCATTCCATTTTGCATTTTGTTTTTGTTTCATTGGTAACATTACCTGTTCCTGGGTGTATATATATATATATATATATATATATATATATATATATATATATATATATATATATATATATATATATATATATATATATATATTAAAATCAATGTAATTTTAATATCAACTTTCTGTAAAATCTAAGGTTTTTTGAAAAAATGGCAAAAAGATACGTATGGAAATAGAAGGAGGAATGACCAGATAGATGGTACCCCACAACTGGGACAAGGTTAAATATAGTCAATAGCCCATTCTGATGGGAATGATAGATCTCAAAAATAATGAAATAATTCTGCATGAAAGTATCTTTGTATATCTCTCTCAGATATACTTTGGTAAGTACACAATGATTTTAAGGGCTTCATAAACTCTCAAAACTGTGGATTATTTATATTTTCTTACTGCATGCCTCTAGTGGTAAGCTAATATATTTTTACTAGTTATTCATATGTAGTGGTACCTCTCTGAACCTGTGAAGACAGCAATGGGAAGGAACAATTTTAGCTTTTTAAGAAAAAAGGCTGCCTCTGGTAGGTTAAGTGTGTACAGGGGAAAAATTACATAAGAATTTTTCATTTTCATTATTGTCTATGAGACAGAAGTTGCACAGAGGCAATAGTTGAAGGATGGTGATCATTTTGGGAGACTGGACTGTGTATTCATGGTCCTGTCTTTAAATAATATCAGACTGTGTATTCATAGTCTTGTATTTAAATAATATCAGACTGTATTCATGGTCCTGTCTTTAAATAATATCAGACTGTGTATTCATGGTCCTGTCTTTAAATAATATCAGACTGTGTATTCATGGTCCTGTCTTTAAATAATATCAGACTGTGTATTCATGGTCCTGTCTTTAAATAGTATCAATGGTATACTTGAAGACCACAATAAAGATGGGTTTTATAACCCAATGTGCCATTCTTATTAAATAATGATAATAATTATAATTAAATGGATTCATGGTTCTGAGCTTCTGAAATATCAATGATATATCTAAAGACCATAAGGAAGATGGGTTTTACGACTCAATGTGCCATTCTTATTAAATAATGATAATGATTATAATTACACATATTTATGGTGCTGTGCTTAGGAAATGCCAATATCTAAATACCATATGGAAGATGGGTTTGTGACTCAATGTGCCATCCTTATGAAATAATGATAATGATTATAATTAAACATCTTTATGGTGCTGTGCTTAGGAAATGCCAATATCTAAATACCATATGGAAGATGGGTTTTTGACTCAATATGCCATCCTTATTAAATAATGATAATGATTATAATTACACATATTTATGGTGCTGTGCTTAGGAAATGTCAATATCTAAAGACCATATGGAAGATGGGTTTGTGACTCAATGTGCCATCCTTATTAAATAATGATAATGATTATAATTAAACATCTTTATGGTGCTGTGCTTAGGAAATGCCAATATCTAAAGACCATATGGAAGATGGGTTTTTTACTCAATGTGCCATCCTTATTAAATAATGATAATGATTATAATTACACGTATTTATGGTGCTGTGCTTAGGAAATGCCAATATCTAAATACCATATGGAAGATGGGTTTTTGACTCAATATGCCATCCTTATTAAATAATGATAATAATAATAATTTCACATATTTATGGTGCTGTGCTTAGGAAATGCCAATATCTAAAGACCATATGGAAGATGGGTTTTTTACTCAATGTGCCATCCTTATTAAATAATGATAATGATTATAATTACACATATTTATGGTGCTGTGCTTAGGAAATGCCAATATCAAAAGACTATATGGAAGATGGGTTTTTGACTCAATGTGCCATCCTTATTAAATAATGATAATGATTATAATTACACATATTTATGGTGCTGTGCTTAGGAAATGCCAATATCAAAAGACTATATGGAAGATGGGTTTTTGACTCAATGTGCCATTCTTATTAAATAATGATAATGATTATAATTAAACATCTTTATGGTGCTGTGCTTAGGAAATGCCAATATCTAAATACCATATGGAAGATGGGTTTTTGACTCAATATGCCATCCTTATTAAATAATGATAATGATTATAATTACACATATTTATGGTGCTGTGCTTAGGAAATGCCAATATCTAAATACCATATGGAAGATGGGTTTTTGACTCAATATGCCATCCTTATTAAATAATGATCATAATTATCATAATTACAAAGAACACCAATGTAATAGTGACCTTACCTTCAGACTGGGCTACTAATACATTAGCATGCAATTGCCATCCCTGATCATCAGATTCCTTTGCTGCTGCTAATGATTTCTCTCCATAATCTCGAGCCTTATTAAAATTCCCCAATTCCAGGTAGCATCTACCTATCTCATGGTATAGCCAGGTGCTCTCTAGTGGAGACTTGCTCATTGGTAATTTCTCTTCCCAACTGAAGTTGAAAAGATAATCATATTTTGATTGCATCTATCACATTCAGAACTATAAGTAGCATAGACTCAGATGTGCCACAACATAAGATACTGGCAAATCAGGACTTACACTGTTTACTTAAGGATGATCACTTGTAAAATGTTGAAGTATTCATGTTTTAAAAAAGCTGATACTTTTACACAGCAATGGTTCCAAGAAATAAAAATCACAAAAACATTAATTTTATAGTTGCTGAGCATTTCCTTGAATAACTTGTAGTTGAATATACATCCACAAATAGGGGTCATTACATAGAAAAGTATTGGAAAAAGTATGCTGTCGCTAATTGCCCATAAAATAACAGCTGAATGTGTATAAAAAGGCATTAGATTTCCAGTTTGAAGGCCATAGACCCGTCTCATCAAATACACACAGAAAAGTGTATGTCAGTGAATGAGTCTTTTCAGTACAACACAATCACTCAGATCACATTAATTTATGCATGGCCGATTTATGGCTGGTCATAAATTGCTAAAGATTTCAAAATATCTTGTACTTTTCATTGGCTTTATCATTTTATTCCAAAGAACTGTTATTTAAATTATTAAAATTCTATAAGGATTATTATCTTTTCATTATTTAACAGAAGACAGCAGTTGCAACCACACTTTTTTACATTGTAATCTTACTCATAGTTTATAGTGCTACAATATATCTAGGTAAAAAGTGATGTTATATTGATGACATCATAACATAATGATTAGTGAGACTCAGTGGCTCAGTAGTTAACATGCCAGATTCACGACCGAAAGGGTGCCGGTTCAAATCCTATCATCAGATCAGCCCATAGCAGCTAATGTGGTATATCCTTAGTCAAGGCACTTTACTCAACTGTCCTGCCACTATATAACCTACTTGTGTTGTGCCGTAAAACAATAAACCAAGCTATATATATATAATGATCACATCATTTCAAGCTGCACAGTATACTTTGATTTTACAAAAGCAGACTTAACAGCGAACAGCACAAAACTTGATCTGTTAATATGCTATGGCAGATCTGAGTGAATGCAGTTCCAAGCTGAATGTGCATTATACAAAAAAAAACTTGATAGAAAAGTGACCATAGTAAAAGATAAAAACGAGAGGCCCCAGTGGGACTGAGATTGCTCACCTGACTGACATCTATCTAAATACTAAATGCAAGGGCAGCTGGCCATGTAATCAGGATTAGCATGATGCTTTCTGATATACAGAGTGTTTCTTTATTATTTTAGTAATGGTAGCCATATTGGAAGGCAGATTAGCATCATTTGTGCAAACTTGAAAGGCCTGATGCAATGATGCTTTCTGTGAAATTTGGTCAAATTCTGTTAACCAGTTTTCAAGAAGTCATTTAAAGTTTTTTCCTTTTTTAGTAATAATCATTGGACACATTCAACAGTGTATGAGCATCATTTGTACAAAAGTGAAAGTCCATTATGCCAGGATGCTTTATGTTACATTTGGTCAAAATTTGTTTGGCATTTTTTGAGAAAAAGTAGTTTAAGATTTGCTTGCTGTCTTTAGTAATACAGCTATAACTGACAGCAGATTGTCATCAACTTAAATGGCATTTAATAAAACACCTATATTTGACAGCAGATTGTCAGCAACTTAAAAGCCCTTCAGTAATACAGCTATATTTGACAGCAGATTGGCATCAACTTAAATGTCCTTTCGTAATACAGCTATATTTGACAGCAGATTGGCATCAACTTAAATGGCCTTTAGTAAAACAGCTATATTTGACAGCAGATTGTCATCAACTTAAAAGGTCTTTAGTATACAACTATATTTGACAGAAGATTGGCATCAACTTATAAGGCCTTCTTTCCCGGATGCTTTTTGTCAAATATGGTACAATTCTGTTGAGCAGTTATTGAGAAGAAGTTGTTTAAAGGCTCTTTCAAAGTTTTTTTTATCTTTTATGTTTTAGTAACAGTGGCCATATTTTACTGTGGGTGAGCATCATCTGTACAAATTAAATCGGTTTTCATGCCAGAATGATCTCTGTCAAATTTGGTCAAATTCTATTCAGACTCGTGGGAATTTGCTTGAAAGTGTTTCAATTTTGATAATGCTATCTATATCTAATGGTTGATTGGCATCATTTATACAAAATGTAATGGGTCTTCATGCCTAAATGCTTCCTGTTAAATTTGGCCTAATACTATCCTGTAGTCCTTAAGATTAAGCCATTTAAAAGTTTTTATATTTTTATTAAAATGGTAGCCAAATTTGATGATGGATCGGCACCAGTTGTACAAATTAAAAGGCATTTATGCCTGAATGTTTTCTGTCAAATTTGGTCAAATTCTATTCAGCAAGTTTGGAGAAGAAGTCATATAAAGGTTTCTCTATTGTTAGTAACAGTGCCAAAGTTTAATGGCAGATCATCATCATTTGTATAAAATTTAAATCCCTTTTTTGCCAGAGTGTTTTTTTCTCCGATTTGGTCAAATTCAGAAGAATGTATGTGTACTCTGTAAGTTGAAGTTTGATTCTCTTTTACTTCTTTTATGTCCCAAAACTGAATCAGAATTACAGAAAAAAAGTTCTTCTAAAAGATACTAGTAAGAGTGAAAATCTCTGAATAGAAAAACACTTTCAGATAGGTACGTCTTCATAAAATCCTTACTGACTGGCATCAACATTTTTATTTATGTGAAAACTATGCATCCCTCACTATCATTTGAGATATGACTGCGGTGAATCAAAATTACTTACACATCGATAGCCTCCTTGTATTCTCTTTTCCTTGCATGAACTCTGCCTCGGTTATCAAGTGCTCTTGATTTAGCATCCTCCAAATCACTGAAAGAAAAAAAAATTACAGTTAAAGTCTATCATAATTTTACATGTTTAATCCATTTATTGTAGAAGTGATGTGTAGCTCATATGTGAACAAAATAAGTTTACAATATATATCTGTATGGTTTGGTTTAGTTTGGTGTTCAACAGCACATCAATACATAAAGGCTATATTGTGGCTCAGACAACTGGACTTATAGCACAAGTCATACAGGTCATGTATGCGTTCCAGTACTGACTATTTCAGTAATGTGTGTCATTTTTCAGAATTTGATTACAGATACCTTTAAATAGTGATTATTCACTTTATTTGCATCCTCATAATCCATATTCCAATGGAAGGTCATTATTTACATGCCCCGAGAAATACATACAGCAAAAATCAATGTTAAAATAGGTGAACATTTTTGGATGAGGTCAACCTAAAGGTGTGATCCAGTATGAACTGGATTGGATCTTGCATGCTGTGATGTATGAAAGCAGCACATGTTGAAAAAAAATGTACTAGCCACTTACTTGTTATGATAGTCCCAACGTCCTCTTTTCATGACCCAGTTTAGTACCTGGCCACCATTGTAAAAGTCCATAGTGATCAATAATTTTCATCTGGAAGTTTTTTTATAACATTTAAGGTGTAGAGCATTCACCAATCAGAACTGAATAGAGTTTGTTTAAAATATATCAGTATAAAATTTTAGAATAACAATTAATATTTATTTTAATTCGAGTAAATGTGCCTACATGACAACGTTGACATATACTTTAAGTGTCTTGCTCAAGGATATGTCATAACTGGCAAACCTGCCTAATTAAAACATGCATCCTCCTGGTTGTGAGTGTAGCATGCATAACACTGAGCTGCCACAGCTCAAATATATATTTGTAACAAGAGGCCCAAGTGGGCCTGATATTGCTCACTTGGCTGACATTTGACTAACAGCCAAATGCAAGAGCCATTAACCAAGAAATCTAAGTCAGTAGGATGCTATATGTAGAAATTTCTTCACTTGCTGTTCATTGCATATTTTACAAAAACAGCTGTTTCAAGGTTTCTCTGCATTTTGTATCTTCATCTATATTTGAAGGCATTTCAGCATAATTTTTCCAATATTGAAAGGCTTTTATGCCAAGATGGTTTCTGCCAAAAAGTGTCAAATTCTGCTGAGCATTTTTTTAGATGAAATTATTTAAATGTTTTTCTATTTTTAGCATCAGCATCATTTGAATAAATCTGAAATTATTACAAGGTAAGGTGCCTACTGTCAATTTTTAGTAATAGTGACCATAATTAATGGTGGATAGGCATCACTTGTAAAAGCTGAAAGCCCTTCATTCCAGGGGGCTTTATGTCAAATTTGGTAAAATACTGTTAAGCACATTTTAAGAACGAGTCAGCTAAGGTTTTTCTATTTTTAGCAACAGTGTCCATATTTGATGGTGGATCAGAATCATTTCTAAATGAAGTGAAAGCCTTGCATAACAGGATTCTTCTGGATACTTTCTGTCAAATTTGGTCCAAAATTGTGTTGAATGGTTTATGAAAAGAAGTCATTTAAAGGTTTTTCTACTTTAATAACAGTGGCCATATTTGATTGCTGATTGGTATCATTTGTGGCAACTTGAAAGCCCTTCTTGCAGAATGCTTTCTCCCAAATTTTTTATGAAATTCTATTCAGCGTTTTTAAAAAGTCATTTCAAGGTTTTTCTATTTTTAGTTATGGCAGCCATATTTAATGGCAGATTGGCATAATTTGTGTAAATTAAAAGTTTTTTATGACAAGATGATTTCAGTCAAATTTTGTCCAAATTCTGTTAAGCAGTTTTTTAGAAGTCGTTAAAGTTATTCTTATTTTTATTAACAGCAGCCGTATTTGAAGGTGAATCTGCATCTGTGTAAATTTTAAATCGCTTCGTGCCAAGATGTTGTTTTGTCAAATTTTAAGTCTCTTCATGCCAGGATGTTGTTTTGCCAAATTTTAAATCTCTTTGTGCCAGGATGCTTTTTGTCAAATTTTAAATCTCTTCATGCCAGGATGTTTTTTTTGTCAAATTTTAAATCTCTTCATGTCAGGATGTTTTCTTGTCAAATTTTAAATATCTTTGCGTGCCAGGATGTTTTTTTGGCAAATTTGGTCTAATTCTGTTGAGTGTTGTTCTTAGAAGAAATCATTTAAAGCTTTCTCTATTTTTACAAATGGCATTATAATATGGCATTTGATGGAGGATTGGCATCATGGGGTTTTTTTTAATTTAAAAGCCCTTCGTACCCAGATTTGTTCTGTTCAATTTAATCAATTTCTGTAGAGTGAAGTTTGAGAATAAGTCGTTAAGTAATTTTCCTTCTTCTAGTAACTGTGGCTATATTTGACAGTAGATCAGAAAGATCTGTACCAACTTGTTTTCTGTCAAATCTGGTCAAATTGTGTTATGCAGTTTTTAAAAAGTTGCCTAAAGTATTTTTCCAGTTTTAGTAATGGTGGCCATATTTGATGGTGGATCAGCATCATTTGTATAAGCATTATAGTTCTTTATGCCAGGATGCTTTCTGCCAAATTTGGTTGATATTGGTCAAGTGGTTTTTGAGATAAAATGTTTAAATTATCAAATGTTGACAGATCATGGATAACGGACAATGCACAGCAGATGACTTAGGACCATGCCATAAGCTCACTAGGCCTTACAGTGAAAATAGTAGAAATTTACTTATGCAAATTAAGACTGCAGTTATAATGTTAAGATAAAGTACAGAGAGAACAGACTTTAGGGACAAATATATGTTCTGCAAATGGTTAGACAAGTGCTTTTATATGTCCTGGAAATGGTTAGACAAGTGCTTTATATATGTTCTGGAAATGGTTAGACAAGTGCTTTATATATGTCCTGGAAATGGTTAGACAAGTGCTTATATGTCCTGGAAATGGTTTGACAACTGCTTTATATATGTCCTGGAAATGGTTGGACAAGTGCTTGATATAAAGGATAATCATACTAAGATCTTTAGAGTCCTTCACATAAAGATCCACAATACATTTTTATAAGGGACAATTAAATCAGTTTTTCATTGAGAATTCTTGAAAGTATCCCATAAGTACAATGTCATTTACATAGAGTCTGCATTAAAACAGTTTTGATTTTACTTACTTTTCTACTGCAATCTTCCAATCTCTTTCATGGAATTCCATGGCCTGGTTGAACTTTTCCATTTCAAGGTAGGCATTGCCCATACAGCTGAAGATGTTGGCTAGAAGTTCCTGCTTATTCTGAAGTTCATCATCAGGATAACTCTCAACAACCTTCAATGTTTGCCTTGCCTTCTGTAAGCTTTCCTCATATTCACCTCTAGATTGGGCTGAAATTATCAACATAAACTTTATTACAAATCTTTATATCTATAATAAACTTATTTCTTAAATAGAAAATGTATTGATGAGATTGCATTTTTTTATATGAAAAGTATAATAATAATAATAATTTTTAAAAATAATAATAATGGTATTATTTTTATTATTAAATTTTATTTAATGACAGTAACTCAGTTGCAATAACTATTCTTCATTAAATCCCTCCTATTTTCAGAAAATTACCCCCTTTTTTTGAATAGCGTGAAAAATTTCCCCCTAAATTTTCAGTTCTAGAATATACCCTGTATACATATCATGAGAAACATATATACAGATGGACATGACAAACATATAAGTACAGATGGACATGACAAACATATGTATAGATGGATATGACAAACATTTGTCTAGATGGATATGACAAACATATGTAGAGATGGATATGACAAACATATGTATAGATGGATATGACAAACATATGTATAGATGGATATGACAAACATTTGTATAGATGGATATGACAAACATATAAGTATTGATGGACATGACAAACATATAAGTACAGATGGACATGACAAACATACAAGTACAGATGGAAATGACAAACATACAAGTACAGATGGACATGACAAACATATAAGTACAGATGGATGTGACAAACATATAAGTACAGATGGATGTGACAAACATATAAGTACAGATGGATGTGACAAACATAGAAGTACAGATGGATACAACAAACATACAAGTACAGATGGATGTCACAAACATACAAGTACAGATGGATGTCACAAACATACAAGTGCAGATGGATGTCACAAACATACAAGTACAGATGGATGTCACAAACATACAAGTACAGATGGATGCAGAGAAGCCCATTACTAAAAATGGAAATTGGGGGCAAGAGGGTACAAATTAGTGATTTTGAAGAAAAATTAGGTACACTTACTGCACAGTACAGTTATATTACACTATTTACAACACACAATTCTTTCTACTCTTTTACTTCAATTGTCCTGTATACTGCTTCTGGCTGTTTTCAGTTTTGCAATAAGTTCCTTTTCCAAGATCAATTCATGGCAAGCACAATTGTTAGCCAGCATGTTAATTCTTTTCACAAGCAAAGCTGATAAAGAATCTGACCCAAGGTTCAGCCTGAATTCAGTCTTGTTTTTTCTCACCAAGCTGAAAATTCTTTCAGAATCCGAATTGGAATGGGGGATACTCAGGATGGTCAAGCTAGCCTTGCAAGGTGCTGATATTTGCCTGCTCCATCCAAATCTTTCATCTTCAATATTTTCCCCCAAGCAACATCAATCCTAGGCTCTGCTTCAACAAACAATAATGATGCATCCATCTGGAATTTTAAGAACTCAGTCTTCACTGAATCCAAATTTTCATATTTCACCAAATTTGGAAATCTGCTGGTGAAATAATCAATACTTTCAACACTTGATTGCAGTCTTTCAATGATTTGCGCAACTTCTGAATGGATCAAAATCTCACTACTTAGTGGGAACTTTTTAATGACATAATTGCAGGCATTTCTGAAAAAATGCCTGACCTCCGCATGAAACGTAGAAATTTGATCCGCGGTAAGACTTTCATTTTCTTTTTCAACTGCCATGTGTTTTCTTGCCTCTTGTCCAATCACCAAGCCAGTACTCGACTCCCTTGTATTTGACTTCTTCATAAAGTCCACAGTCAGGAAACTGCTAGCCTTAGCAACAGCTTCAGGTCTTAGGAAACATGCATACAGATCTGCAAGAACCTCATGTACTCGCTTTCTGAGGACATGAATCATTGAGGCATCCTTTTGAAGAGCAAGATTTGCTTTTGTAAAGATTGGCAGTGTGTGAGCCAAAAACAGGCAATACAATTTGGACATGTTGCTACCAAAAAACTGATTTATCCTCTCAAGTCTTTTTGATACATCCTTTGCAACACCACTGGATGAAGGGGATACTTTCTCCACAGAAAAATAATTTCAGTGGCTCCCACTCTTCCAGCAAGCACTTGATACTTTCTAGGATGGACAACCATCTTGTGGGGCCATGCTTGAAAATCTTTCGAATTTTAGTACCACATTCTTCCTGAAATTTGATTAATTCTTGCTGACATTTTGAGCTCTTGTCCAAATAAAAGTACATATCAACAAGAATCTCTTCTATGTCAACTGACAATTCTTTTGTGGCATTTTTTGCAGCAATGTGCAGTAAATGGCAGGGACAGCCATGCATGAATCTTCCAGGATTTTTGTTGGAAATATATGTTGCTACTCCCTTATTGCACCCAGTCATAACAGCGGCATTGTCCGAGCTGAATGCTATGCAGTTCTGCCATGGTATATCCCAGCACTTTAATGCATCATCAAGAAGGTTAAAGATATTCTCCCGTGTGGAAGCCTTGTTGCAAGACACAATGCACAGAAGCTCTGTCGTCACTTGCCCGACATTTGGATTGAAATTCCTCACAACAATAGTATATAGCTGGCTTGATCCACCATCATTGCTTCCATTAGTTGCAACAGAAAAGGGGGAAGTCTGCATTCTCTCCACTAGCTTCTTGACAGAATGATTGGCCATACACTTTATCATATCCATTGTCTTAGATCTGGCACATGAAAATTTCTGAGCGAGCTTCGAATCAGGGAACATTTTCTTGAAAAGTTGTGTAGCATGGTCACTGATGGCTAATGGGAGATTGTGCTCTGCAATGAAGCATGACCAAAGTGCTTCAGCTGAAGTGACTTGGTCCCCTTCAGGCGTAGATTTGAAATAACTAATCAGAGAGATTGATGTCTGCAGAATTGTTGCATAATCTGTATGTTTCTTTGACGAAATGTGTTTGTGAATGTCATCTCTCCCTCCATGCCCAACAGAGAAATCGACACCGCAAATTGTGCAGTTAGCATGGCTGTCATCAATGCGAGAAGATTTGATGAAAGACCAGGTTTAAGAATATTCTTCACTGAACTATGTGTGTCTTTTCTTGCTCTGGATAGGCTTACAACCACCGTCCGACATTTTAAAGCGAAATAAAGCATTCCAGGTGATGGCGCAAAACTGATCACATGATACGAATTACCGTAAAAGACTGGGTAGGATCGAAGTGAACTGTTATATCATGCGGGAAAATGATCTTATGTCGCAAAATACTAGTCTGGTTCCCGGCCTTATATGAAGCCACTGCCTATATCTGAATATGTATAATAAGTATAACAGAGGACCAGTCTAATAAATTACAGAAAATACTGGAACGGACCGAAATCAGTCTCAAGTTATATTCCAGAAAATTCATGATTTTCTCCCACGAAGGCGTGATTTGTGAACAGGCACGGCAATTCGTGACATTCAACCCCAATTTGAGACAATGGGCATCTATGTGGATGTGGCAAACATACAAGTACAGATGGATGTGACAAACATACAAGTACAGATGGATGTGACAAACATTCTAGTACAGATGGATGTGACAAACAAACAAGTACAGATGGATGGGACAAACATACTAGTACAGATGGATGTGACAAACATACAAGTACAGATGGATACAACAAACATATAAGTATAGATAAAATACATCTTATCATTAAATGTTTATGAAACTAAATTGAAAACTAACTATATCAATCACACGACAGCTGTACTAGTCCACAATGTTAAGTCCAATCAAGCAAATATATAAAAGCTGTGTGCTTGCTGAACAATGAAACCTGCCTTAGCAGATATCTCCACATAAAGAAATCTGCCATAGCAAATACCTCCACATAAAGAAATCTGCCTTAGCAAATACCTCCACATAAAGAAACCTGCCTTAGCAGATACCTCCACATAAAGAAATCTGTCTTAGCAGATATCTCCACATAAAGAAACCTGCTTTAGCAAATACCTCCACATAAAGAAACCTGCCTTAGCAGATATCTCCACATAAATAAATCTGTCTTAGCAAATACCTCCACATAAAGAAACCTGCCTTAGCAGATACCTCCACATAAAGAAATCTGTCTTAGCAGATATCTCCACATAAAGAAACCTGCTTTAGCAAATACCTCCACATAAAGAAACCTGCCTTAGCAGATATCTCCACATAAAGAAATCTGTCTTAGCAAATACCTCCACATAAAGAAACCTGTCTTAGCAAATACCTCCACATAAAGAAACCTGCCTTCATAGATATCTCCACATAAAGAAATGTCTTAGCAGATACCTCCACATAAAGAAACCTGCCTTAGTAGATGCCTCCACATAAAGAAACCTGCCTTGGCAGATATCTCCACATAAAGAAATCTGCCCTAGCAGATACCTCCACATAAAGAAACTTGCCTTAGCAGATACCTCTACATAAAGAGACCTGTCTTAGCAGATACATCCACATAAAGAAACCCGTCTTAGCAGATACCTCCACATAAAGAAACCTGCCTTAGCGGATATCTACACATAAAGAAACCTGCCTTAGCAGATATCTCCACATAAAGAAACCTGCCTTAGCAGATACATCCACATAAAGTAACCTGCCTTGGCAGATACCTCCACATAAAGAAACCTGCCTTAGCAGATATCTCCACATAAAGAAATCTGTCTTAGCAGATACCTCCACATGAAAACACCTGGTCATAAAAGACAACATTTATGAACCCAAGTTTCTAATTTCACTTATATAATTTTATTTTATTTCTATACAAAGAAGCCCTGTTCCTGACATTCCCTTGATAGACAGGTTTCAATGTATTCTGAACTTTGTCGAAGTAATACCTACACATACCTTAACAAGCACACACCTTTCTAAATATGGGTACAAATAGCCATAATTGAGTGCTCATGTCTAAATCGAAAACATGCCATACAGTAGCAAGCGGCTGGTAAAATCCATCCAGAAACTCATGATTTTCTCATAAACTACCAACATGCATGACTGGGGTATCATTAACACTCTGCAGGTTTAATCATCACAAAAACCTATCTCACGTGTGTTTTATTGGGTGTGACCATATTGGAAGAAAATGAACCTCCAGAGTGGAGAGTTCCCAACATAGATAAAGGGAGCTAACTTTTCCAGTATGTACATACACCTGAAGGGAGCAATGTTTATGATATCATCGATGTGCTCTTATTATGTGAGTTTTAACCTCATGAAATTTACCCAGATAATAATATGTTAAGAACACAGTCAAATACGGTATTTTTCATACATAAGATATATCAATCCACTCATCACAAAACATTCTTTTTCTTACATTAGGTATATTAATGGCACATAAAATCAAACATTTTGAGAAATAAATCAATAAAAGAAATTTTGGACTTCACAGAATAAATATATGTGGCTCACTAATGCTAACTTGTATACAGTTATGTCCCCTAACACAGGCCATGTTATTACCAACTGTGCGCATTTCTTTGCTCAGACTTGACATTTCAGACTAACTTGGTGCCACATGCCATACAAATTTTAAACAATCTTTATGCAGATCTGACATCTGCAATACTGATTGTTGTACACATGGAACAAATCCTAACAAAAAGAGCTAGTAGCAAAACTTGAATGAGACCTTAATGGCTGTCGTTTTTCAACATGTTTCCTAATCTCTTTCTCATTCCCATTAAAAGCAATAGTCGGGCCAGCAATCCATGATAAGTCCATTTTCTCTTAAACTTTTTAAGATATCTTATATACAATTGTTAGTAAGATATCTTTAAAAGATTATATATATATAGTGAGAGATAGAGATAATGAGTGAGAGAGAGAAAATTAAATAGTCATATTTCACTTGGCTTATATATATATAAGATCTCTTTCTCTCTCTACTAAGTAAATATGACCATTTAGTGAGACAGAAAACTAAAGAGTCTTTCTTGGATTATAAGATTTCAACATATATATATAGGAGCCTCGTTAATCCGGACACCTTCGTTCCCAGTGAATATTTCCGGATTAATGAGTTTTCCGGATAATTGAATCATGCACATTTTTATTTTATGATGTCATCATATCGTATACATATACTGTACATGTACATGTATTTGCTAGCTGTAAATGTACTGTGTATGCAATAATGGTTGAAATAAATTAATGAATACATCTATTGACTTGTGTTTATTTCACTTTATTATAACATGCACTTGTACATACACATACAGTAAATATAAGTTTAAACAATTAACACATCACACTATGTACATGTACATGTATGTACTGTACATACATTTATTATGTCAATTTCCTGAAGAAATCTGTGACCTTTCTTTGCCTGCTGGCTGGTATCTCTACTTGTCTACGCTTGCTTGATGGTGTCGCCATAATAATATAAAAAGTACAACGAATACAAACTGATTTCTCGCAGTTAAATGCATTATGGTAAACTAATAAAATGCAGTCATTTTTATAAGTCGTATTTTACAACTGTTATGGCTGCTAATCAGCCAATAATTGACGTCCCCCTTTATTCTGAAATGAAGCCCTGTCCACAGCTTAAGTCAATCAACATTATTTATTCAGCCATCAACAAACTGTGATTGTTACATACAATTGGTAAACAGCAAAGAGACTTAATGACACTTAATTTATTAACCATATGTTGCGTCAAAAAGTGTGGACAATTTGATCCCAGTGTGTTTACTTAATTATAAACACCCCCATCGGCAACTAGCTAAAACAGACATTGTTTATACAATCGCTGGTTACAATACGGTCACACTACTTGAAGTTTTTCACACACACACACACACACATGATCACGTGATCAATTTATAACTTTAACATACCACTAGAATTTGACCAATCAGAGATTGATACATTGACACACCTCCAAATTTGCGTAGGTGAATCTGTGTTATCCGACTGACTGTATTTTCATATATGATTTTTTCCGGATTATCGAGGCAAGTTTTATAGTAATTTTACACTTTGGTTCCTGATTTTAATTTCCGGATCCGGAATGCGGATTTCTTGATTGACGGAGCTAATTAACGTTTAGAAAATCCGTTCCCGTTGAACTCTGTCCAGATAGCGAGATTTCCGGATAAACGGAGTCCGGATTAACAAGGCTCCTCTGTATATATATATATATATATATATAAAGAGACATAAAGAGAGAGAGGTCTTATCAACTAAGTGAAGACCTTTTAATTTTCTGTTTGAGGGTCTTGAGGGATTTTCCTGAAGAAAATATCCGGTCCCCAGAAAGCTCTGAAAAAAATATTCTTCCTCTGATTTGTATAAAAAGAAGACCTTATTCTAACCAACATTTTACCTGGGGGAAAAATAGATCTTGTGACAGAAAAGAAAGAAATATCCTGGTCACAGATTTTTGGAAGGGGTACTCTGTATCATTTGGGTACTTGGTGCTCAGTAGAAATGACATTTGCTTGCTTGAAAGACTTTATCTACAGCATACTTGTAGCTATGTGCAAGGATGGAAGATCCTACCTTCCCTTTCCGGCAAACAAAATGTATGTTTTTTCTGAAAATTACTAGGTTGACATACATCCGAGGATTACCATTGCTATGTAGAATAACCCAGGTGTCCTGAATGATGACCACCCATGCTGATATGGCATATGACATGAATAACCCAGGTGTCCTGAATGATGACCACCCATGTTGATATGGCATATGGCATCCATTCAGAAGGATGTCAGATTGGTATCATTCTCATTAGGACCAACTAGACTCCATAAGAAGTTTTATTGTGAAAACCCCATTTTCATATGGCTTTCCATTTAGAAGTAGCAAAAACAAGATTTTCAAGATAACTGCCATAGCAGCCATATTGACTGTCTGATCAGCACCATTTTCATTTAGGACCAACTAAACATCATGGCCATCCAACTTGAAGGAGTAACAATAACAGGATTTTTAAATAGCCACGATAATGGTGGCCATATCAGTGGGTCAGAATGACACCATTTTAATTTAGGAGCAATAAGACATCATAAGAACTCTTCTGCTGAAAACCCCATATTTGTATGACTTTCTGTTTATAAGGAGTAGAAATAACAAGATTTTCAAGATGGCAGATTGGTGGTCATATCGGTTGCTAGATTGGCACCATTTTTATTCACTAGACATAAGAAGCCTTCTGGTGAAAACCCCATGCTGATATGACTTTGCATTCATGAGGAGTAGTGATAACAAGATTTTAAGACAGTCACTGAGGTGATCATATTGGATGTCCAAGCAGTACAAGTTTCATTTGGGACCAATTAGAGATCATATGAAGTTTTGCAGTGGAAACCCCATGTCAATATGATTTTCCATTCAGAAGGAGTAGTAATAACAAGATTTTCAAGCTGGCCAGTGTGGTGACTATATTGGATGTTCAGTTAGGACCAACTAGACTATGGGATGTGTGTGCAAAGTTTCATGGCAATCCCTTAAGTAGTTTAGGAGCAGCAAATAACAAACTTGAGCTAACAGCTGGACTGAAGACATAAGTTCAGGGCATCCCATAAGATCTTCTGGTCTATGACCAACAAATGGACTGAAGACAGACAAGTTGAGGCAATCCCATAAGGTCTTCTGGTTTACAACAAACAGATGGATGGAAGACAGTCAAGTTCAGACCATCCCATGAGGTCTTCTTATCTTTGACCAACAGATGGACAGAAGACAGACAAGTTCAGGCTATCCCATAAGGTCTTCTGGTCTATAACCAACTGATGGATAGAAAACAGACAAGTTCAAACCATCCCATAAGGTTCTCTGGTCTATGTTCAACAGAGCTACTCAATGCTAACACAAATCTGAATGTAGTGCACAATCACACCAGTTAAAATTTACAACTTGATGCTGTAAATAAACTTTATACTCTTGGACACGTCAGTGCCATTTTAAAATCATAAATTATGCTTTAACAATTCGTGTACATGTTTCCAAAAATTTATTTGAATGGGAATAAAGCAAAGTGTGCTTGACTGATAGTTGTAAGTTTCAGGTCTTTTATTTTCTCTTCAAGGACCATAATTATCTTCTTCTTTTCTTTGAGTTGGCATGTAGGATATGGAATACCCTAAGTGAGAGAAAGGCATAAAGTTCCGAGTTCAGGATCACTGAGAGTCAGGATCACTGGGAGTCAGGATCACTGGGAGTCAGGATCACTGGGAGTAAGGATCACTGGAAGTTATTTCCAACAAAAAGTCAGATATGTAATTTCTATAGATTTAACACCATCCATCTTAATTTATTATATCATAAACATGGTGACTGCTATGATGTGCATTTTTTACATTCTGAGGGGAAAAAAACCCCATAATTTTCTTTAAATTGTCGAGTGTCAAATTTACCTTCATCAATCTCTTCCAAAGCTTTGAGTATTTTGTCTGGAGACACTCTGCCTCTTGATGGAGCACTGCGATGACTGCGATCTTTGTCCCGTTTTCGGGCATACATGGGCTTCTGTTGCCTCCAGAAATCAGCTCGGGAATACAAATAATCCAACCCATCACACACACGGTCTTTAATATCTTTGCTCATGTCATTTCTATTTCCCATGAGACCTGAAAGATTGTATGATTCATCAAATAGTACCATATTTGCCATATATCTTAGGACAGGAAAACATAATTTTTTTTTCCTTGTTTCATAACTTAGGAACTAAAAATATACACTCCAGAAATTTGTTGCAAAACTTTTAAAAATTAGTAACTGTAACTGCCCCGATCCTAAATTCTTTGAACAGAATGTCATAAATATTGTATTCTTCTTTCTTTGACTTGTTTTTTCTTCTTGCTTTTGTACAAAGAAATCCAATGACACAAGAAACAAGTACAAGATCACAGGAAGTGTGGGGTCTACTGTCACCTTTTATATAGACATCACAATAACTCAAGTTGCCACTACCATGCTTGAAAAATGATCACTCAAATTTAACATTTGAAATTATGGGTCACTTTGTGACTTAGAAAGTTGTTTAGTCCCCAATTTTAATGTTTATTACAGCAACTATTCTGCAGGCCACAGGCACAGTGGTCAATGTTTTTGTAATTGTTGAATAGACATTTTCATTGATGTATGTGGCCTTATCTGCATACGGTACAAAGAAATGCAAAGATCAGTTTCTCTGCTATTTTCTGTCTCAAGATGATGAAATATGATCACATTTGGACTAAAAAAGTCGGGTAGTGCTCCTAGAAGTATGGCTATTATAGCTGTTTGCCATGCAAATCTGTCAGTATGTCACATGGGTGTTTAGCTGGATGGGAAACACAGCTTTTTTAATTAACTGGTAAATAGACTTTTTCAGACAAAACTTTGCATTATTCAATCAACATGAATAGGGATTAGAATAAAATGGTTAATTAGCAAATGTTCCATAACTCCCAGTGTACTACAAATAATTTAGGATGTCATGGCTTTGATACTGTCCCGACATATGGTATATATAAGTTGTAATATTGTGAAGAAAAAAATGGCAGCTAATTATTTTGTTTTACAATAGAAAATATGTCACTAAATAATGCTGGGTTTGCAGTTATGTTACAAATTGATTCAAGTAATTTCAAACTTGTGTTTATATCCCTGTGACAACAGTCATGAAACTTGTTGACCAATACAAAAATATCAGTGACAACAGTCATGAAACTTGTTGACCAATACAAAATATCACTGTGACAACAGTCATGAAACTTTTTGACCAATACAAAATATCACTGTGACAAGTCATGAAACTTGTTGACCAATACAAAATATCACTGTGACAGCAGTCATGAAACTTCTTGACCAATACAAAATATCACTGTGACAACAGTCATGAAACTTCTTGACCACCACAAAATATCACTTGCTGCAAGGTGCTCTGACATAAAGATATTCCTTACCTTTGTTTCATAAAATCGATGAATAATGAAGAACCCTATAGGACCATTCATGTAACAGTGGAATCCAATAAAATGAACTCAGATTCTGTGAATTTCTGAATGTATCAATTAACTGTGTGTATGATAAAATAATCTAATAAATATTTATTATTTTTTACAAAATAGAGCTGATAGCAAACCTTTTCACATTTCCCTGCAAATTTGTGATGACAAGATTTCATAGTATGTATGTATGTATGTATGTATGTATGTATGTATGTATGTATGTATGTATGTATGCATGCATACCTGCCATGCCACGATTTCTGACTCCCAAACAACCCGACTTGGTCGTGTTTTTAACACGATTTTCATTAAATCCTATGAAAAACAGAGAGTGAGAGAGAGGCAGACAGAGAATGAGAGAGACTGAGAGAATGAGAGACCTTTTTTGACACTGCAATATATGCACATAACCTGTGGTCTATATAAACAGTAACCAGTCATGATTCGCATAGCTTCAGGCTTAATGCTCAATGAATACTATCACCCTTAGACAGTTTTATACAGTTAATTTTTATAGATGCAATTAAAAGGTAAAGGTAGTCAGGGATAAAGAACCACCATTCAATAAAGTACTTAATTGATCTGACGACAGCAAAGGTGATTTTGTGTTACTAATCCTCTGAGCATTGCTGAGCACTACAACTTGTATCACTTTCAAACTCTACAATGAAAAATTGAGAGCAGCAAGATAATGCTGTACTCCATAATCCAACAAACAGTGACAATTAAGAGTAAAACTACTGTGTATACTTGCGTATAGTCCAATACCAACTGCAGACTGCATAGACCCAGATCTGCCATCATGTAATGCGCCAGCAGATCTGGATCTCTGCAGTTTGTAAGGACTAATCAGTAGAACAAACAACATAGACCCTTATCTGCTGGCGCATTATGTCTATGTTGTTTGCATCTGGACCAGGTATATAGGGTAAGTACATGTATACTCATGTCCATCCATCTGTCTGTCTGTCCATCCATTGCCACTTAATTAAGTTTTGTATTTAGGCCACTTCAAGTACTGTGGTGGGATATCTGTGTTCATGAACACAATTTTAGTTTTATATAATGTCTATGTGGTTGTGATTGTGTGCTTGTTTGTGTGTGTGTGAGTGAGTGGTGAGTGGTGAATATATATAAAAATGCTAAGTTTACCTGCTTTTTTTTCATTTGGAAGTGTATTACATTCTTCTGAGACAAAACAGGTACTTTATTTTCTTTCATTAAAAATTTAATATCTGATCATTTTCTGCAGGCTTCTAGGGATATGTTCTTTATTCTCAATTGTAAAACAACATTTATGTTCGTCATGGGCACTAACCCCTTTGGGACCCCAAAAAACCCACTATTCTCAAAAACTCCCACCATTGTCAGAATGTTGTATGTATGGATGTATGCATGACCAATTAAATGTTAATTACATTTCTTTTGCTCAATCAGAAGATGAAAGGTACATGTAGTTTTGTGTACTCCAAATAACGGTGTAACTTCTCTAATCCAGCCACATATGGGTTGATACATTTTGTCTGTGTTAGGTAAGTAGCTGTATATGGGAATAAAACATAAGTCAGAGGATTATTAAAAGTAGGCAACAGCAGACAGTGGCTGCATATAATAGGTGGCTGTTAAAGTGAGGTGACCATTATGGGAGGTTGTACAGTATCAGTTTTGAATGACCTAGTTGTAAATTTATTTATAGAGGAAAATAAAAAAGTGGTCAAAACATAAGTCATGTATTAAGCAAGGCTATTGGCTGTACGTTGCCTCATCATACATTTCTATATCATGGCTGTATGCTGTACTTTGCCTCATCATACATCTCTGTATCATGGCTGTAGGAAGTACTTTGCCTCATCATACATCTCTGTATCATGGCTGTAGGCTGTACTTTGCCTCATCATGCATCTCTGTATCATGGCTATAGGCTGTACTTTGCCTCATCATACATCTCCATATCATGGCTATGGTTTGTACTTTGCCTCATCATACATTTCTGTATCATGGTTATAGGCTGTACTTTGCCTCATCATACATTTCTATATCATGGCTATAGGCTGTACTTTGCCTCATCATACATTTCTATATCATGGCTATAGGCTGTACTTTGCCTCATCATACATTTCTATATCATGGCTATAGGCTGTACTTTGCCTCATCATACATTTCTATATCATGGCTATAGGCTGTACTTTGCCTCATCATACATTTCTATATCATGGCTATAGGCTGTACTTTGCCTCATCATACATTTCTATATCATGGCTGTAGGCTGTACAGTTCCTCATCATACATTTCTCTATCATGCAATTTTTCAATGCCTCTTAAAATAAAATCACTTAATCACTTGGCAATGATAACAAGTTTAAAATCAAACAGTCAAGACAATGGCTTAATGTATAATTACAGTCCAAACTGCATATGACATGGCAGCCTCCCTCAGTTAAAGATCAGGTAAAACTGTACATCTTTTTTACGTAAACTTTGCAAACATTTAAAATATACCAATTAGTTTTATTCAAGCACCTACAAACACTTACCGTATGTGCTTGTGTATAAGCCAATACCAACTACAAACTGCAAAGACCCAGATCTGCGCTCACATAATGTGCTGGCATATCTGGGTCTATGCAGTTTGTAAGGACTAATCAGTAGAACAAACAACATAGACCCTGATCTGCCGATGCATTATGCGATGGCAGATTAGAGTCTATGTTGTTTGCATTTGGTTTCGGTTTATACGTGAGTGTATATGGTACATAATTATATCTATTATTCCCTAGAGTGAACTTTTTCAAAAGAAAATGTAGACTCTAAAAAATGTTAATAACTCACTTTCGTCCTTATTGAGTTTTTCCAAATACTCCTTGTCCCCATAGAGTTCCCCTAGAAGCTGTTTGATAGTTTTGGAATCCCCTGCACCTCGCCCAGGCTTTTCCCGTTCCTTTTTCACCTCTTTTTTCTGTCCTGGTTTCTGGTAGCCTTTCTGACCCTGTTTCTTGGCCTGCATTAGAAATCAATCCCAATAGTATATGTAATTATATACAGATATTCTCCTTTCAGCTTGTTAAAAATCTAACTATTTTACGTGGTTTAAAACCTACATATGGATACATGAATTGTAAAGACTGAAAGTTAACATGTACATACAGTACTCCCTCACTATAAGGCCATTCATTATAATACAGTCTCTCTTACAAGGCAAGTATGATCATGGATCCCATTTCATTAAGTAGTAGTAAAATTATATGCATCATGCACTTCATTATAAGGCTGTCTCACTATAAGGCTCTTCATTATAAACACAGTTCCTGTATAAGGCAAGTATGGTCATGAATCCCATTTCATTAAGTGGTAGTGAAGTTATATTCATCATGTACTTCATTATAAAGCTGTCTCACTATAAGGTTCTTCATTACAACACAGTTCCTGTATAAGGCAAGTATGATCAAGTGGTAGTAAAATTACATGTATCATACACTACATTATAAGGCTGTCTCATTATAAGGCTTATCATTATAACACAGTTCATGTATAACACAAGTATGATCATGAATCCCATTTCATTAAGTGCTAGTAAAACGATATGTATCATACACTGCATAATATGGTGGTCTCACCATAAGGTGATATACACTATGGCTCCCATGGACAGTGTTATAATGAGGGAGTACTTATTATTATGATACACTCTCAATAGTTTTCTAATAGCTATGGAAAGAAAAAGATATTGTCCTTATTTTACTTCATGCACAAACTTGTATAATTTATCTTGATTAAACAGCAAATTGAAGAATAAAATATCACTATCTCTAGGATATTTTATGCCCTGTTCTGGTAACAACTTTTCTGAAAAGTAATCCAATATTTGACAATCATCTTTGTCTCCGTAATTTTGACAGGAGGAAGGCTAGCAAGAATTAGAAAATAATCTCAATTCTATTACTTTTTTGAGGTTCAATTTTTACGACTAAGAAAATATAAAACATTTAATTCAAAAAAATTGCATGCTGGTTATTTTAATTTTTTGGTTTACAGCAACAACAAAATACATGAAAATTAGTACAAAAGAAATGAAAGATACATTTACTGTAAGAAAAATGTTGATTTCACACTAACTGCATTTCAGTTAAGGTTCTGTAACATTTTTATTAATTACTTTATATTGACAGTTGTTTACCCTATAACTCTGTCCAAACCTGTGAGAAATATCCATACCCAGTATATCATGTTTAGCCTGTAGCCCTGTGCGAAATATCCATATCCAGTATATCAAGTTTAGCCTGTAGACCAATGGGAAATATCCATACCCAGTATATCATGTTTAGCCTGTAGACCAATGGGAAATATCCATACCCAGTATATCATGTTTAGCCTGTAGACCAATGGGAAATATCCATACCCAGTATATCATGTTTAGCCTGTAGACCAATGGGAAATATCCATACCCAGTATATCATGTTTAGCCTGTAGACCAATGGGAAATATCCATACCCAGTATATCATGTTTAGCCTGTAGACCAATGTGAAATATCCATACCCAGTATATCATGTTTAGCCTGTAGACCAGTGTAAAATATCCATACCCAGTATATCACGTTTAGCCTGTTGACCAATGTGAAATATCCATACCCAGTATATCATGTATAGCCTGCAGACCAATGTGAAATATCCATACCTAGTATATCATGTTTAGCCTGTAGCCTAGTGTAAAATATCCATACCCAGTATATCATGTTTAGTCTGTAGCCCAGTGTGAAATATCCATACCCAGTATATCATGTATAGCCTGTAGACCAATGTGAAATATCCATACCCAGTATATCATGTTTAGCCTATAGACCAGTGTAAAATATCCATACCCAGTATATCATGTTTAGCCCTGTAGACCAGTGTAAAATATCCATACCCGGTATATCATGTTTGGCCTGTAGACCAGTGTAAAATATCCATACCCAGTATATCATGTTTAGCCTGTAGACCAGTGTAAAATATCCATACCCAGTAAATCATGTTTAGTCCATAGCCCTGTGTGAAATATCCATACCCAGTATATCATATTTAGCCTGTAGCCCTGTGTGAAATATCCATACCCAGTATATCATGTTTAGTCCATAGCCCTGTGTGAAATATCCATGCCCAGTATATCATGTTTAGCCTGTAGACCAGTGTAAAATATCCATACCCAGTATATCATGTTTAGCCTGTAGCCCAGTGTGAAATATCCATACCCAGTATATCATGTTTAGTCCAAAGCCCTGTGTGAAATATCCATACCCAGTATATCATGTTTATCCTGTAGACCAATGTGAAATATCCATACCCAGTATATCATGTTTAGCCTGTAGCCCAGTGTGAAATATCCATACCCAATATATCATGTTTAGCATGTAGCCCAGTGTGAAATATCCATACCCAGTATATCATCTTTAGCCTGTAGCCCAGTGTGAAATATCCATACCCAGTATATCATGTTTAGCCTGTAGCCCAGTGTGAAATATCCATACCTAGTATATCATGATTACCATACAGCCCTGTGTGAAATACCCATACCCAGTATATGTTTAGCCTGTAGCCCTGTGTGAAATATCCATACCCAGTATATCATGATTACCATACAGCCCTGTGTGAAATATCCATACCCAGTATATCATGATTACCATACAGCCCTGTGTGAAATATCCATACCCAGTATATCATGTTTACTCCATAGCCCTGTGTGAAATATCCATACCCAGTATATCATGTTTACTCCATAGCCCTGTGTGAAATATCCATACCCAGTATATCATGTTTAACATACAGTCCTGTGTGAAATATCCATACCCAGTATATCATTACCATACAGTCCTTTGTGGAATATCTATACCCAATATATCATGCTTATCCCATAGTCCTGTATGGAATATCCATACCCAGTATATCATGTTTACCCCATAGCCCTGTGTGGAATATTCATACCCAGTAAATAATTTTTATCTATTAGCCCTGTGTGGAAAATTCATACCCAGTATATCATGTTTACCCTATAGCCCTGTGTGGAATACCCATACCCAGTATACCATGTTTACCCCATAACCCTGTGTGGAATATTCATACCCAGTATATCATGCGTACCCTATAACCCTGTGTGGAATACCTATGCCCAGTATATCATGCTTACCCTGTAACCCTGTGTGGAATATTCATACCCAGTATATCATGCTTACCCTATAACCCTGTGTGGAATATTCATACCCAGTATATCATGCTTACCCTATAACCCTGTGTGGAATATTCATACCCAGTATATCATGCTTACCCTATAGACCTGTGTGGAATATTCATAGGCAGTATATGATGTGTACCCAATAGACCTGTGTAAAATATCCATACCCATTATCATGTTTAAGTTATAGCCATGTGCATAATATCCATACCCAGTATATTGTTTTGTATTTTTGCACCCTCAGGTGGGGGTTTTTTACATTCTGAGTCTGTAAAAATTGTATTTACATGTATATTTGTACACTCATTTATTGTACATAGAACTATTTAGTCTTACACAAAAATAAGCAACATTTTTTAATTAATAATCAACTGAAATTTATAATTATTATTTTTTAGGTATAATTATTTTTACACTCCCCAAAATAATAAAAATGTACACAAAATTATGAACAATATGTGTAAATCACAAACAAGCAGTGTTGATTATACCTTGTTTACCCCATGCAGTTTATACACACTTGACGGTGAGTTACACCTTCAGCAAAATAGAACACACCCAGATATTTAAAAACAATATTCTATCTTGTGTGCTTCACAAATGTCATCAATTAACAACAAAATGTCATCAATTAACAAAAAAATGTCATCATTTAACAAAAACAAAATTCATGATAATGTCCTCCTGATGAAATTGTTGGTAAAAACCAAACTGATGTATTCTTTATTAATAAACTATAATAAACTATAAAGCATGTAATTTTATCCACACCAGTGCATTTAACAATACTTGTAATATGTAAGACTGTTCTGTTATTCTTTGCGAATCAAAAGTAAGTTTTGATCCAATTTATTAAACAAATTAAGAAATATAGATTTTGCATGCCCACAAAGGCACTAAATGATAAAAATTATGAATCTCTCAATTCATTAATAAACACTGACCACAGCAATTTACCTAAAAATGTGCAAAAGAAACAGCAACAAATACCCGTGTATCCCATTTATAGTATATTGCTACCTGTTCCTTTTCTTTCTTGGTTTCAGGCATAGTTTTTTGTCGCTCAAGCTGGAATGGTATCAATTATTTTGCAAACGTGATTCTTTAAAAGTACAGGTGACATGACTCATGTTAGTTCAATAATTTCTAAGTTTCTTTGCATGCATTATTCATTTTATCTAGAGGCTTCAATATTTTTATTATTCAAGTCAAGCTGTGCTGTAAAACTGATGTGCTGATACTGTGAGTAGGTACAACGAGACACAAATGCTTATACATGGATACAACGTGACACAAATGCTTATACATGGATACAACGTGACACAAATGCTTATGCATGGATACAATGTGATATTAATAGTGATATAGCAGATGCTTTTATCTCTTGATGTAAGTAAAGCCATTTTCTATGTCAAAAATCTTGTTCCACTAAAAGATTAAATTACACGTTGAATATATGCATCAGGTATTTTATTACATTTTAATTATACAGATGAACTATAGAATATGTTTCTTATGGCCAGAATTTCTGAAGAACAGGAAAAATGGCATAAATAATTAGTGCATCAAAATCAATATTTTATTAACAATAGAAAATCACAAATTCCATACTATAAACTCGTTCTATGTATGACCTACTTTAATATATCAAAGTATTTCTCTTATCTTGTCAACAAATATCAAATGCTGTCAAAATTTCATCTGATGAATGGATCTACTGACATACACTAAACATTTTATATTTTAACTTAATTCACCATAATGACTTGCTTTTACCCTCTAATTTTTCTTATGCTATCAAATAAGAAAATTGTCAATTATCTGAGTATTTTAATTTTTTATATAGCTTTTATTTTCTTCTTAAATATTTCCAAATTTTTTTATACATATGAACTGAAAATTTTAATTAATATTTTTTGGCTGAATTATTGAAATGTCTGAAAAGATGATATGTAAAGAATTTACAAAAGAATTCAAGACAATAGAACATTGGTAATATTAGATTGATTAAGAGTAAACTTTGCTAAACATAAGGCTTTGTCCTGGCTTTCTTTTTCAGAATTTCCTCAGCAATATTACCAGAAAAAGATCAATTAGTTTGTGTGTGTGTGTGTGTGTGTGTGTGTGTGTGTGTGTGTGTGTGTGTTGGGGAAAGGGAGGAGTTTAAAGAGGAATGTGAGATGTGAGAGGTTGGGACCTAGTGCAATGCACTTGGTTTTAAGTCAGTCAACAGACATTTTTATTTTCTGATGGCTATCAAGCATCTACTTAAATTTAGTAGAATCGAAAATTCTTCTATACAACTCTACATAAAACAAGATCAATTGATGTGTGTGTGTATGTATGTGTGTGTGTGTGTGTGTGTGTGTATGTGTGTGTGTCTTGGGGAAGGGGGAAGGGGAAAAGAGGAATGTAAGAGGTTGGGATCTAGTAACATGCACATGATTTTAAGCCAGTCAACCATCATTTTTAGTTTCTGATGGCTATCAAGCATCTACTTAAATCTAGTAGAATCTAGAATTATTCTATAAAAGACTACATAAAACAAGATCTACCAAGGCTTCAGTTCTGACAAGGAATTTCCATCACAACTACAGTGCTTCTACACTCTACTGAAATTAGCTGGGCTTTTTTTCATATAAAAGAATACCCGTCTTTATTGTATACTTGATATGTAAATATAGAAATTGATCGGTGAAATATTTGTCATCATATAGATAAAACTGATATGCTTACTGGTTTTCTTGCAAACAAAATGCATCTATTTGTTGCTATCATATTTTAAGCAATGTTTAGCAATCTATTGATCTCTCCATGAACAATATGTTTGACAAAGATAGTATCTATTAGCACCAACTGGTTTTACAAATATTATTATTGTAAACAAAAGCGTTTAGAGAGTTTTAACATATCCAGCTCAGACAGCTGGACACATTTACTTTGAGAAATTATTGAAATGAGAGTGTTAGTATTAAAAAAAAAAACTGGGATAGCGATCAGAGATGGCTAAAATAAAACATGGGACAGGGAACAATAAATGCTACAGTGTATGGAATACTATTGAATAACAAAATAAAATTAACAGATTTTGTCCTAAAACTTTGTTTGCTAAAAATCATTCCGCCAAACTTTATCTTAGATTAAACTTGAACAATAAATGATTAGCTGATTCAGAATCACATTTATTTGATCATAATTGTGGTGCTCTCATACAGTACTGGAGGGATATTCAATTAACAATAGCAATAATGTAGTGCTTATCTGTTGTTGGAAACTGAAGATATTAGGAGCACCTTGGGAAATAATTAGATGTAGACAAGTAATGCTATATCAAAAGAACTTCATAGACATAGTCAGGTGATACTACATCAATACACCAGCATATAACTAAACTATTTTCTAATAATAAATCACGGACAGAATGAATAACTTGATGTAATTGAAAATTATAATATGTAAGCAACACTTTTTATTGCCTTTCTTCTGAATGTGTTTCTGAGTTTTTTCTTTTGTTTTGCAAAATGCAATAAGTCTGGTGACATTTTACAATTTCCACAACAAAAAAAAGAGAATAATTTGAAACATCACCTTCCATTGATATGTCTTAATTTGTCTATATTACTAGACAAAAGATACTAGTGAGTGTATCTTGTATGAATATATTCCTAGATTTCACAACTAAGTTCCATCCTTTATTTTGGGATGTGCACTTGGTTGGAGTGTATGGGTATTGGTGCATGCAGGCAAGGTGTAGGATGCCTTAACTTGTGGATCCAGGCTTGATTCATAGTAGGGGAAAAATGATAACACTCAAGCCTGTATGACAATATTCTTTCTAAATAATATCCTATATATATTTCCTACTTTGTCAGCAAGAATCTAGCAGATCAGTTATATACAGTCATATTTATATTCTTTTGCAAAGATAGGTTTTACTTGCTGTACGAAATACAATGATATATTTTTTTTTTAAGTGTACATTGTTTAACAGGTACCACAGTGTTGTACGTATATAACATGATCTCATAATAAATACATTGTGTAATATAGCTGACAAAATTTGTTATAAGACAGTAATATATGGTAGAAAATAAGCACAATTATCCACATTTTCAAACCAGCATTTTTAGACACCTAGATTATGTAGATGCAAATTGTGATTTTGCATGTTTAAAAGTGTTTTGAATATTTCTTTATAACCAACATTTAAAGGAAAGATGATGTCTCTGACATATTACAGTAACTATAATCATCTTTCTTTGTACAATTATTTTTTACTTTCACTCCTTAACATTTTGTCAGCTTTGATATTCATTTACAAGAATTAAATGACTCTTGTGAGTCATGTGCTATATGACACATTAAATAAAACGTGAGAGTCAGTAGATGGGGTAACATATGAATACCGTATTTGTTCATGTGTGCAACACACCTAACTGCAAATGCTATAAACCCAGATCGTCTGTCAAATTATGTTCCAGCATATCAGGGTCTACTCTATTCATCCTCTTAATGATTTAAGGCAAATAGATAGAACATGGTCTGGAAGTCTGAGCTTGAGGCTAAGACAGAGTTTCGCTATCAGCCAATCAGAAATGACCTTTCAAAAGTAACATCATTTCTGATTCGTTAAAATAAAATGTCATGTTGAAGATTTGTATGATTTCCAGAACTGGTCTGTAAGCATATTATATGAAGACAGATCATGGTCTATGCAGTTCAGGGTTAGGATTTTGCTTTACACAGATAAATACGTTTTATTTATTTTTTCTCTTTTTTTTCTGAAGCATGCTGTTATGGAGATTTAATATAAAGTCCCTCAACTGAAACAGTTTTTTTTTTCAATTTTGTCTTGGAATTTTCAAAGAAAAGTATAGACAAATCAAAGTACTGGGAATACTTATAACTTGAGTACTGAGAATACTGATGACTTGGAGGGTTAGGGAAATATGGTATACTAAACAGGATCAAAAAGATGAATATAAATTATAAAATATTGATAATCATATTCCTTGTTATGATCAAAAGCAAATACCAATATCCCTTTAAAAACATGTAATCTGAATTTAAAATATTTAACTCTTGTCTTTATTCAAAAATAATTTGTATTGTATTGAAATGATTCCAAACTGAAGCTGTAAAACGACATCAAGGTAGGTACACTCTGAGTATATAATTTTCCATTAGGATTACATTTTCAGTTATATCCCTTTACATACAGCTAGACTTGTTTTTCCCTTAGGATTACATTTTCAGTTATATCCCTTTACATACAGTTAGACATGTTTTTCCCTTAGGGTTACATTTTTAGTTATATCCCTTTACATAAAGCTAGACTTGTTTTTCCCTTAGGATTACATTTTCAGTTATATCCCTTTACATACAGCTAGACATGTTTTTCCCTTAGGATTACATTTTCAGTTATATCCCTTTACATACAGCTAGACATGTTTTTCCCTTAGGGTTACATTTTCAGTTATATCCCTTTACATACAGCTAGACATGTTTTTCCCTTAGGATTACATTTTCAGTTATATCCCTTTACATACAGCTAGACTTGTTTTTTCAAGGGTGGGGCTCTGGGTGGTCAAGTGGTCTAAGGCACTTGCCTTTACAGATCACTCACACATCTCACCTCTGTCCATGTGAGTTTGAGTCTCGGCTTGACCAACATGGGCATGTGAAAAAGCTTGCCAGTAGCTTCCCATAGGTCAGTGGTTCTTCCTGGGGTCTTCCCAGGTTCTTCCTCCACCAAATATACTGGCTGCCATGTATAGCCTAACATGTACTGAAAGATGGCTTTAAACCCCACAAAACCAAACCAAAGCCATTTCCAAGGGAAAAAGGTCATAATAGAAAAGTGTCTATTATTAGAAATACATAGTCTTAGTAACTGAGAGTAGACAGAATAATCCCTCTAAGCCAACAAAACTATTATACTAAAATTTCTATTATTTGGAAATTTAAAATAGAATTTGATATCATATGTTATATCAAGTCATTCTTCAGAATATGCTGTATTATCTGTAATTTTTCATACGCTTTTCATTTCTTAAAGTTTGAGTGTATGAATAAATATAAGTAAAAATATTAATCACAATCTTCAGAAAACTTTTTAGTACATTATTTACAAAATCTTGACAAGAATATGAAATTTTCTCCAAAAAAATTAAAGAGTAAAAATTAATGATTTTGATGGATTGATAATGTATGAAAAATTTGAGTCTAAGAAAATTATAGACAATATAGCATTTTTTGTCAAATCAATTTCTTAAATATCAATATAAAGAATTTTCTAGAAGTTTATTCAATCACTTAATTAATTAATCAATAAATTAATTGATTAATTAAAGATAACAGTAGTTTCTCCATAATAACACTAATGTGTCTATAGGGTAAGGTAGAGGCATCACACTACGACTTTAGTTTACCTTGGCTTTTTGCTCCTAATGTGAAGACACAAAACATGCAACAATGAAAATGTGACGTTAAAATAAATGTCATGTCAAAGAATACTGATATGTCTATGTATACCTGTCATGCAACTGACATGCATTTGAAGTTAAATGGCATCTACATGTTACATTATTGGACAACAGGCTTAACTATGCAAAACAATTGAAAATACTCATGACTATGATATATTTTGTGTCTTAAAACATGCAGAATATGGATCATAAAAATATGAAATGTAAATAATAACATTATCAAATTTGATATAAAATATGTGAATTCAAAAAACTTATATAAATGCTATGTTAAAATTATTAAGTCTATGTAGTATATTAACATATCTAGGCTCCATATGACTTTACAAAAAAATCTTTTGAAATGAAATGAAAATTTTAAAACCAAACTGTGGGTTTCTGTATAGTTGCAACCAAAGAATTTCTTTCTTCAAATTTTTGCAAGTATCAATGCTGCTTTGTTTTGCCACAACATTATCAGACTTTGTATGCTACCTTAAGTTTTCCATTAAATGGTTCAAGATTCAATCTTTGGTTGCAAATCAATGGATAAAAACTTATATAAACCTTTCCAGTGGACAGTTCTTTCATATTTACCTCCTCCTGCTCCCCCTGTCCATTATGTCTGCCATTAAGGTACTGATTCTATATATGCCTGATACAAGACTGAATGAAACAGGTGACACAATAAACACTTCCACATTACTTTATTGCTATAAATCAACTTTACTGAATGTGTCGTCTTAAATACTAGTGTAAACAGTTACATCAAAGTATAAATCAACTTTATTGAATGTGTCTTCTCAAACAGAGTGTAAATCAACTTTACTGAATGTATCTTCCCAAACACTAGAGAAAACAGTTACATCAGAGTATAAATCAACTTTACTGAATGTATCTTCTCAATCACTAGAGTAAACAGTTACATCAGAGTACAAGTAAACTTTAAAAATACACTTCAATCATGAGACACTTGTGTTCACAAAATTAATGTCCTTATTTTAGAAAAAACATTGTGCAGGAAACCTGACCAATTACTGTCCAATTTATTTAAATAAAAATGTAGCAATTACTGTCCATTTCATTTAAATGAAGCAATAAATTTAATTTAAAAGAAGTTGTCAAAGTTTAACTTAAAGAATGATTCTGAAATCTGACAAATTATCAGTAAAAGGGAAAGAGACCAAAATGCCCATGTAAGCAAAAAATTACCCGTTTGATACATTTGATGGCTGTATTGTTTACCTCTATGATATGTAATGACAAATTAGAATAAAATATATATACTTATGGCCATTATGATTACTTTCCTATTTTTCTTGAAAACTGAAAAAAGCACTTATTATAATAGAATATTTTCAACCAAAAATCTTTGAAATGTGGGCTCATTTTTACAATTTTGAAACATAAGTAGTTTGTGTGATGAAATAAAAAAAAACAAATTATACTGTTTATGATCAGTAAATAAGAAACAAATGATCTATGATTACTCATTCAATATATGAATTCGATTAAAACAAATGAGAAAAAGGATTGTATTGACTTTAGGTCACAAGTATTTTACTCATCTGCAGTTCTCCCCCCCCCCTTGTTTATTTTTGTTGAGAAAAAAACACTTTTCCATGTAGTAAATGGCATTGTTTAAATTGAAAATGTCCAAATATGCTATCATTCAGCCATGATGAAAGTGAAAATATTTATGTATTTATTTATTTATTCACTTCCTTGTTCAGTTGAATAATTCTTGTGAAAATCGTTTATAGCTTTTAAGTCTTCAGGGCATTAAACAATTTGACATTCCTCAATATAGCGAACATAATTGTATTTACTGATTGATTAATTAATGCAATTATTTGTCTAAACTAATAATTATTTAATTAATTCATTTGTTTATTTACCAGTATATATAATCCAATTATGTGCCTACTTATTTCACAAAAATGTATAAGAAATAGTGACGGTATGGAAATTATTCATTATTTTAAGCTGATTGATAATGGCAACAAAAATTAAATACCACATTTCTTTTGGAGACATTTTGATAAAATTGGTTAAATAATTCAAAATTTAGAACAATAAAAATAACTGAGGAAAATAATAATTACTCCATGAATACAGCCTTGGGATAAAAAAAAAAACGACTTAGATGAAATTACATGGGAAAAGGACTAATTTTAACAAAATGAAACTTTCAGGTATTCAGTTCACAAAATATTTTTTTTTGCAGTGAAGAACTGTTAACCTAAGTGCTTGTGAAAATACATATTTACACTAAATATGTATGAATATAGCTTCCATAGTACCGAGTGCTGGTCAATATCAGTACCATAGTGGCAGAATGTCATGTGATATGAATATATCTGAGCCCATTAAAGCCATAATGGAAAGGTCTATACAAATGAAAGGAGGGTGTCATTGGCTATCAATACTTACCTCTTCTTGTTTGTAGAAAAATGATAAATCTCCTTTGGCTTCCAGTTTAACTGAATTTGGTGCTGAAAATTTTAAATAAACAAATAAAGAGACTCCATTTTTGTTGAGCAGCCCTTTCTTATTCAGTTAGAAAGTAAACAGTTTAACATTAACCTTAATCAAGGGTGTGGTTGGACATATTTATGTATGGACATGCACATGGATGCTACATCAATAAAAGTGATGTTATTTTGAAAGATATTGTAGGACAAGATTCTAAAGATTTGTCTCAAATGTCTGCCTGTTATGATATCAAAATAAAGCAGTCATTGTAGCATAAACAAGAGACCCCCATTCGGTCAAGCCTGCCTTTCATTCAGCTAGAAAGATAAAAAAACTTTAAAATACATTGAGCTTCATCTAAAAACTTAAACACTGACCTTAATCTAGGATGTGGACACTCACTCAAAAAATGTATTCATAGGTTTTTTGTTAATACTCAAGCAACTGTGTTTTTGAGACATGAAGCTAAATGTTTGTGAATACAAGTAAATTTGACCTACATTTGAGAGCAGTGAGAAGCACTTTTTGAGACAAATGCACTTTATATTGAATTTCAATAAGAAAATGAAAAGTGTACTGCAGAGGTGTCTGAGTGATTTGTACACTCTGGAACGATTTTCATATGTCTCCTCACCTCAGCTTCTTGATCTTTTTACTGACAATAGCCACTGTTACTTCATGCTATTTTATGTTGCATAACGACTGTTTTTATTTACTACTTTCTTTATTAGACTCCAAGGCTTCTTGTTTGCTTTTAGATCTGATTGCCTTATCAAAAGTACTTGTCTTATCTACAAACCAGATTTTTCACATTTTTCTATGAATGCATGGACCCCTATTTGGGGTCAAAGAGTAGACATGTATAGAAAAGGTATAAATGCTTTAGAAACAAAATCTCAGCTAACTTCCTATACTGTTGTTAATGGCCTCTTGACATTTCTGGATTCCAAGTCGGAATTCCTGGAGTTCTGGACGGAGCCTGTGACCACGATGATAGAAGACAAGAGCTGTCTCAAAGTCTCCCATCTGGTATAGAGCCTCAGCCTTTTGAAATAAACCCTGAAATGTAGATTAAGCAAAACTTAAAACATGCTTGACAAACATCTTAAGTTAATGTTCTTTCTCATACTATACAACACTCAAGCTGAAATTCAAATTTCCCAAGTTCACATATGTAACACTTGAAGAATACCATATATACTCATATATAAGCTGGATTTAAATACAAACTGCACAGACCCAGATTTGCTGTTGCATAATGGCATACTCAACACACCTACATATGCCATTGCATAATGTGCCAAAAGATCTGGGTCTATGCAGTTTGTAGGAGTAATCAGTAGAAGAAACAAAACAGACCCTGATCTGCCAACACTTTATGCGATAGCAGATCAGGATCTATGTTGTTTGCAGTTGTCCTGACTTATACAGGAGAAAATATGGTATCTTCTACTGGCAATAAAATACCATTACAATTTGTTGGAAATCTGTATCATCTTTTTAACTTTTGTTCTCAGACAAGCAACCAAATTTTAATAAAATGTTTGACTCAGCAAGAACTGGAGTGTTGAGCTCAAAAGTTTCGATAAAGCATGCTCGTATCAGTTAACTTACACAGGGAGCTGAGGAAGTCAAGTGTTGGTTGGTTGAGGAAACAGTATGCATAGATATTTATGGTCACAGAGACTAATCTACTGTGTATTTAAAATGGTTAAATTAATCATCATTAACTATGGGTGCTCAGAAATCTTTGGAAAAATGAGTTCTCTTTTATCACTTTTCCTGTCTTCACTTCCAGAGCACTCATTCTGAAGTAAACACAAAGGCAAAAGTCATAACTTTTTAAATCTTTGTCATTTTTTATGACCATTCAACTGATTTGTCTCTTTTGATGAACTAAGAAGAGATTTGTTTTTGTAATTAAGATTTATTTAGATATGTTATGTTTTTTTAAGGGTAATTTAAAGAAAAAAAATATTGGAACAACAAGTACCATGGTGTGAACTATCAGTTCTAATGTCCCTAATTATCTCCTTCCAAGTGAAGAGCTGATACAGTAAAATCTTATTAAAATTGAGATTTATTTAATTACTTAATTACTTATAATTTACTTAATTACTTTCACCAGTTAGATCTGACAGTTGCTGATATAAAGTCATGTTCTGTTGACCTTTTGATTCACCAATAAAATTAGTTTTTAAATTTATGAAACTGACGAATGTAATTCAGAACATGTTGTTGTTAATGATAACTCTCCCAAACGTGAAAGGCATTGTTTTATCTAATAGACTAATTAAAAATAATTGGACTTGCAATTCCAAAGGTAACCACAGCAGGACCTTTCATGGGTACATATCAGATCTCTGCTATGTTTGAGATCTCAGTTTTCATCAGACTGGTGTACTGTATTGTCTCATGTATAGTGTACATCCAAATGCAAAAAATAAAGACTCAGATCTGCATGCCATCACACAATCTGGCTTTTCCTCAGAATTGTAACACTGACAATCCCCATCAAGTATCCCAATGCTATTCATATAGCACTGATGAAAACTGGGAAGTCCAACCTGATTTTCACACATTTCTCTGAATCACAGACTCTCCTTATGTGATCAAAGAAAAACTCTAACAATACAACATTGGACATGGAAATACACTATTGGCAGTCTTTACAAATTGTTAAATATGGCATAAACTTACCTGCTTACTAACTTTACCTTGATCTAGAGTGACCTGTACATTAGCCAACATGTCTTCTACACTCCCAGAAAGCTGTTTGTTTCAGTTATGATTTCAATTCATTAACCTGGACCTTTATCATTCAGTGTATCATACAGCAACAGATCTAGGTTTACAATTTTCACAGATAAGTGTTTGTTATATCAAGAATAAATATTGTATCAACTTACTCTGATGAATTCTTTATCCTGATCTAGTGCAACCTGGGCATCTGTCAGTGCATTTTCTGCATTCCCAAGCTGAAGCCAACATTTGGACCTTGTAACCAGACAGTTCTTGTCATCTGCTTTCATTTCTAATGCCTAGAAATAAATAATGATCAAAATGATTGAGTAAAATAGTCCTCTCCATTATAAATATCATCATACTTGTATATCCATGCATGATATATGAAATAAATGAAAATATCACATCGTAAATGCAGTCCAATCTTTTTGTGTTTTTTGTTCATCCAAGAACAATCAAACCTGTGTATAACCATCACTCAGTGGACCATTTTGAAGCAGTCTGCATAAAACAGTTAAAATTTTTATATCAGGGCTTTAAAACTTCTGAGTTGGTTACTTGTCCTGCAGGACAAGTAACTTCAAACTTGTACTTCTCCTACATCAATTTTACTCATCCTACATCGTACATAATATTGAATCTACCTAAAATGCCAGAGGAGTGGAATATGTAAATATGTATTGATGTACATGTCAAAAGGGCATAAGGAACTTGGTCTTTATGTACACAGCTGTTTTTATATGCAGGTTTTTGCTAAATCAGTTCTGTTATGCAGTTATTTGGCACTTTTAATGCAGTGATGTATATCTTCTCTCAGTTCTGTTATGCAGTTATAGTACCCTTAACACTTTAAATGCAGTTATACATCAATTCTCTCAGTTGTGTTATGCAGTTATGCCACCCAAATTACTGATATGCAGTTATGCCACCCAGAATACTGATATGCAATTATACACAATTCCACCTAATACCAAAAAAACAGCAGCAAGGAAGATCATTTTTGTGAATTCGTTACTATTTTTGGGATACCAATTTTTGTGGTTTTTATATGTAAGCAAGCTAGACCATGAATTTAATGTCACAACAAAATATGAACCAAGCTGATATTCAGAGTGCCACTCACCCACGTGTCCTTTGCAATGGTAAAGCATTACTTGTTTGTTTGTTAATTTGACAAATGACATTTATAATGTTAAGAAATATATATATCATAATAAAAGATGAGGAACAATGGAAATTTACTGATTGATATTTAATTCACATGCAAAAATTCATGAACTTGAAAACTCTATACTGATGTAACAACTTGATTTTATGCTATAGTAATAAATGTAAAATTAGTCGGTGCTTGTGTCCTTCTTTACTTTCCAAAGCACATATTATATCCATTTATGATAATCAATACTCACTACAACTTTATGCAATGCAATAAAATTTGTAAACATCTGAAAATGTGACAGCTTTTAAGTTAACCAAAAATATCAGTTTGCACCTTTTTTAAGCAGACACATCCTTGAACAACATTAGTCACTATTAATCCATGAAAATATCCAACATATCATGAAATCAGTGTATTATCTACTGTTAGACGCTGTAACATGTTGAATAAATATACTAATGTGAAAGCAATTACTGTGCCAGATTCAAACATTTGTTGTTTCATGAATACAAATATTTTACTGCAGTTTTTATTCTGCTGATCATACTGAATACTATTTTGTATTCCACTGAGCAAATGAAACACTAGAGCACATTGTTATTACTAAATTGGTTTTATACATATAACTACAGCTGAATAAACAATCAGCCTATTTTAATTACATCTGTCTGATGTGACACTTTGTCATGTGTGGACATAATCCACTATGGATGAATTGACTTAAGGGCTTGTCTGAGAGTACATCTCCATTGTCCTCCCATGCATTTTATTGAGCAATAACTTGTGCTGAATACCGTTTATAAAAAACATGTTTTGAGTTCCTCCTTGTAGAATTCGTTGACATATATATCCAAGGGTTGCAACTTACCTGCACCAGACTCCTATAATGCAAAATACTGGGTAAATTATGCAGATTTGACAAAGATGATGCAGGATATGCTCTCATTTGTGTGTATTATTGATGAAGAAACAAACAAGTTAATATGCTGGGAACAAGAGTTTCAAATCTTTATTTTGCTGCTCATCACATAAATTTATGTTTACTTTAACCAATCCCTCTATATGTGTATTGGAGAAAGCCACATTTTATTATTTCCCATGCATAATAAAGAGCCACATTTTATTTCATTTCCCAAGCATAATAAGCTCACTACTTAGAATGGCATATATGCCAGTATATAATACAATTGCAAGTCATGATCCGTCATTTTTTGTTTTTATTCTGATGATTTATAGTGAGCTACATAGACCAGCATCAGTCCATTATGCACCAACAGATCTTAGTCTACATCACTGGCAGTTGTGTGTGTTTTGTACCCTAGGAAATAAGGTACTGTATTACTCTGACACAATTAGTATCCACCATCAGCACTGGTTCCTAAAACTCTTAAATGTGATGCCTGGATTTGACAACTTAGGATTCAAATGACTCCTAATATGGAATTGTTCGTGTAAGCTATGCTGCGCTTTTAAATGTTTAATGTTATTCCAGAAAAACTGAATGATATAAATTGAAGAAAACATTCAGTTTCTTTCTATAATTTCATTACTGCATCATCACTAGCATTCATCCAATCAGAAACAGTTATTTGGTTCATTTGAACGGGTGACTGATTCAGCTTATATTCCTTTGGGCCTTTGACCCTGATGGTGAAATAAATCATTCACGACTGTTATTTTCATTTAATGACTACAAGATTAATGGCAAATAACGTATTAACATTATTACTAAAATTTACCAAGATAAATTTTGAGAAATTCTATGATAATACTATTGGAGAATTTAGAGCAGTGTCACAAAAACTCGCAATGGCACGTACGAAGCAAACAACACATAAGTCTACTGTCTAGGATGGAGGACAAAGCATTGTGAGTAAGAATCTTAACAAAATATAGAAACTGTTATGAATACTGAGAACTAGTTCATTTCAAATATGTGAAACATAATATATAGAACACTTAAAAACAAATTTTCTACCTATACGACAAAATTGGATGTTTTTAACTTTATGAACAATAGAAATCAACTTAGCCACGCCAGATTTTTTACAATCATTCTTCATTTATTGGAAACCTAAAAGGAAAATGCCAGTTCTACAAAACTTTTTTGAAACTTCTGCCATGACACAGAGAAAAGCATGCTTCTTGTGACCAGTCGGTGAGCCCGAACAAAGGGGACTGACCTCTCAGCTGTGACAGTAGAAGAAAGACCAACCTGTGGAGATATGAGATATACTAAATTCACTTATGGTAAGAGGGATAGACATGGAAGAGATACAGGCTTTGACCCATACTGGGAAAGGAATTTATATACTGCACCTGAAGGGAGAAAACCAACTTCTAACCAAGGGAACCGTAGAAATAAAGGGAAAAATAGCCCAGGTGATAGACCCATTGAACATAGAAAGGGAAATAGCCGAATAATATGTTGATATCTACCTGACAGGAATTCCCGAAGCGATCCCTCTAGAGGTGACAGTGGAGACATTTCAACAGAAATTTAACTTGAAAATAAAGGATTCCAAAATGGCAACTTATAAGAACTATCCTACAGGAGCAAGAATATTACAAATATAAAAGGAACAAGCAACAAAATTAACAACATTCTTCCAGATCCATGGATTCCTTGTAAAATCATGGTATTGAAGATGCATTTATGACCGGAAATTCCACAGATGCAGACAAAAGGGGCACGACCCAAAACACTGTACTCCCAGACAGGAAAACACTAGAACAGAACTGAGCAAAGATGAACAACCCAAAAAACCTTACTCATCAAAAGAAGACCAACGGGAAGGCAAGAATCTAGGTGAGAACATCATAGCGCTCATGGAGGGAAACACAACTGTTGAAGTGACAATATTTCCCAAATCAAGAAAGCCCCCAAAAGAAACAACACAAATGGAGAAAAAAAACACAACTGGAGGAAATGCATCTTGTTCAGTCTTTATGCAACACAATCACTAAACTCCATCTCTATGTTGTTAACTATTGCACGTAAAATTCAATATCAAATTGCATATTTTCGCTCTTATAAATACCGTTTCCACAAAACAGGTTGTACCTGACATTCAATTGACATATTTTTAAGTAAATAATGTAGCATTTTCCACTTATTACATTTTATACATGATATTTGGCCATACCACATCCACCCACCCTGCCCTTAAAACAATTGACTGGATTATTTTACTCATGAAATGTGAGGTTATTTTTGTGCATGGGGGATATCCCCCTGTTAGCATATTTTGGTATTAACTCATTTACCCGTGTAAAACTTTCGATAGCTTTCTGATACTGTTTGACATGAACGAAATGTTCCCCTTCATCCCTCAGGGTTTCGAACGTCCCGACTTGCTCCTGGTTTTCGGAACCATTATCACTACCTCCTCGACCTCTTGGCATTCTGATGTCTTATTACTACTATAACTTAAGTTTATATCGTATATCCGGAGCTAGAAAAATCACAGTATTAGAAAGGAGAGGCGTTTTAGTCTTCTTCGCCCCCTGGTCACCAGGTGAAACAATCGCTAGATGGCGCGAAGAAGTTGATGACCGTTGTTATCATGGCAACTATAGTTCGCAACTAACTGCAAGTAAACTACATGATCAATAGGTAATAAAAACCATATTATTATCAATGTATAAAGTAAATGTAAATATCCTGTTCACTTGGTTCCTTAATTCATTGAATATTGTATGAATATGTAAGGGCAAGTGAATACGTATCTAACTCTTTAAATCAATGGAAACTGAATACTATTCAAATCGAAGTACGCTCACGAAGACACCAAACATACTATGCTAGAAAAAAATCGGGTAATGAAGGGATGACGGGTATATCCAACAACAATAGCAACAAAATGCACATTTATAAAATAATATCAATGCTTATGGTGTTGATGATGATGATGAATATAATTATTATTGTGCAGATACTACTACTACTACTACTACTAATAATAATAATAATACATGCAATAATAATAATAATAATAATAATAATAATAATAATAATAATAATAATAATAATAATAATAATAATAACGCTCATCATCATCATCATCGTCATCGTCCAGTATTCTGTTTCTTAGGAGATTGAAAAGCAAATGTTCTTTTGTTTTTTGTTGTTTTTTTTTTGTTTAATTTTTCTTCTTTTTTTTTAAATAATTGGCATAACTGGCATATCATTTAACTTGCATGTCCAGCAATAAAATAGTCGGATGAATATATGTTACGGTTAAATGCAAAATGTACGGTTTGTATGTTATATATCACATGAGAAAAAAATCTTCCTAATCTCGTCTAATGTTTTATTTAGCTTGATATATGATATGTCTTTATTCCAAGGAGTAAGAGAAGGTGTTTTAATATAATAAAAAGTTGATAGAACTTGATCAGTCACTTGCAAAACCAAATAAGAAGTGAACTGCTCTTATAAATAATAATAACATTATGGGTGTTAAGTTGTCATCTGCTAAGCATCCACATGGTCCCATAAATTACAATATTTCATTCTGTGATATCATATTTGTTACTTAATGTTATTATACACAAATAAAATACGTATACTATTTGTATAGTCTTTATAACTTTTCATCTGTATTCCTGAAATAATAGAGCTAATGTTTTCATTTTTTTTATACATTCATATAAAATGCCAAATTTGTGTTTATACTCAATGGGTCAGTTGTGCTTGTCATCAAAATATTCGATAAATACACAAATCTGTGTTTGAAAAGAACTCTTCCCCTTCTACAACGAACTGAAACCTCTTGGGTAGTTCTCTGAGGGTAGCGACTGCCAAGGGTCAAATAAAAGCTGGGTATGTCCATTTGCCTTTTCATTCCCATTCATATATATATATATATATATATATATATATATATATATATATATATATATATATATATATATATATATATATATATATGTGTGTGTGTGTGTGTGTGTGTGTGTGGTTATATAGTGGAGATTTGAATATTTTCCAAGTAATTACCCAGTGTATATATAAGACCCTTGTGGTAGGGATGGGCCCAGGAGTCAAATTCAGTTGCATGTATACATTTGTATTTTCATACCCAGTAAGTCTATATGTGATTGGAAGATAGAGATCTCGACAGTGTCGAAGTTGTGACTCAGAAGATAGGTCCCTGGATGAAGGAATAGAGGGTGATGTCAGTTGCGTGAATAAATTTGTCTTTTTTATGCCCTGTAGGTCTATATATTATTTGTATGTTGGGAATTTCAACGGTTTCTATGTTCTGACCCAAAGGCTAAGTTCTTGGTGGTAGATAAAACTCCAAGGAATCACCAAGGGATCCCAGACTGAAATTTGTTGACATTTGAGTCGTGGATCATATGTGTCACTTCTAAGACATGTGAGACGTAGAACTAAGGAGATATTTGAAATGTATATAAAATCACAACCCAGCCTCCGCCCCACCCTCGGACATGATGAAAATTCCAACAGTGTCGGAACAATTTACTTCCATAGGACTAGCATTAACCCAAGGAACATTTGTCTTGTTGTAACGGTGTAGGGTGAGTTTAAGGAAATTGCACACAAACAACATATGTACGTACGTAAAGACATACAGACTGTACCACAATATCCCCGCACCTCTTTGAAAACGCAGAGATTACTATTTTCCACGATGCACTAAAAGAACTAATACTCAAGTACTGGCTGTGATTTTAATTTTTTTAAATTGAAATATTAAAATTTAAATTCATAGCAACAATTCTTTAATTTTTATGATCCAATTGACAGGAGCATTTAAATGTACACAGGAAAAAGGCAAGTCTAGAAGTATGATATTTCTTAAAAAATGTATTTTCTAACTGTGGACACATATTATATTACAGAAAGGTCCGTCCTGGAATAGCTTGATTAGGTGGTCCAAAAGACCTGCACACCAGTTTGTACTACCTATAACTTTCTTGCTTCTTCAAGTGTTTTCAATTACGTTTTCTGCTTTTTAATTTTATATTTGAAATCTGACATTCAAACATATGCAGCCAAATTTATAAATAATCAGAAGAGACCGTGGTGACAGAAAAAAAATAATTTTACAACTGTCATAGTTGTTTTCTTGTTTTTTTTTTTGTTTTTTTTTTTGTTTTTTTCGGTGACTCTTAAGTTGTTGATATTATTATTTACGTTGTTGCTTCTGGTCAAGGGGACCTTGAAATTATTATACATTTAAGTAAAGTTTGCGCTTAATCTGGCTGTGTTTTCAAAATATAGGTTTGTATATCAATAGATAAACTTTTTTCGAATTACCAGCAGGATGGAAATTCTGAGCTATCTTTGCGAATGATAGAGGAACAAAAAAAAACAACAAAAAAACCCCAAAAAACAACACCAATAGAGTGTCCCTTGGATTAGGCAGATTAAGATGAATCTTTGAAGTTATAGTTTCATTACTAAGGTAGATTTTATGCGTCTTAAAGGGAAATGACCATGATAACATTTTTATAACAACTGCAAATTATTGTTAACTGGAAAACCGCCTGTTGATTAATATGAGGCTCTGTACCTGTTCATCTTATCGTATACACATAACTCACAAATGTTTCTACATTTCATTTATTAAATTAACATGAAAGTATAGTTGTAGTAATAAGATAACTTTGATCATTCGGTATGTAAATGTGATTATTGGGATTGATTTGGATAAATAATTTGTTAATATTGTTCATTTCAATTTAATTCGATATGTACTGATACAGATACGTTCTTTAAACAAGTCAATAGAATTACATTCTCTCTGTCCATTACAGTGTAAGCTTTTTGCTCTAGCATTACAGACCTCATGCAATACTGGACTTGTGTAAAGTATGTACACAAATACCAATCTCTCTCTCATAGTTAAATATCCTCTAAATGGATGTCCTAAATCGGGCTAATAAGACTGATCACCTAACATATTTCAAACAATCATTTAGCCAGTTAAAATGAATAACAAAACCATTAGCTGTAGTTTATTTGTATTATTATCATTATTAATTTTGTTATTATTATTATAATATATATATATATATATATATATATATATATATATATATATATATATATATATATTTACACATTTACACATATGTATTATACATGAAGTAGTTTTCAGGTGTAGGGAGGCAACTCTTTTCTTAGTACATGTATGTCCACGAGAATGATGTACTCCATGACAGATCTATATCTAAATATTCAATTACACAACTGCTTAAATTAAACAGGAGACTGCGTATACGTATCTTTACAATGGGGCGAGCACTGGATAACTATATACTTTATTAATTCAAGGATAAAGCATGCACCTAAGCGGATAGGAATCGCTCAAGTGATTCTCTTTTATTGCGATTATGCTAATCTCCGACAGAATATATCGCAATCGATATGTATTTAATTTGAATGACGATTTTGAGCTGTAACTGATTAATAGTCTGTATATGATGCACATGTAATTGTAAAATTTTGTAATACTGACCAATATATTACTATGCTAATGCTGCCTAATTGCTAACGGAAAGAATACAGTAGCATATATATATATATATATATATATATATATATATATATATATATATATATATATATATATATATATATACGCAGACGCAATGTAATTGCTGATTTCACAAAATGCACGGTTTTAATCTTAACTTGCTAATCATAAATGGTATTACTACATGTGTTTGTAATGGGCTTTGTCCAAGTTATTTGTCCGATAATAATCCGATATCAGGATTAATATTATGAGGAATATGGTTTGATGAATAATAATATCAGGATTAATGTTTGAGATTGGATTTATAAACCAGTGACATGCAATTATCACACATCATATCTTATTTAAAATTGTAAGATCAGACATAACATTAAATGTTTAAGCCTTCTAAAATCTTCCGCATGCTCAAAAAGATTCCAGAATAATGAACACGTTAAAAATTTAAAAGAATTCAATGACCTTAGATACTGGTGCATTTGAATTTCATACTTTGCAAAAGCTTGGGTTATTAGATTTACAACAGCAAGCAAACAAAACTAGCTGTTAAACCTTCGGTTGAATAGTTGTAGAAACTCGATACATATTGATAGACAGACAGACAAACGGAACGACAGAAATAGAGGGACAGTCAGATAGATAGATATATAGATAGATACTATCTGCACACCTTTTGACCGTGATATTTTCTTTAGAAATACATATCTATTTCAAATATTAACTTAGTAACTAGATAATGACTAATCTTTATCATGGTTTTCCTATAGATTGTTTACATAATTGTCCCTTCCTTTAGTGCGCTTTGTATCTCACAAGCGCCTATATTAAAAAGAAAAAGAACTTGCAAACCTTGAAATGTAAATAGCTATTTCATATTTTCGAAGAAGAATCTAATTAAAATCGACGTCAATAGTGACCCATACGACTCAAAATCAAAACTCTAAAGGACGAGTTTAGCTCCCGACAGTACCAGAGCACCTCTCTTTCGATATATGTATGTATGTATGTATGTATGTATGTATGTATGTATGTATGTATGTATGTATGTATGTATGTATGTATGTATGTATGTATGTATGTATGTATGTATGTATGTATGTATGTATGTACGTATACATGCGTTTGTGCATACATACATACATACATACGTACGTACATACATACATGCATGTATACATACATACATACATACATACATACATACATACATACATACATACATACATACATACATACATACATACATACGTACGTACATATATGTATGCATGCAAAGATCCATCCATCCATCAATATATACATACATACATAGATACATACATAGATACATACATAGATACATACATACATACATACATACATACATACATACATACATACATACCGTTATTTCAGGTTTGTTACGTATGTGCAAAATTGGACAGTGGAAAGCTCATACAAATATTGTTAAATCTTTCTATATTAACACCTGAACATTTCCATCTGATACGTGACTGAAAACAATAAACCTGTGTGTGTTCTGTATGTAATCTCGATTAAGTCACACTGACTAAATTTCCCGGGTCAACATAGGAATTGTTGTTATAATTTTTATTTTTTACTTTGTCCGGAACCCAACTTTCTTGAATTATTATTTTGCCTGTCTTTTTTTAATGATTGATGGTTAAATTACGTTTACGACATATAATCGCCAGTACATTTCATCTGAAACTACACACTGAGGTCACGGCACATACACATACACGCACACATAGAGATTCCTTTGCTGCTACACTACAATTAAAGGTATATATATATATATATATATATATATATATATATATATATATATATATATATATATATGTTATTTATTTATAAGATACTAAATATATTGCAAAATGAAAAGAAAACAGCATAAAGTATACTTGGAGATCTCCTTGGCACTCTAAAGTCCTAAGCTCTCTTGATAACACGGATACTTTTTTTTGTATATAGCAGACCGTGCAGTTCACGTACTCGATGATAATGATCTAAGGTATGGATTTCACGGGCAAAGATCACCTAATAAAAAATCATTTAAACGTGTCCACACCAAAGGCATATGAACATAGAGGTACAGAACTGCGATCATACATGTAAGTAAATAACATATCTACATAATACATCCTCGTTCTTTTTCATGCTTTCTTTCCTTTCTATATAAAGTGGTTAAGCAAACCACTTAGAAAGATGGTATATACATAATTACTTAACATAGGTATGAACAAGCGGATTAAATTATATTAAGCTCAGGTGGATCGACTTAATTATTCTCTTGTTGCTGAAATTATTTTTTCTCGTCGACATTATTAAAACCCTGCAAAGGTTGAGAGAGAGAGAGAGAGAGAGAGAGAGAGAGAGAGAGAGAGAGAGAGAGAGAGAGATAGAGAGAAAAAGAAATATAGAGGGGGAGGGGCAAGAAGAGGACTACCACCCATAATCCTATACATTTTGGTTGGCTTATTTTAATTCGAATGCATGCTTGTGATGAATTTTTGTGCCTTAGCATTTGAATAATGGATTCCTTCTTCTTCTTCCTCTTATGTATGTATATATGTATGTATGCATGTATGTATGTATGCATGTATGTATGTATGTATGTATGCATGTATGTATGCATGTATGTATGTATGTATGTATGTATGTATGTATGTATGTATGTATGTATGTATGTATGTATGTATGTATGTATGTATGTATGTATGTATGTATGTATGTATGTATGTATGTATGTATGTATGTATGTATGTATGTGTGTGTGTATGTATGTATGTATGTATGTATGTATGTATGTATGTATGTATGTATGTATGTATGTTTAGCTGTTTGTTCTTTTGTCTGTCCGTATGTATGTGAGTGGATAGGTAATTAGTTGTTGTATTTACGTAGATAGGCAGGTAAGAATTAAAAGTAAGTAGGAAGGTAGGAGGGCGGGATGGAGTTCTGGGACGGAAGGAGGGAGAGAGACATAAAGCAAGGGAAAGCACAACGATATATATATATATATATATATATATATATATATATATATATATATATATATATATATATATATATAACAAACAGTACATAGAGAAATAATACTTATGCTCTAATAGACAATGCCTGGCAGTGTTTCCGAGCGAAAAATTGCAAGGAAAGTTCATTTAGGCCAAAAGGACCATCCTCTACTCTCCTATAATGACACAGTATTCCTCAATCATCGTTTTCCTGTTTTGGGACATATGCGTGGGACACTGGCAGTCAGCATGCCCAGGAGACACTTAAGTGACATGACAAAGTTACCGCCCTTGATCAGAGAGCTTTCCTTCCTGAACATACAAAGCAGAGCAAAGGTAGGGGTGGTATCCTTTTCAGTATGGTAACTAACAAACGATTTTAAACTTCAGCCGAGATCATAAATTTGCCTCAGTGTAGGACAAGCCAGCAGCTCGTTTTATATAAATCAACCAAAATTTCCAGTTTCGACCAGTCATACAGTAATAAAATCAGAACAAAAATGATAATATAAACACAAACGGACAGCATGTTTTCTTTACTTTCCTTGATTTACACAATATTGCATTGGTATTCAAATTTTTTTTTTAATATTCGTATTGGCAGACCCACTATATAATCAATGGTAACACACACACACACACACACACACACACACACACACACACACACATATATATATATATATATATATATATATATATATATATATATATATATATATATATACAAAACTTTAAAAAAAAATTGGAACCTATTTTTTTCTGGTTCTTTTAAATGAGGGGAGACGAATACTAGAGTTCATGGCCCGTATAAAATCAAATGATAGTTCCTTACACCTACCCGATTAGTCGGCCTCCAATAATGATGATAAAATAATGTAAATTCTATAAATTTATATATGTTGGAAATAATGACAGTTCTCGTTAGTAAGTAAAAGCAGCAGTTAAAATTTAATGTTCCTTGCTGTGAGTTAATATAATAATTCATAATTAAAGAAATCGAAAAAAAAAATATTTTTTTTACAAGGATTCATGTACTGTAATGCACGCATTGGTTCCATACACACACACACACACACACACACACACACACGAAAAAAGAAATCTTAGCATTTTCAAAAATCTTTACTCAGTATGCAGGAAGATTAGGAATGTGAAGAATTCTTTAACTCTCAGTTTAAATATTTGTAATAGCCTTAAATAATTGGTCAAGTAAATACCTTAAACACATAAATATAAAGGATGCAAGTTCAATAAAAGTTTAAAAGATGACGATTTATTATACAAAATGTGTTGCCATCGTTACGAATATACGGAGGGATAATCTAAATGTATAGATCTTTTAATGATTAAAATTAAATCTTTGACATTTGGTTTTCGAATGTCAACATCTACTTCCTAACTTTTTATAAAATATCTCTGGTCATTGAAGATATTTAAATCGTCAGAATAAATAACAATAAATACCATATAAAAATGATAAGTATCTTGACTATTTGTTCTTATTCTATCGTTCTACTTTTTTTCCCCATATTTACTTTCCAATAACTGCGGATTTTCTTCCATAACTGTGGACAAAAGTAGGGTAATTGTGGAAAATTTGTAAGAGGTGTCACCCCGCAATTTCTTTCTTTCAGGGGCCCTTGCCGTATGCTCAAACCATTCGTTCAAGCTCAAGAGGTCGCTTAGAGGAACTTATTCGGTCAAGGAAACCAAGAATTCGTCAAGAGAATGAAAAACAGATAGTAGATCACCTTAGAAAACATTTGAGCCAGCGGAGAGATACAGCACGCAAAGCGCGTCTCAAAAAACGACGCTGTGCGAACACGCAGGATGAAGTCAAAGATCATATTAATGGATCACCGACACATTTGGAGGAAATAGTAGAAGGAAGGCTGAGTAGGGAAAGAGAGAGAAATGTGAATGGTCTACCTCAGGTCAAATTCACGTAAGAGGGTCTACCTCATATCGAATTAATGTAAGCGGTCTTCTTCTTCGTGTGTTTATAATTATAGAAAGTCGGGCCGTGTAGGAAACGATCCTGTTGTTAGTAGAACCCGATGAGAACGCTTTAGCTAGAGCTGGAGAATACATTAAGAAAGAAGACTGTTTTCTGTGACAGGTGGAAATTGAGTCACTGTATACATTTTTTGCAAATGGCCGCTTATTGATCCTTTTCCTTTGCTCTCCAATATGAACTGTTTTAAACTCTGGTAAACTTTGGTAAGTTAATGGCATGTTACCATTATTTCTTTTATGTACATATTTTGAATGCTTTAATTCGCATACCTGATGCATCGAACTTTTGCTTAGAACCTCTATTTTTGTTAAAATTAACATAAAAAGATGTTGGCTGCACAAATGTCCGTTTTCCCCACATTAGCACAGAGAGGAATTAAAGACCATTTGAAAGAAGCTCTTCCATGTCGCTATTTAAAAAAAAAAAAAATCATAAGCCAAACCACTTAAACAGTGTCACTAAGATGGCGTCGCCCCGTGGGTTCCACTCTGGGTTTGAAGGACTTATATTTAAGTCAGACCAAAGTCTGTACTGATGGGATCTAGAACCAGAACATCCAACACCGTTACTTCTGGAAAAATATGTTGATAGGTGAGGTTAAGCAGCGATGCGATGGCGCTTCTAGCATTGGGGTGGGAGTAGGGGATAATGTATCCTTAGTCGCTTCATACCTGTACAACCCTACCTTGTGATCCTTGTGTAGGCCCCACTGAATACCGCTGACACACAACGATCCAGAGAGTATGGTAATAAAATAAATTCGAAGTATTGGGAATATTTTTGATACTGGACATTTTCAAGGGCCTAAAGATTTGCGCTTAGGTCGAATGGTATTCTGGTATCTGGTAAGTTCACGGGTTAACACGCCCGCATTGTACCTCTGTAGTCCTGGGAATGATCATCTCCACAATCAAGTGGTTTCCTCCTAGTTCTCTGGTTTACTCCACCTTAAGGGATACTTCAGCTGTTGAGACTGCTATTTAAGTTCATGGAAATTGCTGTACAATAGACGTCAAAACGTTTTTTTTTCTTTCTAAGGTCTATTGATTTCATAGTACATCGCGGACCTGGTTCAGTTCCAGGAGCCGTCGCTGGAAACTGTTAGCTGTCATCTTCCTTTGCTGTTTTTCTACTGACAAACCGTTTCCTTCACCCATAGTCAACTTTACGTCAGTGCTGTCGAACACACAATAGCCACCCCCGTGGAACACACAATAACCACTCCCGTGGAACACACAATAACCACCCCCGTGGAACACACAATAACCACCCCCGGGCAATAACTCCTAAAATGATACATCTGCACAATAAGAGTCATATTTGGTCATTTATAATTTATGGTCAAAACGGAGAAGTCATCATCTAACATCTGATTCCTTCCCATTTCAGTCCATTATGTCCCATTTGAGTCCATTATTTCTCATTTCAGTCCATTAGTTCCCATTTCAGTCCATTATTTTCCAGTTCGATCAGTGGTCTTATTTGTTGTTTGAACGTTGTTTTTTGGGTTTTTTTTTAACGTTTTTTTTTTCTCTGTCAGTGAAGATTCCTAAGTTACCTAAACTTAGGAATCTTCACCAGCAGAGAGCAGATAACTAGAAATTTGATCTAGATAGCAAATTGTTTCATTATTGTCGATTGCACTGAGATTTTCTAAAAAAGAAACTGTTAGTATTGCGATAACTTGATCTATAAATATTGAGGAATTGATTCAAGATTACGAACATTTCTTTTTGTAATATAGTACACATTTTAAAAATAAAAACCCCCCAATATTTAAGAAGCTGTTATATTTTAGTTGTTTTTCGTGGATAATTTAATAATGAGCATTATCAGAATGTAACATGTTATGTGCGTGAGAGAGAGAGAGAGAGAGAGAGAGAGAGAGAGAGAGAGAGAGAGAGAGAGAGAGAGAGAGAGATGTAACAAAAATAAACTATGGTATTATCTACACGTGTCTATGCAAATGCATATTGATCAAGTACCCAGTCTACCTACCTGTAGGTACTTACCTGCCTATGTATGTATGTATGTATGTATGTATGTATGTATGTATGTATGTATGTATGTATGTATGTATGTATGTATGTATGTATGTATGTATGTATGTATGTATTTGACTGTCTGGTGTTGGGGGTGGGGTCTCTAATAGGCTGGGGATGAAATAATTGTTGTAAGGATATTTTTGAGAATATAAGAGCCGGAAAAGCGGAAAAGAAATATACAGTTGACAGTAACCCAGATACCACAAGCACATGGATACACATATATAGTGTCACCACGAGAGAGAGAGAGAGAGAGAGAGAGAGAGAGAGAGAGAGAGAGAGAGAGAGAGAGAGAGAGAGAGTGAACAAGTGAATATTCTTTAGCCAATAACAACTTTTATTGTTGTGTGAGCAAAACATGGATACATCCTCCGTTTTACATTGTACATGCAATTTACAAAAAGCTAGTCAACAACAGAATTAATGCCAGAAAAAAAAAGGGGGGGGGGGATTGGTGATTTGCTCTGTACGATTATTTGAGCAGAGAATGCAAAATTCGTAAGGAAAAAAGAAGGCATAGAAGACAACGTTTGTTTATAAAGGTTTCCTTTGTAACAGGAATGAGTCGTATGGTCACATGCCCACAAGATTTGTACGGCCGTATTCAAAACGAGAAACAGAAGAAAGAAATAAGAAAGAAAAGATAAGAACGATATAAAAATTTTCATCAACTATAGAGGTGATGAAAGCGCTTTATTGATAAACTTTACTAAAATATTTTAACAAGATATGCTCACAGTGGCTTGGATCATGGAGACATGTTTATTTTGTGTGTTTACACAACCCATGGGGATGTACTGAGAGTAGAGGATCCCACATCATGTCGAGCTCATTTCAAAGCGGAATTAATGAAACGAGCTAAATTATTTCTCTCTTTTGCGAGGTTTGGCCAGCAGAAAATTCAATCATTCAAAACTCTTCCTCCCCCCAACTTTTTTTTTCTCTATATTTTTTCAACATCTTCATATTTTGAATCATATACGTATTTAAGCAAGACTTATACTAAATGGCGTATTATAAAAGATGTTACTTAAATATCAACATTGATAAAACTACAATGACAATATTAAATAATATTGTTGAATTATATCATGAAGTATTTACATGAAATGGACCGACAATAGAACGTGTTAAAAATTCAAAATAAAACCAAGGTGTATTCTTTACAGATTCTGGATTTTTGAAGCAAAAAAAAAAACAAAAACAAAAAAAAAAACAACAAAATAAAATAAACATCCCTGTGTAACAAATCACTGAAAGTATGATTTAAAATATTTAGAAGTATACCACCGTCAAACATTCCAGTTCATACTCTTCTCCACCTATTTGGCCAAATGATAAAACCTTTTCTGCTTTATGACAATGAGATAAAGACAACATTTAATATAAAATAAAAATAAAGATAGCAACTGAAGCCCACATAACCAGATTTATTATGATTGGGAAGATAATAAATTACACACTAAAGTTTGTAAATACACCCTTGGAGTAAAATAGTACAGCCCCAATATTGCAGTGCACTCTGAGCTTGGACGCTTTAACATAATGTTTTCTATTGTTTTATCTTGGACATAAACTTGAACATGATATCTCTGATTGACCCAGATCCATTTATCATACAAGTATACAACTCTTTACGCAAGACAATAAATGATCATAGTATGCCACTGTGATATGACTAAGTGAGAAACTTAAATTTAAGCATGTTGGGGTCACAAAGAGTCATTCAACAATTGTGAAGGCCCTTCGACAAGACCATCTAAATGTTGGAACAAATTTAACGAGGAATATTTCAATTGCGAAACAACTTCGCAACTTATTTGAAATTTAAAGATATTTTTAAACCTGAAGTTTATTTATCACTACTCCCATATCCTAATAAAAATAGCGTAACTAAATTCAACGCTAGTGCGCATCCTTTAGGAATAGAAAGTGCTAGATAGAAAATAAAGGATGAATAATCATAATGTTCAGCTAAAAAGAATAAAAGGGAACATGTAACCAATGTACATTACAGAAAGTAGAAAAATGATAATCATTTTATAGAAGAATTAACTATTTTTTTCAACGATATACATCGAAAGAATCGCAACTTTCCCGATTCTGGTTACCTTTTCCAGTAGCGGATCCAGGACTGGGGGGGGGGGGGGCAGAAGAGGGCCAATGCACAGATGATGAACTCAGCAGCAACTTATATCAAATATATCATGCCATTGTCTTATCTATCTATTTATATTAAGTGTGCATCACTTAAATAACATTTGGAGAATTTAGATATTTGGATTTCAACTACCATATCAGAACATTAAAAAAGTATTGTCTAATACTGCAAGCACTAACACACCTAATACGTGTTCCAGACTTGAAAAAAAAAAAAAAAAAAAAAAAAAAAAAATTACAACAAAATCACAGCCTTTATTATCTGGAAAATTTAGATATTTTGATTTCACCTGACAGATTAGAAAAACAATGGTATAAAAGAGTGTCTATTACTCCAAGCAATAACATGTGGTTTTGGGACAAATTTTAATTCTAAGGATAAATACGAGGTAAATAGTTTTTCAATCAATAACACAGATTTTGATGAAAAAAGTGAATATATTATTTTTAATACATGTATACAAGGGGTTGGCCATTTACATATTTAAAAGTCATTGTATTTCTTTTTTGTTTCTGTTCATTTTTCTTGAAGATAGAGCAACGTTCTGGAGTTATTATTTATTTTCGGTCACCAAACCTATCTCATCTACTAAAACAACACGTTCCGCAGTACGACTTTTGATGATCAGACTGGAAACTCCTGTGGATGGTGCTGTCTAAACATATTAAATACAATCTTCTTATACTTGCCTCAAACAAGAAACCGAAACAACATGAATCGTTTGTCAGAATTAACGACTTGAAGCATCAACACGCAGGTCAGATAGACATCTACGTACAGACTACTGGTTATTAGGACACTTGCAATTTAAGCAACAAAGTTGGAGTGTCATTGGTTTTTGGTTTGGTTTTGGTGTTTTACAGCACAGCAACACAAGCAGGAAATTTGTAATAACCAATCATTTAGCGATCAGTCAAATTTTGGAAGACTGGTTTATTGCCAAACGTACAGATCTTTAAAATCTCTCTCTCTCTCTCTCTCTCTGAGTTGCTTCAACCCGTTCTGATATCTTTATTTTTAATTTACCTATTGCCAGAGCAGAGATATCCACGCCCAACTCATTGGCATGGCAAATCATATCAAATCCAAGTATTTTATGATGATACTTATTCCATGTAAAATAATGTTGACTTTTTAGTGCATACTCAAAATTTCATGAAAAATGGTTTAGAAATGTTTAAGTTACGACGATTTGAATTTGCATGTGGTAATATATTGGCAGTCCGATACGTGACGGACATTTGGCCTGAAAGTACGACATGCTGCCAGTGCACTTGTAAATGCCATGATGCTCATACCTTTGCCAGCGATACTATGGTTGGCGGTTCATATGTATTAGCACGTGTCAGAGTTTGAGTGACATAATGCGATACGTTAATTTTATGACGGAAAGTGATATAAATATTTTCAATACAAATACCGCTCATGTCTGCTCAAGTATGAAGTGTGAGTACTATCTTCACAATACAAAAGTTAAACATAAACTCGAAATAATTTCTCAAGTTAAAGTTAGTAACAGTGCTATTTTAATGTGCATGATTTTTTCCCAGTACCACGCACACATATTTAGTAAGCTGTTTTACAAATAGTAAATTCAATGTTACGAGTTTTGAACTTACGAAAATCGCAGGTGCACGTTTTGCACTGAAAACGGGGCGCTGTGAAGAAAATAAACAGAGCAGGTTATTCTTTCGAAGTTCAAACGCCCATATATCCGCAACCAGATATCATATTGGAGTATACAATATTTTGTTTTGTGATTTTTCATAAACATTTTATAAAATAAAATGATTTCGAATTGCACTGGCCGATTTCCGTAACTTTATCTAGGGGTTGATCACTCAGATATGGCAATTAATTGCCGTATCTTTTCTTGATTTTTTTTAAATAAATAAAATTATGTACATGTTTGACTGAGTGATTAGTGAATAACAGGGTTTGTCCATGAATCTTACAAGCAATATAAACATGCTAAAAGGGAATTTAGAAATACTCAAGAATATGCGATACTGGCTCATGAAGAAGATATGTTTAAAGACTTAGATGAAGCAGCCGAATTAGACGTGAGGCTTTTTTGGAAGTTGTACAACAGACAACGTAACAAGAGCAAATATTCAAAATGTTCTATTGAGTTAAAATATGACGGTGAATTAGCGACTGCTCCGGATGAATTATCTCGACTGTTTGCTAAATATTTTACTAAATAGTAAACTCAGTCTAGAGACATATTTGTAAACCATGAACTAACGGACGGGTTCTGTATTGATGAACCTATTTGTAAAGTAAAATTTAGCTATCAAGAAATAGCCTCTGTCATAAAACAGCTAAAACTTAGGAAAGCCCCGGGCATTGATGGTATTCAAAATGAGCATATACGCTACGGGTGAAGAACACTGACAGAATTCATAACAATGCTTTTCAACGGGGTAATAGACCAGTGTTACATACCGTGTGATTGGAAAGTAGGGTTAATTGTGCCCATATTTAAAGGAAGAGGGCAATCTAAAACTGACCCTGACAATTACAGAGCTATTTCCCTGTTGCCTGTATTATATGAACTATTTGAAAAGTGCTTATTCAATGGATTAACTGCATGGTGTAATAGCACTATATATAACTTCCCTAATACTGAACAACAGGAGTTTCAAAAGGGACTGAGTAGTATAACAGCATCTTTCAATCTACACGAAGCTGTTTTTTTCCACTTTAGAACTAGGATCAAGAGTGTTTGCTGCTTTCTTAGATATTAAAAAGGCGTTTGACACTGTGAATCACGACGGACTTTTTCTAAAACTCAGAAATCTGGGCATTCAAGAAAAGATTTTACATGTATGAAAGGAATCGTACACAAATATTCAAAGCATTGTCCTGATGAACGAGTCAAAATCCGGACCTTTTCCAACAGAACGGGGTATTCGACAAGGAGGTGTTTTATCAGCATTTTTATATTTTGTTTATATTAATAACCTTTTACAGGAATTACATCAGTCAAAATTAGGGCTACTTGTTGGGTCCACTCCGTCTGGAAATCCAGCACTAGCCGATGATACAACTCTGCTCGCAAACACACCAATCCATTGCAAAAAATGCTTGATATATGTAACAGATACTCACTAACATGGAAGTTCACCTTCAACGTTAGTAAAAGCTGTGTATTAGCTTTTAATCAGAATAAACAAACAACATGTGAGAAGTTTAACTGGAAAATAGTCAATCATACTATACCTATTTTAAGTGAAACCGAACATGTTGGAATTCCTGTGTGTTCCAATATGAAATGCTTGACTAAAGCAGACAGGGCTTGTACTAAAGGCAGAAAATCATTTTATTCTTTTGGAGGGGTTGGAACAAATGAAGCTAGATCCAATCCTCTTACCTACGTCAGCTTGTACCAAAAAATTGTGATACCATCAGCCCTTTATGGTTGTGAAGTTTGGTCGAATATCAGACTCTAAGACTTGAGAAAGCTCGATGTATTTCAGCATCATTGTACCAACATTCTGCAAGGCTTTCCTCAAAACACGCGGTCAGGAATGAGGGAAAGTTTACTGGGGATAAAGAGAATTATATCAGAAATTGATAAAAGGAAACTGAAATTTCTTGGTAAATTATGCCATCTTCCAGAAAATGTAAAAACTAAAAGAATATTTTTTATTCAGACTATATCTATATCTTTCTAAAAAAGATGCTACAGAAAAAAAAGGCTTTATTCCATATATATGTAGCATTTTGCAGAAATATAATATTTATGAATTTATTGAAATTTTTGTTAGAGACAAAATATTTCCAGGAAAAATACAATGGAAACAAATTATAAAACATGCTACTCATAAATATGAAAACGAGCGCTTTACAAACTTGTGCCATACTGACATTTCCTACAAAAGATTCAAAAATGTTCATACTTCTATAAAACCATCAATTTTATGGCAAACTCGAAAAACTACAAGAAAGTTAAAGTTAATTACATCCCTTGCAAATGTTCTGATAACTATTTCAAATAATACTATGCAAGTTTGCAAACACTATAGTTACTCTTACACAGATGTAATAATCCATGCATTTATTTTCTGTCAGAGCACTGTGCGACAACGAGACATATTTTGGACACATATTATAAATAACTTTGACATTCGTCTTGGCGTGTACCTTCATAATATATCAGATGAAGAATTTATTCAACATCTCCTGGGTAGAGAATTTCCCAACGGTATCGGCTTAGATGAGCCTGAAATACTGAGAAATTTTATAATGTCTGCCTCAGTGTTCTCTGCAACTGTAATTCATGGATTCTTTTCATGGTATTAAAATCGATTTTCAAATCATCAAGATTTGGAAATATGTGATTGTAGAAATCTTCACAATCATGTCTTCATGCATGCTATTTTATTTTTTAAAATCTTTTTTATATTACATATAAAATATTATTTTCTGTAAAATAATTATGATGTGTACAATAAGTAAGTATTAGAGGATTGCGCAAGAGTGCAACATATTTTTAAAAAGTGTAGTGTCCTCATATAAGAAACCTCATAGGGAAGACTCATAGATTCATCTCATGTACACCTCTGTTAATTGTATATAACTAATTCAATTCACTTAAGTATTGTTTTCTTTTTCCTTTGTTTGCATCCTTATCTCTGAAAAGAGGAAATGAAGATTGATGATGATGATGTGCTGCAAAATGGCGTTAAACCCATAAAACCATAAACCTAGCTTTTGCTCGGTCCTGTATTATCCAGAATTGTGCTGGTGTGCCGTTAAACTCTCTACATACATGCAAATCTTTCAAAATGAGCTCAAACATTCATAGTTTACCCTTGGTAGCAGAATACAGTACTCGGTAAGATCTGAGCTTTTTTGAGTTAGTAGTTTCAAGTGAGATCGGATGTGCGGTCAAGTCTACAGATTAGGTAACACCGAGATCAGGTGATATTGTTTACAAATGGCAGACGCTGGTGATGACACGAAGAAGGATACGGCTGAAAACACAGAAGAAAATGGATTAGAGGAGACAAGAAGGAGTTTAGAGGATTTTGTCACTGATAACTACAACCAGCAAATGGTAATATATAAAAAATATTTCGTTCGAGTAATGTCTGCATTGGGCTAGTTTAAAGTACTCCCGGATTTCGTTAATCGTTCCTAAGGCTTTTTTAAAAAAAAGAAAAAAAGAAAGAATATTCTTCTTATCTTAAACGAGGTTGCACAATGACGAAAATAGAGAGATACGCTCTTTAAAAAAATAAATAAAAAATAAATCTCTCATGGCTAGCGACCAGTTATCGTCATGCATCGTCCCACACCCTATTTTGACGCAGTGTCATAAACTGCCAGTTCTCGAGAGAACGCCTCTTTCAATGACGTCACAACCACAACATCAATTTACACTGATCAACATCGAGTCACAGAGACCAAAAAATTTGTCGAATATCGTATCCTTGTCGGTTGTGAAATGAAAGAAAGATACATACCTTGAAAAAAGCGCCATTTCACTAATTTTCTTTTTTTCAATCGGTAAGTCCTCATAAAAATCCCTACTAACTATTCTGACGGGGCAAATAAACTGCCCTCCATAATAGGCATCCAGTCTGCTGCTCAACATGTGTTAGCAACGTGACTCACAGTTGATAACTGCATCAGTAACACTGTTTAGAAAGGTGTACAGTGTTATATTGTTTGATGTGGCTCTGTCATAACTATTTTCAGAGGTGGTTCTTTGTTATTATAATTTGTGGAAATTTACAAGAAACATATACTTTTACGATATATTTCATAATTAAATTAGTAACCTTTACATTTTTGCTTTTTTAAATCAAAGTCTTAGGATTTTTTATCTGAAAATTAGGCAGTTTTACTTTAACAGTAAATTTTCAATAATCTTTTAAGACATTCTTGATATTTAACTTATTTTGACCAATTTTTTTTTTTTAAAGATTTGTTTGATAATGGCAAGAATGATAATAAATTAAAATAAAACCTTCTCCTGTAACTTTATCTCTTCTGTCTGTGAATATTTGCATTCTGGATAAAAAAAAGTTGTGAAGGATGCAAAACAGTTGTGATGTTCCAAAAACAGTACATTCAAGGATTGAGGCTCTGCATTTTCACAATGCCAATTAAGTATTGGGAAAATAGACAGATGCTAAATCTAATAATTTTTTAATAATAAGTACACGATTTTATAATAATACCATCATGATTTTTCAAAATTTGATTCTTTTTGCTTTCAAGACAAAATCTGTACCAAAATTAAATTTATGATAAATGTAAGAAAAGCTTTAGGAATGCCAGGTTAAATTTCTTTCTGTAATTTTTCCGATAAACTTAAGTTTTCTATGTCCTATTGATGTTCCTCTTCAGTATAGTTTTCTTCCCTGACCGTATGTACAATGGTGTTACTAAAATAAATAGACTTTTGTGAAGTGCGTCATTATGGGTGACTTACTACACAGACTTTCCGACAAGGGGTCGTCCGGTTGAAAGCATGCAAAGAAGAGTATTAGGGAATATATCAATGTCCTTTTTTATACATTCTTTGCTAAAATAACTAATGTTTCTAAAGTAATGAGAGGTATCACTATGAAAGGAGTATATTTATGACAAGGTGAAAGTAAGTACTTATGTGCATCAAAATAGGGGAGTCCAGGATATGTTATGATTCCGCTCTACAGTTAACGTCAATCGGGGTATTATCGGCCACCGTGTATTATCGGACAAATCAGTTACATTTTTTATAACTAGTTATCGCATATTAGTAAACAATAAAATATATTATCATACGTAACATCTGACCTCTTCTCGACCATAGAATTGGAATATGACGATCCCCCCAGCATAGGAAAGGTGGCAAAACTGTTTTTTTTTCATTCCCAGACAAACAACAGGTGCCAGCATTGAACATCATTTGATTGGTTGATAAATATATATAGGGGCACATTGTAGGGTTATTATCAGACTTTTCAAATACATCTAGCTCATCCTTGAACAGCCATATTTTTTTTTCTTAACGTGAATTTTAATGCGTTCGTTATAATATTGTGAGAATCTATTAAAATAACCATAGAAAGTGTTCAACTATATCTACTTCATTTAATCATAGTTAAAAAAAAATGTGGCCTTCATGTATATTAGTTCAGAATTACCGTTTTCCGAGCTTGTGTAAGTTTACTTATTTCCGGAAGTGCATCCATGGTTCGTGACACTAACTAAAAAGTCACATGGTATATGACTGGTTTATAGCATCTCCATGTTTTTGAAATAAATTTTTTTTTTTTTAAATGAATTTTTTCCCCCGTTCATTCTATATGCAGTTTGTGCACTTACATTGCTGCTTGCTTGTTCTTTACCATATAAATACATGAATCAATATATATATATATATATATATATAGAGAGAGAGAGAGAGAGAGAGAGAGAGAGAGAGAGAGAGAGAGAGACAGAGGGAGAGAGAAATTTTAAAATAGACACTGGTGAATGGATATGCATTTTATTATAATAGATTCAATGTCTTTTGATGTAGAATATATGTTTATTATGAATTAATATTGAAACAAAAAAGTCCATAGTGAATATACATTTTCAGTGTAAATTTTTCTTATGTTGTATAAGAATCCCACATGATTAAAACCAAATATTTACATTGGCTATCCTCATACATGTGACAGAACCAGGATTTCAAACCAGTAGATTTACAAATTTTGATCAGTAGATTGACCTCTAAACCAGTAAATTGTTTATCAGCATAAATTTTACATTTCAAGGGGATGGAAAACAAAACAAGTGCTTTTTTTGTGTGCCATAATATGTATTCTCTTCATACTGTAATTAAACAGCAAGTTTGAACATGAATCAGATTCAGATTTTGATGGAAAATGTTACAATAATAATTAATTATTATGTGTCAGTATGCAGTCAAATAATGAAAATGGAAAAGTTGTTTATCTGATAGTTCACTGCAAAGATTTTTCTTTTATTAAATCGAATACCATTTTTAGTTTAATTCACAAGATCACTGTCTAGTGATCACTAATGACATTCGTTGTGATTATTAAGCTTCACACTTAACAGGCTGTCCATAGTTTTATGGTCCAGATTTCCCCTTGAATCACTTTGTCTTTTGCAAAGAATGGAGAATGTCCTCTCTGTATCAGGATTAGAATGTTGCAATGACATGACAACCACGTTCAGCCTGCAAAGAAGTTCTAACTTCAGTTTTCCTGTTGCTGATTTTGTTAAGTTGCTGACTACTCTCCAATACTCCTGCAAGCTATGTTCACCCCAAGGAGGAAGTTCCTGACTTGGACTTGGGATGTATTCCTGAGCCTCATCCTCAAGGACTTCTTTCTCTCATGGCTCAGATCCAAAAATCTGTTGGCAGGTTTCACCACTGTAAATAAAATAAAATAAAGATTGATTTAAACTTGAAATAAAAATGAAAAAAAAATACATGATGTATTTATGCTTTTATGAATAATGTATCCAAACTTTAAAATCAATTATCTTGTAATATAATTGTTAGTGATATATTTTATCTAGGGCTTGAACTTAATTTATGTGCATGAAAACTTCAGTTAGTTTATGAAATACAAAAGATGCATACCTTTGAAACACAATGCAAACTCAGGACCTATGCTAGTCACCTGCACACACTTAAACTCCGATATATCCAAGCATTGTTGAACTTGTAATATTTCTAAGCTGGTGGTTTCTTAGAATTGGGAGAAAGCACATTTTGGCATTTTGACATGAATTGAACAAAAATTGTAAGAGCTGTCTTCTTAAAACATCTTGAACAATACAATAGCAATTAAACAAGACAAAAATAAAAATACTTTCTCTAGTGTCTCTGCCAAAATTATTTTGTATAGTCAGTCTCTTCATTTTATCTCCCCTCCACTAAGGGTTTGCCAATTTTCATCAAATGCTCAGAAGACATCATACACCACCTTTTATCCCTTTATTACTTATAAAACCTCAAAAAACATCGCGCATTTGACCTTAAACTCCCCAAATTCCAACAATAAGGTAATCAATTAGCGGCTTGCTGTGTACACATGTCAGCTGTTCTTTAACAATTCTAATCCTATTGCTCTGCCACACATCATCGCACCAGTCATTGTACTAGTGGAACATTTCCGGTCCCCAGTAGACTGGTTCTGGCTGGTTTCTCTAATGTGTTGACAGAACACGACCAAATACCGTGTTTGGGTTTTAAAAAAAAAAAAAAATTCTTAAAATTTTCAAAGGTGGTAAATTTTAACTACTAAACGGTATGTGCACTAGACGGCCTTTAAAATGTTATTTTGGACCTACCGCCGGTAGAATCACATGTATGCTATCCTGTTGTATAAATTCCCAAAGTGGGTTTTCCTGTTCAAGATATGTAAACAAAGCCAGCATGTGATCGGCAGACCTATCTTTAGCATATAATAGAAAATTCAAGGCGAAAATGTCAGACACAATTAAGGCATTAGTGAAAATATAGATTTTCATTATGATTTTTTTTAATTACATGAAATTACCTGTTTGAATCTCATTTTGTATGATTTTACTTATAAAATACTTCTTGTCACTCTTAAAAAATGCTGGTGATCAGTTGATGCCGTCATTATCTCAAAACAAGCTCGTTAGGTTGTGAAAAACATGGCGCACAATTGAAGGACTCTCACAAATTCAGGAGGTTGGACAATACAATAGGTAGGTTAATATTCGGTTACTAGAAGCACTGAAATAAGCCAAAAAACCAAAATACACACTGAAATACTCAAGTATTTACTTGTTTTTGGTGTATATATAGGTGTACACACTGAAATTATTATTTGTATTTGTTTTAAATACCGGTAATAAAGCTGATCATAATAAACTTTGATTTAAGTGATTTTGATACATATTATTTACTTTTCACCTATTTTAGCACAATTCATGTAATGACGTCACTCTGTCGTACTTGATGGGACGGGTATGATAAATGGCAAATCGTAATACATACACAAAATGTAAGTGAAAAGTATCAAAGTACCAAAAGTATTTGCCGACATTATATTATATATCTCTTTTGAAGTATATTTCAGTGTTCAGGTTTGGACGAATAAAAGATCAACAATGCATCAGGAGAGAGAGAGAACGAGAGAGAACGAGAGAGAGAGAGAGAGAGAGCAGGCTGTATGAATAGAAACAATTATTTACTTGAACAACAATAATGACAAACCATATGTCACTCATCTAGCTCTCTATTTACCTATCAATAGAACATAGATTGTTTTACCTTTTTAATGCTCGTCCAGTATTATATAAATCCCCTTTAAAAGAAAACTTCATGCAAAGTAACTCCAGGTAATTGTGAGACCATGATCTCAAGTCTTTTGCACTCATGGGAATACAATCACTGTGGATCTATTGTGTGCAATTTGTGCATTACAAAGCATCAGTTTTACATTCACTTGAACAAATAACACCAGGATATTTTGCCGTTCTTGCTGCTTGTGCACGTGTATGTGATAATATCAATATTTTATAAAGCTTTTATATCAAAACTTTACTGCTCAATTAAGAAATATGTGCATAATCAAAGTCTGGCATGATTTCTTTCAATGAACAATAAACAAATCATGACAATGAAGAGGAAAAGGGTGCCATTTCTTTTTTGTGAATGGCATTGTTTTCTTAATTTGAATAAGAAATGGAATCAAAGGGAGGACAGTAAGGTGAGTTTGGGAAATTTTATGTTATGGTTATAGTTGCATATATTTAAGTACAGTAACATCCACTGCAAAGGTACATGTACAACCACTGTCCAGTTTCTTGTAACTGATGCATGCAAATCTGCGTTGTCATAATTTTTTCTTTAATTTATTACAAATTACTTAAAAGAAAATTTTTTGCTATATTTTTCTTTCACTTAATCCAGCTGTTTTAAATTTAAGCTGAATTTACTCCTATTTTCTCAGACATTTAATTTCCCCATAATTAATTAAGGGCATTTCACATACTATACTGCCACAAAGCATGTTGCATAGGAGAGAGCAAAACTAGCATAATTAGCTTATTTTGTACATAGTACATGTATCAATATTAATGTACCATTTATTTAGAAAATCATACCTGATAATATAAACAAGAGAAAAGTAATTGCACAAATGTTCAAATTTGTCTAAAGGTTCCACTCTATAGTTCTGTACTTTGCACAGGGTTGGAATTTTAAAAGAAAAGAGTTTCCCAGACTTTCCTCACTGTTTATCCTAGTTGCACTTCTCCCTCAATAATTACTCAAAAGCAGTGGGGTCCATAACATAGACTGCAGCATAAGCGAGGGTATGAGGTTGCAAGGGAAACACGTTTTGGTTAACACTGACAGTTGGTGGTGGTGCTAGCAAGTTTCGTTGATACATGAGGATTATAATCTCCTTTGTCCTACACAAATATTCATATGACGGTTTTTAAAATCAGTGGATGCTAAACCTTAAGAAGTCAAATAAAGCTAATAAATTAATGACAGACTTTAAATATAAATCCAGTTGACATGCAGTATTCACAGATTTGTGCTTCAGTAAATTTTTAGTTTCCTCCCTCTTAGTATTAAACCACATGTACTCATCATTAACAAACACAACTAAAGGCTCATAATTTATAAACCACTGGATCCCAAAACATCAGCATGGCTGCACTTTGTAAATTCCACAAAATAGGTATTTTAAATGTCAATACTTGATTCTTGATAATGCATGGAAATGATTGATACCAACCCCATATTGTTGATACTAATAAACATGCACAGACAGTATGTTGCACCATCCCAGAACACTTCATCTGGATTTTAAAAAAGTATATAAAAATATGAACCCTCAAAAAATATCAGAAATATGCACATTTTATTACATCTTGCTAGTTATTTTCAAATGTATCTGCAAAGATTAAAGAACAATCCATAGATTAGCCAAAGAGAGTTGTCCACAGTATTTTGACTGTAACCAGCAACAATTCTGATCTACATGTACACCTGGGTGTTATTGTAATGTCAGAACCTTTCATATACTGTAATTGGCTTGAGACAATGAATTTGTTAATTAGCTTGTGTTAGCATGTTGAAGGACCATTAAGTTCTCAACAGTTGAGAAAATAAAGCCAGCAAAGCCACTGAGTAAGCACTTAATTCAAATCTCATATAAATGTTCAAGGGCATCGACATCATGCACAGTCAATTGACTCTTTTCACATCTGAATAGATGACGGCATATTGCATTTATGATGATTACCTTAAAACCAAATAAAAGGATTGAATTACAACCCAAATTTCACTTAACAAGACATAATTGGCATTTATTTCATATAATGTTGCCACCAGTAGTCATTTGTATCTTTGTTTATACAAATCTTACAAGAGATATGATTTTTAATTCAAATTTGTGAATTTCATGACATACAATCCAAATCCCCATGCACTGACTGTACTTAAATATATGCAACTATAACCATAACATACAATTTCCAAAACTCACCTTAAAGTTTGAATTATTGCCTAAGTCACACCTTAGGGGCTGACTGCATAGTGGAAAATGTTCCATTTTCCCCCTGTAAAAGGACTGTCCATGCTTTTTCTGACCCTGAATTAGGTTCGAATTTTGGTCCTATTTACGGTGCCCATTTTTTTATTTCTTTAATTTGCAGGTGACAAATTCCCAATCAAAGTATTTAGAAATCCATGTGTACTTTGAATGCCTTTTTTTAACAAGTAACCAGTGCAATACAGTGTTCTTTTCAAATCTGAGCACTGCAAATGCAGTAAAATTCTATGTAAAAGTTAATGCATCCTCTTTACTGTAATCTGATCTGTGTCAATATCTTACTGATATAAAGAAGATAGCAAATGCAAATGCATATTGGTTTTGACTCAGCACATGCTCAGTGATCTGTAAATGTCAGAATGACTTTAATTAATATGAAAAGCAGATTCACAAAATGGATGCAGTAATTATGCAGCAGTTGTCAGTGTTCTGCCTTAATGTAAGAAATAAACAAAGTGAAAGTGTAAGCTTGTCAGAGGAATAATAGTGTGACAGTCAGTCTATAAAAGATATTGCAGAGGAGAAGCAGCATGATCCAGATAACGGTAATGCAGATGATAGACTTGGTGATGTTGAGGGTATGGTAATGGTCATGACACTGGTGGTGGTAATGGTTATGACATTGTAGTGGTGGTGATAATGATAAATAGACATGCATGTAATTTGATCTAACACAGCCACATTTCTTCACTTTCCTTGTCATTATCAGTTAATTCACCAATATTTCTTAGATGAAACAAAATATTTGTATTCAAAATTATAAAGTTCCAATTTTACTGCTAAAATAAACAAGGCTATATGTTAACTTTTGCCAAATTGATCCTGAGATGTTTAGTGACTTGTGATTAATAAAGCACATGTGAGAGACTTTTAGACAAGGTAGCCTAATCTATTAAATGTAATAATCTTTTCTATCAGTAGGCAATAAAATACTTATTTTGTTATTGTTTCCCAAACTGGCAGTTTTATAAAAAAAAATTCCCAGTTCCATGCATCGTGGGCCCCATTTATAAATTGGCAGATTGGCAGCTGAAAATCTCTCATGTCTGCTATATGTAAACATCCTTATGATATTGAATTCCAGTCAACTTGGGAACTAAATGTAAACAGCAGATTGACTTCTAAGCCATACAGTTTTGTCTCCCTTGCATCAGGCATGGTTCCCATTTGGAGCTCCAAACATATGATTGATACTTCTAGTTTATGTATGCTTATGTTGTAAATGTAGTAAATTTATGTTTATTTTGTCAGATTTTTCATGCTGCTCATTTAAATAAAAGCTGTTTACCAAAATAATGAACTAATTCGCACATCATAAGTACTGTCAAGAAAAAAAATAAGATTTTGAATCATGATAGTAGAGACTTCATTTCTATTAATTAAAAAGTGGGTCAGTCTCTTGGACTGTTTATTGCCAAACTTCATGAAGAAAATAAACCAAGAGAACCCATTAATAAATTAGAGTTTTAAACCAAGTTTTTTTCTCCTGGGGATGAAAATAACTCTTTTCTTAATATATATATATTGAGTGATTAATGATACATCTTTTAAAAAGTCACTATATTTGATCCCTAGCCAGTATTGTATTCTACCTGGATACCAGGTTATCAACAAGTTAACTATTGTACATGCAAGATAAGCTTATCCTGGTGTTTTTTTAAATTTTTTTTTATATTTAAAACCATAATTCCATTTTGGAAACAAATTGGACAAATCTAAAGTTCTAATTAGTGTCTTCCAATATAAAGACTGCTATACGAGATCATATTCATAATTAGAACAGGTCCATTTTGCAAAACTGGTAAGGTGTACAAAGATTTTCCTTGGTTTTGGCATAAAAAGGTGAGTAATTTCCAATTGCAGGGGTTGTCCCAGTTGGTGGTGAGTCCAAGAAACAAACTGTAGCATGTGCAGTTCAACCGGAATACTCCATGCAGTCCAACATGGATGTGATCCGTCATCATTGTTTTTTTCGTAGAATTTAAGAAACAGTGTGTAGTCCTACCAAGTATAGCTTTTCCAAGTTATTACTTTGTGAATAGATTGTATAGCTGATGTTATTTTCGTATGTGAGTATATAGGGTACTGATTACTTTCATGCATGGCAAGAATGATGTCATTTCTGCAGGAAGGAATGGTAAAACTGAGATGTGAAAGAGGGTGATGAATACAAGTCAAATATGAGAAAAATGAATAAAGTGCAAATTATTTGTTATCATGGCATCAAATTGGAAAGTTAAAGTATTATTTTCATTCAGAATTGGAAAATGTTATTGCCTTTGATGCATTCTATCACTAATGTTTACACTGCATTTCTGACAGCTAGAAAAGCTTCTGCATGACCAGTCACTTGACCATGTTATGTAGTATGTAACATTAAAACTGTTCAAATTGTATAAAAAAAGTACATTGATAAAATGAATTGCTTGAAAAAAGCAAATAAAATGCCATGTGATTGAAAGGTTAATAGCTGTAGCCATTGCAAGTTAGAAATATAATGCACGACCTATGGACATGAAGTTATATCTCTTCATGAAACTCTTCTGATGTCTCATCGTATTCCTTTTGTTAACTGCATTACTGAAAAGAGAATGCATGCCATAGTAAATCTTCATATTGTTATTATCTCTTTAAAATCACTTTATTGCCCATTATAAATAATGACTATTGTTTTGGCTTCTCAGGATGAAGGAAGAATGGATGCAACAGATGAAATCTGTGATGAGCGAACAGCCAACTTTTTCTCAAGGGCATTAGCAGAAAGTCGCAGGTATAAATATCATGCTTATAAAACAAAAGTATTGTAGGAAAAAAAAGCTAAAATATAGCACAAATGTTTATGAATATTCAAAGAACTTGTGATATGATTTTCAAATAAACATTTTTCAAAGATTGTGATAATAATTTCTTGTTACTACTAAAGGTTAGTTACAAATGCTTTTTCAACTTGAGGGACCTTCAGAATCCCTTATAAGATTAAAATGGTACTACTGGACTCCCATAAAAGCTTTGATGTGTAGAGCTTCCATCAATGAATGTAAAAACATGTAACAGCATATCATTATGTTTATAACTGTAACTCTGATTTGCAGTGAACCTAGTCAGTGTTAAGTTATGTATAAGAACTGACTGTAAACAGCCGTACACCTTTGGTAGCTTTAATTGGTCTGTTGGTCAGGCACAAGTTCAAGTATGAATGAAACTATCCAAACCAGACCCTCTCTAACTTGGTTTCCTCTTCATACTGGCTACATATTTTGAAGGTCATTTTAATCCTAATAATACCATATAATATACACGCTTTTAGGTCTAGTCCATAATATGCCGGCAGATCAGGGTCTATATTGTTTATTCTACTGATTGATCCTAACAAACTGCATAGACCCAGACCTGCTGGCGCATTAGGCAATGGCAGATCTGGGTCTGTGCAGTTTGCAGTTGGACTTGACTTATAAGTGAGTATATATGGCATCTTCTTATAATGACTACCTTTATAATAAATTCTTGGTTACAACAGTATCTAGTTTAGGGAAGTTTTACTTTTGCAATATAAACTTTGCCTTTTCTGCATATAGCATAATTAATGTAAATATCTGTACCCACAGATTTTCCACACACCATATTGTGAAAGTTTTGGGATATCATGTATGTTTCTTAAAGACAGTGAAAAATAAAAATTAAAACTGGAACATAAACAAAGAAATGTTTCACCTGTAGGTCTACTGTATTAAAAAGAACAGGTGATCAGACCATTAAACTGCTTCAGTTACCTTTATTATCATGTAAATTAAGTGAAGGTGTTGTCAAAGGGCAGGAGTAAAAACAGCTGACATGCTTCATACCTCCTGATCATGCAGTTCCATAAACAAAGTGGTCGACATCGACGACACTCAAGTTTGATAGGTTCATGTCACTTCAGTTTTATTCAGTAGCAAATTTTCTTTTCATAATGTCATTTTGGATGTAGTTGGTTTGGTCCTCTTACATTTTTGGGCACAGACAACTAATTAGGTTCCAATAGACCATAGCATTAATATTTGGCCAAATTACTACAGTGGTCCCCCTCTTATAAGACCACCCACTCTGCAGCAAAAAAGTGGCCTTGTAAGAGGGGTGACCTTTCTAGAGGGGGATCACACAGTTGTGAGTAATAACTACATATAAAGTATAAAAGGTGTAAGTAATTTTTATATATTGAATATTTTCATTTAAAAATCACAGGAATATTAATGTGTTAAAACTAATATCAATGTTATTATTTTTTTACTAAAATATGAATAATCATCAATCGTGGTGCAAAACCACCTTGTCAGTAAATTCTGGGCACAAAACATTTGGTTGTTACAATCCCTGTATGTCCGTCGATTCCGTCTTCCCACTCACTGCAGTTGAATGTATTTGACAATGTTTATTTGAATCTTTCTGACATAAAATTTCTTAGTAGTGATCAAAGGACTTTCCCTCTTTTCGTTTAGTCTAATTGTTTTCACTTTTCATTCTAAACTGAGAATGTCTGACAACATTTTGCAACAACTTATTCCTTCATGGGCAATAAGTAGTTATCACACGAGATGCTCAGTGTTTACAAAGGAAGTGAGCTTATTATGTGATTGACTTTTTTTTCTCCCTCCAGTCTGGTACCCAGATAAGTACAATTCATAATCCATGAGAGGAAAGCCAGAAAGGCTAACATACCATTTTACTATCTGGTGACCGTATGTCACGCTGACTTGAGCTGAACAATACTGTGCTTCTCAGTGGTTAGCTTTTGTCATCTTGATAATTATCAGTTGTAATAATAGAGAGTAATTATCAAAATGACAAAAGCTAGCATCTAAGAAACACATGGCAGTAAGGATAATCGGATTACTTACCTCTTTGTACAGATTAAAGTTAGTTTATTGGCTTCTTGGAACCAATGTCAATGTGTTGAGTTGAGAAATTAACAAATATTAAGGCAATATTTTAATCTGCAAACAATCATCAAGTGGCTGCTCGCGAGGGGTATATTTGACCGTTTTTTGCACTAAAATGACGGCCGCTGGTCGTTTAAGAGGGGTGGCCATCCTTGAGGGGTATTTTTTAACACAAACTTGTCGTTGCCAAGAGATTGTGACTGTATATGGTGAGTGGCCGCTGGTCAGGGGGACCTTTTAAAAGGGGGACCACTGTATACTTTTGTGGTAAGAATGGCAAATCATGTTTACATCTCTTGAATGATCTATCCAAGAAGAAACTTTTAAAATGATAAAAATGATTGCTGGATGCCTTGTTTAAAAAAAAATCCCCTTTTAGGTGACCATTATAAAAATCCAACCCTGTGAGATCTCCCCATTTGCATTCATTAGTACCTGTACAGTGACAGCGATAAGATAAAAATGGCTTTAGGTGTAAGCCTATTAATGTGTACAATTTACCCATAGGTAGGCTACTTCTGACAAATTATGTTCATTTTTTCCAGTAATGATTTTCAGCCAATCAGCAACCATCATTCATTTAAAGAGGGTATTTAATATACCACTGCACACAGTCTAGTTCCCTAGCTCATCAAATAATTTGTTGCCTGTGACCATTTAGTAGCATTAAAAATAACTAATCCTTTATGAAATTTATAAACCAGTCAAAGTGATTTTGCTTTGCATATTTATGGAAATCCTTGCCATATATTTGGAGTTGTGGTGTTGAGATAGTTTCAAGCATTTTGGCTTAGCTTTAATATTTGCAGAAATAATATATCTTAAATAGATGCACATCATTTATTGATATATTCTGGTGTCAGAGAAGATCTTTATGCTGTGAAACAGTCTTGATATTATAACTCGCTCCAATCAGCAGCTGCATACATTATTATAATCTGGGTCATGGTAATGGTTAGAGATCAATTTCTAGTGATGTTTAAGGCGTGTTGGGCTTTATTCTATTGATTTTGTGAATAGACTCTAACCTAATAGTAGATAGTGCTCAAACAACAAATGTCATATACTTAACAATATAAAGACTTGAAACTTTGACCTTATTCCATGTATCTGGTATGTGCATTTGATAAACAGGGTAGTAATATCATAATCAAACATGCTCATTAATTGGACAAATACAATATCAAGTCTGAATTAATAATATATTTCCAACAGTAGCTTCTCAAATAATTCTTTCCTGTGATTTTCATTTATAAAAATTTGCAGATTCTGGGGTTCCTCATATTTGGTTCATGACATTTTTTTCCCAGGCCCTCATTTGACTTTCTATTGCATAAGTGATGAAAGCTGAATGGGACAGGTGACCAAGGGTATAGTTTGGCAGGTAAAGCATGGTGCTATTATGTAAAATTTTTGATACTGTTGGGGTCTGGGAGGAGGTCAATCCTTTATATACCATATATACTCACTTGTGTGTCAGATCAAACTGCAAGCTGCACAGACCTGAATCCGCAATCTCAAAATGTGCTGGCTGATCTGGGTCTATGCAGTTTGTTAGGACTAATTATTAGAACACACAACATAGACCCTGATCTCCTGGTGCATTATGCAATGCAGGATCTGGGTCTATGTTGTTTGCAGTTGGACCGATTTATAAGCCTGCATACGGTAACTTCTATTTAGCACATGATACAAGTGCATTAAACAGTAGAGCTGATATTATCATTTATGTCTTACTACAGGTAATAGTAATAATAATAATAATAATGTGATAACAGCAGTTTATGATCATCTTGTTTATAATAGCAAACTATGTATTGTAGTATTGATTATAATTTAGCATAATGATTACAGTTGTCTTAATATGAATATATTCATGATGACACCATGCCTTAATTACCCGGGTAAAGTCCTCGTATGAGCATATAATATATAGAGAAACTTTATAGGAAAAGAAGAGACAAGAAGAAATAAGTTTACAAAAGGAATGCTTTCTAGAAAAGTAATACAAATGGACCTTTCAGGAAAAAAAATTATTCAAGAAGATTCGGAGTGGTACAGATTATAGAGAAAGATTTTTAGCTATAATTGAACTTCTTTTTTTAAGACTGAAAGTTTTCCATTATCATTTGGCAAATATATTAAAAAAATAGGAAGTTAAACTTTCAATTCTGACAGTAAATTAATTCTTATGCAGAATTAGATTCAAGCACTATAAATAAACAGTCTTTCAATAGTGTGACAATTTATGTGAAATAAATAAATTAACCAGATTTGCACAAATTATATAAATCTGGTTTCTACAATTGGCAAAACTGAAGAAAAAATAATGTTGCAAATATTGCTGAATTTGCAAACTTTATCAAAATTTAAAATTAAAAAAAATATTAATATTTCCAATCTTTTTATTCTATTTCTTTTCAGAATGAATGCAGAAGTGCAGAAATCTAAGAGAAAGTCAGAGAAGTTGCACACAGAGTTAGGTGCAGAGAGATATGCACAGTGGCAGGAAGAACATGCTACTGAAGTGCTTTTACCACATGAAGTTCAACTTGTCAAGGTCTCCCAATATGAGTGAAAACAACAACTATGCAATACTATGGTGGCTTTAAGAAAATTCAGTTGTTTTACAGGCAAAGTTTAAAAGATGTTAATATTCTGATCTATTATTAAATGTTTCCATGTTTTTAGCTGGTTTCCTAATATTATAAAAAAATAAATTATGCATTGTTTTTGTGTGTATGAGGTTATTATATGCAACAGGTGTGCTTTGAAAGATATGGCAGTTGAACTTGTTAACGATCTTCCAATATCAGTGAAAACAACTATTCTATAATGTTGCAAATTCTAAAAATACTCAGAAGTGACATAGATGTTCTTTGAAAAATATTGAAGTTGAATTGTTAAATTTTCCCTATAGAGCGCTGGACAAATTCACTTAAATTTGTCTCGGGCAAGCACAAGTTTACAAAGTGCTTGCCTGTGGGCAATTAAAAAACAATTTAAATAGAGATGTCGTGTTCAGTTTGTAATGCTTTATGTTTTGCATGTTTATACACTGTGAATTTGCCACAGTATACGTATCAACACCTTTATTTTGTGTTTATATGTTCCACATGCTTCTGTCACAAAATCCGACAATTTCATTCCGCTATCGATCCTTTATTTCACAATGCACTATCAAAGTCTGTCACTTCGATCTTGTAGTCAATGTCATGGTCAGTCTCATTTTTGCTCGGATAGATATGACAATGTGAATGCTTACTATTTGAAGCAACTTTTGACAAGTAGGGAATAAATATTTATATTTTAATTTGTTATCAGTTACATTTTAATCGTTTTAATTGTAAGTATATGGGATTCACCAACATTCAAGACCTAACCTAGCCCCATTTGTAGTGTGTGTAGGCTTCTCCCAAATAATTATGATGGCAAATAAAACTGCCTGACTGACTTTCTGGTCTATGAAATGTTCTGAGCTTGCTGATTCTCAAAAGTTGACTTGTCAGAGATTGTTTTGATGCATGTCACTAATTTCATGGTGACGGGAGATAATTGTTAGTAGCATAACTAATGAGATTTTTGTTACAGGTGTGTTTGGAAATAAAAGGGACTTGTCGCTAATGAAAGACCACATGGTTTTCTATAAAAGCAAGATTGATGTTCCAAAACATCTACCATCCAAGAGTGCTGCTTATCATCTATTGTTTATGCAGTAATTACAAGAGACTGATACATACTTTTGTTTGGCAAATAATTACATAGATAAAACAAGTGTACTCAAATCATTCAAGTGTGTGAATAAATAAATATTTATAAAACCACCATCATTTTCAGGTTAGGCTTTCAGTATTGTTGATGTAGTTGAAGAGATGAATCTGTTAGTTATCTGTCAGTCTTTGCTCTTCTAACTATTGATGCATTATATTCTCCAACTATCATTTCAAACCCTTCCCATTTGTTTCATGTACTTACATATATACATGTACACTACTATTATATATATATCATTTTTGCATAAATGTCATAAGTTTTTAATTTGCAAAAAAGAGAAAAAAGCACAAAATAAGCTGTTTATTTGTTGAAAAAATATAACAAAATTTCAAGAGAACATTCCTTATTTTATTTTATCTTATTTTGTAACTTTTGTTATGATATTATGTTCTCATATTTTGGGCAGCCTCAAATCTCCCAAGGACAAGTTCAATTTCCAGTAAGCTTGCCTTGAGGGTATATCAGTAAAAGAACAAAACTGTGATGTTATGACTTTAAAGAAAATGAAGTTGAACTCGTCTAAGTTTCCCAGTCTTAATAAAAATAACAAAGGTATGATAATGAGTCTGGAGAGAGGGAAGAGATAATACAAATTTACCTTGAAAGATGTTGATTGCAAAATGTCTCATGTAAAATGTCACTATTTTTGAAGATAACAAGTAGATTTCATGTGATTTAAGCAGTATGAAATATTTAGACTTCCAAAGGTAAAGGTTTTTTTCCTTCAAGTTTGTTTTAAAAAAATGTGAAATGTTATACATTTTTTATTTGTTTAATTCTTTGGTCTTTTTACATATTTATTATCAATGCATTAAATCTGAAAATACAAAATATTCTGTCAATACTATCAGCAATTATTTTATTCTTTTCCAACTGAATCCTAGCTGCACTAGACACATTGCCAAGCTTCATCTATATATCACCAGCAGTCAATCGATCATTGATTATTACAAAATTTCCAATCGACTGCTGACCAGTTTCAACCTGGGTTATGTTTGATATATTACGTAATTACACCTGGAATAAAAAACTTTTCAGACTCAGGGTCAGCCTGTTTCACTGATTGTTAGAAATTTAGGAAGTTTTTGGCCATATTCTCATTCTTTTGTCTAACATTCCTAAAATTTTCCCTGTAAAATGAATATTTGTATGCAGTAAACTAGTTGAATTTTCATTTTATAGAAAATAGTCAATTGAAATAAAGAGATCACGCTGGGGACCAAACAGATTTACCAGCATTGAGAGGGTCACCTAGCTGGTAAGCCTGAGAGAAATTAAAGCCAGGAGTATGTATGTATGTATGTATGTATGTATGTATGTATGTATGTATGTATGTATGTATGTATGTATGTATGTATGTATGTATGCATGTATGTATGTATGTGTTCATAGGATCTTTAATGACACATCAGAACAAAATCCTCCCTATATAGTGTCATGTGAAGACATACAATAAAAGGCATACAAAACAAAGAAAGGTAAAATTCTTAAAATATTAAGTCAAGTCTAAGACATTCTTTGCTTAGGCATCATCATAGGAGGCATCACATAGCAAAAATGTTTACTCCAATAGTTGCCTCTTATGACATGGAGGATGGAGAAAAATGATGCAGTATTTGGCATTCTGGGTGAAGAAAATAGACTGTACTGTATGTATGTTCTTGTTAATTTTTTTATTTAAATCAATTAACTCTTAACATATTGTACAGAAGATGTGTACACATGTTTGCAAAAGAATATAGATCCTAGCACAACCCCTTTTGAAAAACTGCTTTTTGTTGGAAAACTTCATTATCCTGCTGACTGTTATATACACAAAGCATATGTATTTGGGACCATTATATACACAAAGCATATGTATTTGGGACCATTATATCCACAGACCTTATGTATTTGGGACCATTATATACAAAAACCTTATGTATTTGGGACCATTATATACACAAACCATATGTATTTGGAACCATTATATACACAAAGCATATGTATTTGGGACCATTATATACACAGACCTTATGTATTTGGGACCATTATATACACAAAACATATGTATTTGGGACCATTATATACACAAACCATATGTATTTGGGACCATTATATACACAAATCATATGTATTTGGGACCACAAACCATATGTATTTTTGGGACCATTATATACACAAGCCATATGTATTTCGTACAATTATATACACAAAGCATATGTATTTGGTACCATTATATACACAAAGCATATGTATTTGGGACCATTATATATACATACCTTATGTATTTGGGACCATTATATACACAAAGCATATGTATTTGGGACCATTATATACACAAACCTTATGTATTTGGGACCATTATATACACAAAACATATGTATTTGGGACCATTATATACACAAACCATATGTAGTTGGGACCATTATATACACAAAGCATATGTATTTGGGATCACAAACCATATGTATTTGGGACCATTATATACACAAGCCATATGTATTTGGTATCATTATATACACAGAGCATATGTATTTGGTACCATTATATACACAAAGCATATGTATTTGGGACTATTATATACACATACCTTATGTATTTGGGACCATTATATACACAAACCATATGTATTTGGGACCATTATATACACAAACCATATGTATTTGGGATCATTTAGGGTCACAGCTGTCCACATTGAACAAGTGGCCTATATATAGAACATTTATATAGCAAAAGGTTATGGGACTGATTGAATCTGACTTTTATGAGATATGACCTCTTCATGGCAGTGACCATTAATATAGATTTGACAGAACATTGTAGACTTGCTCTTTACCTTAAAGCAACACATCTATTAGAATAACATGCTTTCTTTCTACTATGAAAACTGTCCCTAATATCCATTTTCCTCAGTCCTCTACCATTTGTGAGTAACATTACCTTCAGTCTAAGTACATACATTATTACCAAGTAAAGATTATAAAACTTAGTACATACTCTAAACAATAAATCAGTCATTTCAGTAATGAAGTTCACATGATTTCATGGTAACAATATCAGAATTATCACTTGGGTTAAAGTTTTGTTTATAACTCGCAGACTAGTTAATGCATATGTACTTTGATGTGGAATGCCACTGAGAAGAGGAACCATGTTGTTATTAGGGCTGAATTCAGCTTGGTTGATTGATTGATGTTAATACCAATTATCATCTGACTCCTACCAATTCATGGACGTCTTTTTTTTACAAATGGATTATGTATCTCTGTACTAAAATAATGTTTGATTTGTTTGATGGATGTGCATGCAACTGGGGCACTGTACAGTACATGGGAGATGGATATGCCAATACTATTTATATGTCCCAAGGTTTCCGGGTTGTGACTACAGATCATATAAAAAATCTCATGCAGTTATGTAGCTTAGGTGACACCACATCTTCCAATGGTTGTGAGAGTACAGAAATCACAATAATTAACATGTTGGAAGAACTTATCATGGACAGACTGTGAGATGTATCTATTTTTATTTGACTGCCATAAGGTGGAGCATATTATGCTATGATGTTGTCCCTCTGTCTATCTGTCACCAATTTCATTTCTGCACAATAACTCAAGTTGTCCACCATCTACAGTTACCAAACTTGGTGGATGGCTTGCACTTCGGGTAAGGTAGTCAAGATCATTGAGACTGAAAGAAGAAAAATGGTTTCAGCAATTTGAGTTCTGCACCATCTACAGTTACCATGCTTTGTGGATGTCTTGCACTTGGTGTAAGAAAGAATCCCATCCATTTTGGGTTAAGAGATCAAAGGTGAAGGTCACTGTGATTGAAAAAAGAAAAATGGCTTCTGCACAGGAACTTGAGTTCTCCATCTTCTAGATTACTGAACTTCATGGACAGCTTGCACTTGGGGTAAGGAACAAATCTATTGAGTTTAGGGTCAATGGTCAATGGTCAAAGGTCAAGGACACTGACTGAAAGAATAAAAATGGTTTATGCACAATAACATTAGTTCTACATCACATACCTGGACTAAACTTTGTGGATGGCTTGCACTTGGAGTAAGGAAGAAGCCATTCAATTTTTGGGACAAAAAGATTAAAATCCCAGGTAAAAGTGACTGCATGAAGAAATATGGTTTCTGTACAATAACATTAGTTCTACGTCACAGACCTGGACCAAACTTTGTGGATGGCTTACACTTTTTATAAGGAAGAATCCTTTTGATTTTGAAGACAAAGGTCAAGATCACTGCCTAAAAAAAGAAAAGTGGTTCCTGCACAAAAAATAAGTTATCTACATGGCTGTTAAACATGGGGCAGGCATATAATGTTCTGTTCATGGTACTCTTGTTCATGTAGCACAGGTGATTCTGCGCCATGTGGGGCTATTGAGTTGGAAATTGCTGCATTGCAGATACCATGGTTATTTAAAGTTCATCTTTTTTTCAAGCTTATTCTACACAGCAGGACTGGCTGTTTTATATATTTTTGTCACAAGCAGCTGACCTTATGATACAGCTGTATATGACTGTGCATTATACTGTAGTATTCATTTTTTAATACTGTCAAAGATACATGCATGTCCAAAGGATAATACCATGAATAGTTATTGTTGCCGGATTCTCGCTTACCGTATATAGTTGCCTATAAGTTGAGTCCAACACCAACCTGCACAGACCCAGATATGCCATCACACAATGCGCTTGCAGATCTGGGTCTGTGCAGTTTTTTAGGTGTAATCAGTAGAACAAACAACATAGATCATGGTCGGCTGGTACAACAGCAGATCAGTGTCTATGTTGTTTGCAGTTAAACATGTCTTATAAGTGAGTATAGATGGTACTGGTACCCAACTCAATTCTGTGCAGAACAGGTTATTAAAAATTCTGTTATTTTTGGAAATTACATGTTCCATAATGTCATCCAAAGATGCATGTACATGGAGATATGAAATGTGAATTGCATAAAATATAAAGAAAATCACATAATTCAGTAAAAGTTGAGTTTTTAAATAAGAGCAGATTTTATATATCAAATGACATGTTCATGCCAATAACACAGAATAAGAAGTATTTAACTAAGTTATGATTATTTCTTTTCAAAGGGGATAAGTTATTTTCAGTAAGATGAATGTTCTGATTCAAACAGTTAGTTTTTTGCATGTATAAATTTACACACTTTTTATATATGTTTAAGTTATCAGTGTATTTGTGTCTTGTCAGCAGAATACATGTAAGTGTTTAATACTGTCCAGTAGTGTTTTATATGTTATTTTAACACCCGATTTTAAATAAAGCTACTTGTATCGGTAGGATGTTAATGTTTGATGCGTAATATGGTCCAGACTGGGCCGCCTCAGATTTTCTTTTTTTTAAATGGTATATTACAGCGGTGGTTATCAAATAAACTTCATATTTAGATCAAGGTTAGATTATGGAAATATATGGGATCAAATACCATAAGCCCCCCAAAATTATGTTTCCATCCTAAGCCAGTTAAAATAAATATGTCTCAATTTAAACTGCACAGTATTCATTCAAATCGCTGCATTTTATACGATACAGTAAAACCTGCCTTGAGAGACCACTACTACGAGAGACCAACTGTATTGAGAGACCATTCTTTTTTGGCAGAAGGGGTGGTCTTTCAAGACAGGTAATATTGTACTTACAATATCTTTGATTATGTTATTATTCCAGGTCATTCATGATGCATCAGGAGGTACCTGAAACTGACGGAGGATGTTAGAAAGAAATTACCTTGACATAAGTCCTCGAGAGTTATCAACATATTTTTACATTAACATTTGTAAAGTTCATTTTAACACTGTTTTTAATTTGAAAGAAATGGACATTTTCATTTGTTGACTAATAGGTAAGTATTCTGGACTCGACTTTATCAAAATCTTATCTCACGCTTAAATCACAATCTTTGTTTCGACCATATCTCTGTTTATATGAATGTTTATGGTAAGTAGATCCTTTCTATGTAAATGTACATATGGCAGCAATCTCACTATACTGTGAAATCATGAACCTAAAAAATAAAAAATTGTCCGTTGCAAAAATTCACATTTTTTCCAAATTTTTTTAAAAATAAAGTTACAATCGAGAATCAAAGAATCTTTGAATATGTTGAAGATAGAGGAAGTAACATAATATTACTAAATACTAGGCAGTCCTCCAGGGCCAAATGTATTTATGTATTACAGAATTGCTTTTGAAAATTACTGAAGATGTTTTTGCCACAAATTTTCTTTTCATGTGGTTATGAGATACATTTACTTAACAGTTGAGTTTTAAATTATCAGACAGACGACTAATATTTATGGATCAGCAATTATTAGAAACTATAAAGACTGTAAATATGATCCAAATTTGGCCCTTTTTGATGAACCATTATTAGAGCATGGATGATATTTTGAAAGAAATACATTGGCTGAATCGTATATACGCACACATCCGAGTGAATTCCTATAGTTTGACTCATGAGACATATTCCGGATATTTTGCCTTTTTTTTTTTTATGCCATTGAAGATTTGGGCTACACATATTACCTACATACAGTAACCATACAGTGGAAGGACATTAGTACGGTCAACAGTACATTTAGTAGAGATCAAACCTGATTTAACAGGATTTAAAGGGGCATTTCACTATTTTACAGTAACTCTAGCAGATACAAAAGTTTTACAGAAATTATATCAGACCCTCCTTCTCATTTGTAATGTAACATAGGATCGAATCTAGTATCACTGCTTGTCAATTCCAACTTATTATTGACTTTTTGTACAAACCAGTATGCATAAAATACTTTTATATTTGTATTTTAATCAGTTGCTGATCCACGATCCACACCCTCTCATTTGCTATCATGCCATCTGCTTGTGTAAGAATTTCAAAGTGCTCAAGCTGTCATGTTCAACCAGGGTCGGATAAAGAGCTTTTAGAGGTCCTAAGCACTGAAAAGATTATGGTGCCCCCCCCCCTATGTAATTCACCCCCCCCCCTTCCATAAGTTCTAATTATTTTTTTGTTGTTGGTGCCCTTGCTTTGCTGGTGCCCTAAGCACGTGCTTAGTCTGCTTATTGGGTAATCCAGCATTGCTTATAAAACCCATTCGCCTTTTCCTCCGCTATATCATCATGATGACAAAAAACATAGCAATATTTGCAAGACAAATAAGAATGACCACCTTCTCCTTTCCTCGCAGTGTTTTCCATATTGTAGGTGTTACTGTCATCTTCATCACTAGCAGCTGATACAAATTTGAGATTTTTATTACTAATCTTTCAAGGCATAAACATACTTAAATGATACGTGTAATTCATTTATATTGAACATGAAATGAGCCTGAAACATCTTTGAAGAAAAGAAACATATCAATCAGGTCTACAATATACATATTACAAATGAAAGATACGCATCAATGTAACTAACCAATTGTGTAATTATAGAATTATGAAAATGTACGTCGATATGCTGGTCAATGACCCGATTTGAGCGTATTGCATGTACGCACGGTACTGAATGTTCCGCATTCTCGAGATTGGTACCATACTCAGTTCACAAGAAGTGATCTTAGTCCTATATCACAGAGACATATATCTAGGCTCAGACAAAATTCAAATACATGTCTTCGAGAGCTCATACGTTTACAGATGGTATTCTTGAACGTTTGATGGTTGGTCTTATTTAAATACCGCATTCACAGTCTTTTCATTAAAATTCATGACGTACCAAATTCATTTGTTTTATTTTATTTTAATGTGATTCTTTTGATACTAATACCTATAAGTCTGTTTCGGACTCACAATTTGTATATGGGCCACCATCATCGGCAAACAAGTTTAATTTCTTGTTCCAACCTTTAAGAACGTTTCATTCCATTGTCACACGTGTTTCAGTGATCTTTTTTTTTATCGCAAGGTCCGATTTACATACCGCATTCAGTCTTTTCATTAAAATTAACGACGTACCAAATCAATACATATTCATTTGTTTTACTTTATTTTAATGTGACTCTTTTGATTCTAATACCTATAAGTTTGTCTCGGACTCACAATTTGTATATGGGCCACCATCATCAGTAAACCATTTAAATTTCTTGTTCCAATCTTTAAGAATGTTTCATTCTGTTGTCACACACGTGTTTCAGTGATCTTTTTTATCGCAATGAACAATGTCCTCAAATTCACATGCATGTTCGGATACTTTTTCTTTCATATTTCATAGGAAATCTTCTGAAGATCATCTTGCAATTCTTATAGGGAATCAGTTTCTCTTCAAAATAAATGTTGTGCTTTTGCTGTAAGTCGTAAGTCGATATTAAAGCTATTAGACAATCTGAAGCTATGGCACTAAAATATACAAACTCATTTCATAATGAATATCAAATATAATCGAGTTTAATTAACGAGATCTGATTTAAATGACAAATCGGCATGGATAACGTATCAATACACAATGCGGTCCCATTTTAATAAAGTATTAGGAGTGCACGCTTTTCATGCTCTGTGTTGACAGCGTCCTTTGAATTTACTGTCTCAGTGGGTCTCAGTAGAATGGTAATCGTTGTCTTTTGAATTGTCACTGATGAACGCAATATTTACATTCCTGACAGGAGTTTATGGGTTCATTTAACTACCAACCTTTTTTCAATCTACTTGATTATGAAAGAGAGCTTCCGGAGCTAAACAGAACCCAATTCATGAATGGGCAAAAGGACCGAGTTACGTATGACACATTATCGAATGATGTAAATTTATTGTGGTCAAGACTAAAATTGAGAGTCTAAGTCCGACTCACCTTTTCGGTGGCGGATAGTCCAATTCCTGGTTTCTTTAATTTTTATCTAATGATGAATTTGCCCTTCCCTATGAAGCAGACATATTTATATACGGATATAATTAGGTCCGCCTACATCGAGCGTGTTTGGGGGCATCGTTGACGAAGAGAACGGCCAGGTCCTGACAGCCAGTTCCGTTACCTGAATATTAAAATGCTTTGCTATACATTTAGATTGCACTTAGTGACGTCAGTTTTCATCATCAAAATTGTATCTGTGTCCCTTGGCACTACTGGGAATGGTAGGTATGACAATGAACAGTACATCAGCCACATAAATAGAGACACAACAAGTTGCACGTGCACAGCCAGACAGAACATTGATTAACAATAGGGGTAATCCATCACTAATTCTTTCAATCACCTGAGTGGTTATTCAGACAAGTATTTGGCGGAGAGAGAAAGAGAGAGAGAGAGGGAGGGTGGGGGAGAGATATATATACGCAGATTTATAACTCTGTTATTTCGAAGGAAGTAAATTGTTTTAGTGGCGTATCAAATGCAAATATTGTTAAAATGCTCTCGATTCCACCTTCGTTGCCCTTGATCACAAAATGTTGTCAGTTGTAAAATTATTGAAGATTATTTATAATCCTTGATCTCGTGTCATCATATTTGGTCAAACAGTGCGTCAACGTTGAAACCTACTCTATGACACAAGAAAAGTTTAAATGCAATCTATAAATAGCTCCATATATGGCAAATCGAAGGAAGTAAATTGTTTTAGTGGCGTATCGAATTCAAATATTGCTAAATGCTCTCGATTCCACCTTCGGTGCCCTGGATCACAAAATGTTGTCAATTGTAAAATTATTGAAGATTATTTATAACCGTTGATCTCGTGTCATCTTATTTGGTCAAACAGTGACGTCGACGTTGAAACATTCGATTTTAACTTTACGATTTGCCATATATGGAGCTATTGATAGATTGCATGGAAACTTTTCTTGTGTCATAGAGTAGGTGAATAGAAAATTAAATCTATTTGAAAACTTTAAGGATAAATATTTATATACCCTGCGCAGAGAAAAGTTCTGAAGATACAAGGTAAACTTAAAGTGCAAATTTGAGAGTCATTTTCATTACCACATTTAGAATACTTGTAAACAGGACCGGATAAAGACCTTTAGAGGCCTTAAGCACTGAAAAGATTCTGGTGCCCCCCATATGTAATCCCCCCCCCCCGTAAGTTCTAATTTATTTATTTATTTTTTTTTTTTTTGGTGCTTTTGTTTTGCTGGTGCCCTAAGCACGTGCTTAGTCTGCCTACTGGGTAATCCAGCACTGATATAGCTAGTTCAATCAGTGCAGGCGTTGCACCACATATATAATGATAGCCATATGGAAAGAGAGAAGTCTAATTACAATTGTTAGAACTGGAATTTAAAATGCATCTATTATCACAGGATTAAAAAAAAAAAAATATAAGCAAACCACTGTCTAAGTTATTCTTTGTAAGATGATGTTTTATACATGTGCTAACATTGTACATGGTAAAAGGGTTGTGGAGAAGAAACGCACAGTTAATGGCGTTGTTATCACCTTTGCTGTACGTTCTTTGAATGAAACTTGAACGAAAGTGTAAATATTCCCATGATTTAATCAAAGTTTAAATTATTTTCATTCCTTTCTCAAAATATCATAGACATGTGTGTAGTCTTTTACATTGTATTTGCTTTTCTGCGTGTTCTGGATGCTTTTGGAATCCACTTCATCTTGCTGAAAGTTATTTCTTTTAATTTCTTGCATAATTTCCTTTATTAGTGTTCTATGACATTGTGTACATTGTAATCACCTTATCACAGTTTTTTTGAATTCCATTTTGTTATTTACTGATGACGTTTTAGGATTTATATTCTTTGTTTTCTTGATCAGAATGCTGTGCATGTTTAACTCCCTTATTCTCTTAAGCGCTATATTTTGACCTTCAGCAATCAGATCCTATAAACTCATTATATTTTTAAAAAATTAAATATTTGATGTGTTTAATACCCATATCTCTGCATTGTTCTCCCTCCATAATTAATTTTAATATCAATATGTTTTCAGCTGGTTCCCAACTATTAATAGCTTGACCACAATCTTTCCATTTTACGAGCACATACAATTTACCGTTCATTCTTTTAGTCCATAAAATCTTTACAACTTTGCATATATTATCTTACAGAGAGTTAACTCTTGCCTAAAAAGCATGCCCCATATAGCTTCTCCCTGCACGTCTTTCAGTTCGTAAACGATTGGATTATCTAAAATTACTTTTTTGATTTTTAATATTTTATCTTTAAAGTTACGAAGGAGTCCTTTTCAAAAATTGTTTTGAATTTAAAACTCTAATTTTTTCACCTGTCTTAAATTCAGACATTCCAAATGTGTCCATTCTCTTGACCTGTTTTCTTTCTTGCTTGCTTCAACCATTGCTTCAGTCATGTATATTGATTTATAATGATCGTGTATGTATCTCTTAATTAGCTTCGACAAAACTTCAACCCATTTTTCAGTTTCATTTGAGTGAAATACTTCCACATTCTAGTCTTTAATGTTGAGATAAACCGTTCTACTACATATGTCCGATTGTCTGAGTAAGTTGAACAGTATTCGATTTCCGTTTCATACAAATCTTTAACGCTCCTTTTGGAAACTCTTTTCCCCTCATCAAACTGTTTAAGATTTTCGCTATTTTGAAATTTCTTTGAAAAGTAGACCCCCTCATCTCTCCCTCCACCTCCCCACCCCCAACCCCCCCAAAAAAAGAACGAAAAAGAAACATCATGTATGCCATCATCTCGGTTTGTTTACATTTTCGCAGCCCAACAGTATTTAATAAGACATATATCACGGTCAAATGTATTTATATCCATTGCTATATTTTTTTCATATGCTTGTCACTGGTCATCCACGTGACTAACATGAACTCTTTCGATTGATAGTAATTTTCTTGCTAGCTTGTGTAACGTGCATGTATATTGTTCAGTTAACCATTCTTTCAATTTAGCGTAGTTTGTTTCCTTTTTGTCCCGTTTAATTCCTTCTTGCAATTGTGTGATATTTGAGTAGCCAACTGGACTTACAGGATCGTAGTTAAGACGTCATATAAACTGTTCTTTGTGAACCATTTAAAATAGCATACAAATATCCGGACAATACTTTACGCCTGCAAATTGTCATCATGTTTGATCAACAACATAATATGTTTCCCCTCAATTTGCAACGTATCTTCAATCTTTTCTAACGTATGAAAGATTGCAGAATTATGTTAAATGTTGCCATTTCTATGATTGATTAAAAAACAGGTACTTCGTAAAATGAGTCACTATGTTCTCCTTAAATTCCTTAGGTTTTGTTGAATCTTTGCCGAGTGACCTTGAAAAATTGACTAGAGTTTCAAGTTGTACTGTGAATTTAGCCGAACAAAAATTTGTGTATTTACGTGAAATGCGTTATTTACTCATTCCTCACACCGAGGTGTTTTATCCATCTTACTGTCAGGGTTAATTATGCTTATCTCGGTGTTATCGTAATTAAATGTAATATGCACATCAGCATTTTTTCCATAATGAATTGTAGTACATCTTTATGACGTCTGAAATAAAAATCAACAATATTTATTCTCTTGTATGTTATTTTGTAACACAACTAGCTTTGACCATAACTTTTTTTTCATCCCATCTAAACTTGTAGACAAATAAACATTAACTATTGATACCGACATTGCTGCTTTCATTTTAAACTCATGAAATATCTCTATTACCTCTGTTGAATTCAATACAATGTAGTTTTTGTACCATTGCTTATATCGTATCCCCGAAAGCAAAAGACCCCCCCCCCCCTTTACACACACACACACACACACACACACACACACACACAGAGAAGTCAAGTTAGTGTTCAAGGACAAAAAGAATGTATATTTGGGCCCGGGAACTTGAAGGTATTTTTGTTTTTAAAGGTTTGAGAGGTTCTGCATGATAATTTCTAAGACACCACCAACGTATACCATTGGCCCAGGCACTTGAATGTAGTTTTGTATTTAAAAATAAAAGAGGTCCATTAACGTACTCGTGTATTGATATGAGATGGCAATAAACACAAATTACTGTCTGGCTTCAACCGGATTAAACTGGTTTAAACTGGTTCAAGACATATCGTTTTCTTTGCTATTCTTAAGTGATTCGGAGTGGACTGGACCCGCACATAAGTTTGAGCTCATATTTCTTTATATGACCCATTTTAAGACTCCTTTTTTAACGTCGGTTCTTTCACCTCTTTTTTAAGTGTACCCGTGTGTGTGTGTGTGTATGAGAGAGAGAGAGAGAGAGAGAGAGAGAGAGAGTGAGAGAGAGAGAGACGGCGATTGTATTGCGAAATGATGTTCGTTGTAGACTTTATATTCTTTTCTTTAATTTACTCTTTTTGATTTATTTCTTTATTTTTGTAGACACATTTTTAGCTGGTTATGATACGGAACCGTAAACGACAGTCGACGAATATAAATTTTGTGGCAGATTGCTGATTCAATAACTATCATCGCAAGATGCCATATGAGGCTTATGAAATCTTACCATGCAACGTCAAGGACATTATGATCATTTAGGACATTTTTGTATTATCATTCCATCTTAGCCAATTTAAACATTTGGTTGAAAGTTTTGAAAAATCAGAGCCTTTAAGACAAGACAACTAGATGAGATAAACAGCTAATGTGCTACAATGTTTCCATAAAACATTTTTATATCAAAATTAGAAGCGAAAAGCTATCTCGAATCGTAGGTGTTTTTCGCGAAAAGCACCTACAGCAGAGCACCAAAGGCAATGTAGTAATATATATTTGTCTTGGCTTATCCTATCTGAGCGGCTATAATTTTTTTGAACACTTCAACCAATTGTTGCAAATGGCTGACATATAAAACAAAGGCCAAAAAGCACGAAGTATTCCGGATGCACTTGATGTAGATGGTGAGATTTTTAGAATGTAACCTTTTTATTATTACCTGCGTCTACTAGAATCAAAGGTTATTTTTGCTATTTTATTGCTTTCAAGGATCTTAAACATCAATCATTTAAAATCATTCAGGGAAAACTCAACACAATCGCCTGGGTTCGACCCGTGACGCCGGAATCAGACATATTTCTTCAACCCTTTAACCCCTTCGGCAACCGGCATTCACTCATTACAGGACAAAACGTCTTCATTTCATACTCATATATATATATATATATATATATATATATATATATATATATATATATATATATATATATATATATAATAATAATAATAATAACAATTTTATTTACATATATCCTTAAATTTCCGCATGGAAGAAACGGTTTCCATTTGTCAATCCCCCTAATAGTGTCCCTTCCGTTACGATTGAATTTTCAAGGAATTTGTATAAAGACCAATGTTTGTTATTATAACTTAAATAAACCAATGTTTGTTTTAATAATTCAAATTTGTATAATTTTAAATAAAACAGAATTTGGACTACTTGAGTCCCATAATACTTTACATCGCAAAAGTATACTACACTAATTTACCCAATATTTTACGATAAGGAGTAACATCAGAATTAACTAACAGTTCACAGGTAAAAGATCATACAGGCAAGAGTTTGCTTATGCTAGCAAATTCCTCCACATATACCTAGGTTAAAAGATTTATGTGTATCTTAGCTGGGTCAGCAACTCTGATGTAAAATGGCGTGAGATTTAACCAACCTGGGACCATTGTTGGAAAAAAGGAATGCTTTATGCAGAGATTTCGTACAATGTTGCGGCTTCAGAGCACGAGGGTGAGTCTGTCTTACCCAAAACCCAAGTTACGCATTCCTTGACCAAGACGTGTATAAACTGCCGCCCAAGGCTCGAGGGCAGTTGCTACGCCTCTACATCTTAGAGTTCTGACTTCCTTTGCAGTTCAAACCCAGTACACCTCTCGCACCCCAGCGATGTAACCATCAAACATCGCGAGGAATGACACCTCCGCAAAGGGAGATCGGAAAGAAGTCTTTATATCTATCTATGAGCGACACACACACACACAATGAGGACACAAGAAAAAGGGGACCACCACAACACGTATTGCTGGACAATATTCTTTCATAATAAGTGCTGATGAAAATTCCTTCATAATACTTCTACTCTATTGTTTACTCATTTATTTTCCGCAAATCAACTGTTAAAATTTTTGTTTATACCTCTACTAGAGTTGTATAAAACTTAGATGTCATCAAGTATATATCTAGTGTTTTAATATATTATCTAATCTTTCACGGATAAATTAATTGGCTAATTAATTGATTAATTAACCAGTTAATGAATAACCAAAGTTAAATTGTTTGAATTTAGTTTTTTCGTTGCTTTAAATCCGTTTGTGTTGCATCCTCTGAGTTGTTGAACCAAGTATCTAAAGAAATGTGTCTGAAGTGCACTTGCAACTTTTCTATTTCATTTGGTCAATATCTGATCTAAAACTCGCTATTACTGACCTCTTGTAATCTTTCTTTACAATTTACATAAATAATACAACCGGTCTATGTTTTGATAGAACATTGTATTAGATATTTATCAAATATTTACACAGCATTGTCCTTTCTTCACTTTGGTTCTCCTCTTTGTTTTTGTGCAGGTAAAAAAGATTGAAACCTCGAAAGCCAAGTAATTCTTGTAGGCTTGTTATATGTAATTTTGACCACTACTTTCAAATATAAGATTTTTATAAATGCAAAAAAAAAAAAAAAAAAAAAAAAAAAAAAAAAAAAAAAAAATTTCAGCTAACTCAGATTTAATTCTGTTTTAAGTTCTTAAGACTAACGAAAATAATTTCTTTTTTAAAAGTAGAGAGCCGCGATGCCTTGGTATTATGCTAGTCACGATCTAAACTTAATAGGGTACCTGATTTATATGTACATGATTTCTCCACTACTTCAGAACACAAATTTCTTGTCGTGTCAAGGTATTCGTTCCCAAAGTTCCTCCAAAGTTTATATTGTGCGTGCCATAGGGCTACCAACTATGAAAATAATTGGTTTATTGATCAGTTTAAGAAAAGCACTAAACAAAATCCCCCTTTTAAATGTAACATCTGTTCATTCTATTAATTTACATCTACCAACTATGTCTCCCTTCCCGGTTTAACTATAGCTAAAATATCTGTTTGCGAAATGAAGTGTCATTTGGGAATAAAATGAGTACATTTTCATTTGATTGTATAATATTACACTTTTATAATGGCCATTTTTTTTTCTCTTCTTTTTTCTCATTCGTGTGCACATTCATATATTTCTTAATTCTCCTGGTCATGTATTGTTCGTTCGTTCGTTCTTTTGTTCATTCATTCTTTCTTACGTCTATTCTTTAAATAACCCACTTACTGCATCTGCATCTACGTTTATTTGTTCGCCTGCTTATTTGTGCATTTCATTCATTGTAAGACTGACTGTAGAAACCGAAAGCGGAATTAAAAAGATTATTAATTGCAGTCTAAATAATAATTACTTAGGAAAAAAATCGTCACAAAAATATTACAGCACAGGGTATTCATTAAATTGATAAAACTGTAGTAGAAAAACAACTGAGAATTATTTGAAGTTTTTTTAGTGGACATAAAAATTTGTCTTAGGATTTAGATGATCTCAAACTGATCTTTAAGCAATTTTGCACATGATACTCTCTCTCTCTCTCTCTCTCCAGCAGAAATGTATATCATGTCAAACCATGTCATATAATTCGTGAATGAGAAAACGATATACAATTGTTGCTTTTTTAATTAGTAGTTCACGGCGCCGTGATAAGGCCAGCCCACGTAATTACCATCTCCATGTCCCCCAAGCCACCAAGTGCCAGTATCAAAGATGTCGTGTAAGGTGACAGACTCAGTAAAATTCCGCACGATATATCGGTATCCTATGTACCAGATTTTATTAAACTTTCTATACGGGCACAGGATAAAGTGTTTCAGCTATTTTATTCATGGACACACACACACGCACTATAAAGGTCATGGAGGCCGACAATGATGAGAAAGTTGACGCGGAGATCAATGTGCAAGTCCCAGCCTACCCACAAGCTGCATGTCCAAATATCATTTTCCGCAAAGCAAGTTACTGAAACCTACTGGTCTTGTAAGGAGTTTAGGTATCGTTTTTAATTATTTGATTTATTGTGCTTTTACATATTTTTCTATGAATTGTTTTAAAAGTTAAAACCATCTTTGCATGTCCAGAACACTAACTAGGTCTACCTTGTCAAGTGCCTCATACTTGGTTTCCCACAATAGACTGCATTTTTAAAATTTCAACCGAAGATTTTTTTAATCATCAATGATTAAAAAAAAAATTAGAAAGAAAAATAAAAAGAAAATTTAAAAAAATCGTGGTTTCATATATTAACAGAAAAGTGAATTTATCGATAATATTTAAAACTATTTTGTTCTTTTCTTGTTAAATTTCTTGTGTATTTCTCAATACAAGCAATGTGTTGGCTGCCATACAGCCTTAATTATACTAACGCTCTCCACTATATCGCCAAGATTGTACTAATGTGCCGTTAAACTCTATTCATTCATATATACCAGTAGGATTTGAGAACAGAGGAATTGTCTTTCTGTCGTACTATTTTGACTTCATTTCCTTTAAATTGGGTTAATTCCTAATAAAGACAATGGTGTTTAAGTAAAGCTTCCAAGAAGCCTAGCAAAAATATACAAAATATACATTTATGCATAGATGTACACACGAGAGAGAGAGAGAGAGAGAGAGAGAGAGAGAGAGAGAGAGAGAGAGAGAGAGAGAGAGAGAGAGAGAGAGAGAGAGAAAGAGAGAGAGGGAAAGCATAACACTGTAGAATGCACATTTACTCTAAAAGCAACACTAATGAAGATAATAGAAACACTACTGCAACTAATAAAAAATAGAAGAAGAAGAAGAACAACAGCAACTTATAAAAATTTTTTTTAAATTTTTTTTTGGGGTGTGTGTGTGTGTGGAAGAAATTGTCCAATACACTAACGAGTGTTTATCATTATAACTCTCGTCCTAATTACACATTCCCCACGCACATCTCATCACCATTTAGATGATAATTGGAAATGTACCATACTTATCAACTAAATAAATTAACGAATTGCAAATTGGATTGCGGGACAATAAGGCGGAACGTATCTAAGCTGTCAGAACTTAGGCAAATACCACGTTGTCCTTACTGGTTAAAATTGGGATTTGATTGACAGGAGTAGATCTATTAATTCCAATGTATCGCGGACGAATTCTAGGCCGAGCTATGTGTGATTAAGTAATTAATCACACCTGAGGTGTTAAGGTTATCTGACTATGAAGCGACATTGTTCACTGGTGTTCTGTCACTTAGGTATTGTTCACGATATAACCTATACACATTCAGTTGTTATAACTTTAGCATTATTCATCCAATTTTCGTGAAAGTTGTATTATTTACTATGAACCAAAAATTCTCGACTATTAAAGAAAATAATATACTAATGAGTAGGTGCGGTTATTTCCGCTTTTGAGATTAGGTAATTATGCGATTAATTAAGTTTTGCTCCCTATACGGTGCAGCAGTATTAGAGAACTTTTTATCCAACCGTTTGCAAATATAATACTTTTTGGCTACCCATCTAACAATTCAACATGGCAACAACGTTGCAGCAAAGGTTGTGGCAACGTTGTCGTATAACGTTGTGGCAACGTGATTTGGTGAACTTGCAGGAATGTTGCTACAACGTTGTTGTTTAACATCATAATATAACATTCCTACAACATACTGACAACATTCAAACCCTATATTGAAAACTGAAGAACGAAAGTTACTTGTGTTTCTGAAACACGTATGCCCCACTGCTAGTAAGAAAGTCAAAATCTACAATTAAACATTATCAAAATGTCAACATTACCATTCATCTCGGAGGAGTAGCAATAGCAAGATTTTCAAGAAGGCTGCCATTGTCACCATATTGGATGTCAGATCAGGACCATTTTCATTTGGGCCAAATTAAACATCACGTCATTTGACCATCCATCAAGAAGGAGTAGCGATAAGATGCCAGCGCACAGGAGTACACAAATCACGCAAACATTGTACATGTTTGTGCACTTGGAAGGCAGTGATGCGTGATAACTCCCGGAAATTAGTTCAAAGTCGCACATATAAAAATGCATTCTGTACAGCATATATTTTTTTTTTAACTGTTAAGATAATCTGAATAAGAATCTCAAAAAGATTAAATAGTAAGAATACTTATTTAATCAAAGTGCCTCTGTCCATTCCGAAGTATGCAAATGTAGGTGTAACGTGTGTAACAAGATTGATTGGCTTGGTTTGGTTTGTGGGGTTGAACGCCATTTTTCAGCACATGTTCTGCCAGTATATTTGATGGAGGAAGAACCCGCGAAAGAACCACCTACCCACGGAAGCTGTAAAGCTTTATCACATATCCACGTTGGTCGAACCGAGACTCGAACTCACGCGGACAGAGGTGTGATGTGTTAGTGATCTGTAAAGGTGAGAACCTTAGACCACTGGTGGGAGATCCTCCTTCAGACAATATCCTGGCAGCATCTTGAAGATTTTCAAGATGGCTGCCATATTGGATGCCAGATCGGCACCATTTTTATTTGGGACCAACTTAACATTATGACCATCCATTTAGGAGGAGTAGCACTATTTTCAAGATGGCTGCCATGGCGGTCTTATTGATGTCAGATTGGCACCATTTTCATTTAGGATCAACTAGATATCATAATAAGTCTTTTAGTGAAACCCCCATATTGATATGACCATCCATCTAGGAGGAGTAGCGATAACATTATTTTCCTGATGGTAGCTATGACAGCCATATTAGCTTCCGAGTGGCAACATTTTCATTTAGACCCAACTAAACCTTAGGCCAGATCTGTGTGTAAAGTTTCATGGCAATCCTCCAATTAGTTTAGGAGGAGTAGTAGTAACAAACTTGTATTAACGTATGGACAGACCATCCCATAGGCTCTAATCTATGACCAGTATATATACACATATTTAGGCTAAATTAAAATATGCTATCTTCGGTTTGGCTAACTAGTAAGCGTTCTGTCAGAACACTAACTGAGCTTCGCGGCTATTAGGTGCCATTTAGATCATGCAGTCATTCAATACAGTTAGGCATTGACCATTTTATTTTTGGAGGGGCTTGGTTGTCTTTAACTTTGAGCTAGAATATTTTGGAATTTTTCTTGCCACATTCAATTGGACATCAATAACTTTTGTATTTATACAGGTGGGAATGTGGCGTCACCTGTAAAATGGTGCCATGTGTACCATCAAACGGTCATGAGAGCTGTATTTAAAAACAAATATTCACACCGGAAATTTTATCCCGGAAAGTCTTTACTGAATATTAATTTTATATGATGTTCAGTATACATTTTGCGGGTGAGCATTTTGCTCAAAAATGTCTGACGATCTTTACTCAATTCACAGGTGGCAACATGTCATCACTTATATAACTCGTACTTTTCATCATCTGTTTTCAGCAGTTCGTACTTAAATGGTCGTCTGAGGTGACTGTGCTGTCATACTCACAAGTTATTTAAAGCTTTTAGTGAAATTATCGTAACTCTGTCTGACTATAAGTTTGTCCATTGTTCTGAACAGACCATTCAGGATACTGCGCTCCAATCTGTTTTCATTTGTTCATGTTGTGTTTGTGTAACGTTTATTGGCGTCTTTGTCCTGTGAGAAATGGATCCGTAGGTAATTAAAACGCTCAGGGCGGGAAAAAATATCCATTTCAACACATTCTCTCTCTCTCTGTACGTTGTTCTTGAGCTTGTTTGGTTTTCAAATAACCGTGTACAAACACATTTACAGTGTGGATTCATTATTACCTCTGGTTCATATGGACAAAGACACCAATCAAAACGGTTTAAACATAATCTTTATATTTTGCAAAATTTCACGAGTAAGCATTATCTAACAAAATGCCGTTTAAATCAGCACAAAAACGTGAACATCATGATTATGACTCTACACTCTACTACACTCGCAATACACTGATACAAGTATATCCTGGAAAGTCCAATTACTTCTCAACTCACTAGGTATGAACACATCAACGCAGATGGATTCTTCAGTTTTCATAAGTACCTTCATATATACACTTACAGATTTGCAAAAGTGAGTTCCATGAAAGCAGGTGGTATTTAAACACCTCGTATCTGTTATAAACCGAGGGTAGAAATTTGGTCCGAGATCTCGCCACAACCTTTCTTGATGACACTGCCAGGATTCCAAACCAACGTTAGTGCGCCCGGTAGCGAGGTAACTTCTGAGTTGTGCAAATGTCGGATATTGACATATTCTACTTAAGGCGTTGGTGGAGACCTCATAATATAGAATAATCAATACGACACAGAAAAGTATCTGAAAAGTATAGAATGTAATGCAAATTTAAACAATGTTTGAGGATATATCTAATATCTCATATATCAATCTTAATATAATCTTGAAGTTTTGTGTAGATTTATTTGATTTATCCGTAGATTTTGAATATTGCGTTCACAAGTGAAATAAAAGTGTGTTGCTTGCTTGGTGTTATGAAACATTTCCATCATCATCTTGATACTTTCGTTTTAAATAATAGTAATTACCTATAATGCATATATATATATATATATATATATATATATATATATATATATATATATATATATATATATATATATATATATATATATATATATTTGGAACTAATTTAAGCATTATAACATTATAACTAAACATAATCCATGAATAAGAAATTACCCTAACCAAAGTCAGAAAACTATTTCTATCACAGTCGTTCAAATGTTATTTGCAGATGAACTTAGGTTTCTTTCAGCAATAGGAACTGTTGTTGAGTTGAAGTAGCTTTGAATTAATGGCTACATTGACTGGTTTACGGTTATTTACGACAGCGGACAATTTTTGAAGATATAACTGGAGGCCAGTTTGTAGTTTTGACCTTTTAGTGGCAGCTCAACATTAAAGCAACTCAAACTACCTTCTGCAAGATGGAGTTTAGACACCCAGCTGTTATGAAGGGAAGGAGTCCACAAAAGTGTGTCATACTATTGTATAAATAGCTCTTTTAATTACAGTGCTGAAATAGGCTGGACATCTATGACGAGTGATACAACTGAAAGTTGCGTTTCCTCGAGGATGGCGTTCTTGTGGTTTTAGATTTTGTTTCTTTGTTGTTGTTGTTACTTGTTGTTGCTGTTGTTTTTTGTGGTGTTTTTGTTCTTTATTTTAACGATGGGGATAAGTTATATAGCTCTTTTAATGACATTCTTTTGCAAGAAATGTTTCTCATGAACATATTGCAAAGATTCGTTTTGATGATAAAGTGTTAAAGATATTCGAAGTGACTCAGTGGTTATCGTGCCAGACTCGAGACCGGATGGGTGCGGGTTCTAATCCTGCCTAGACTAGGTCGGGTCAGACGCCATATTGTGTCTCTTGGCAGGACACATTTTATTTCTATTGCCTCTGCACTTCATAACTTTAAATGTGTTGATGTGCTCTTAAACACAGATCTGTTAATCAATCAATCAAATGATCAATCAATATTCCTCAAACTCTTACGCGCTAATTAGATGACGATGTACGCCATTTTTAATATGCTTTACCACGAAACGAAGAGATACAAATGAATGACAAACCAAGACAATAATACACATACTGTACACCATCTGGATGAATGATGATTGAATGAAGGTGAATTTATTGAAAACGTTAACAGGACTTAAACGTAACAGCAAACATGCAAAGCAAATGAGAAACGAGCGTGCTTTATATGTGTGTGTGCTGAATTAAATATATTAAGTGTACTGACTAAGCCCTTCTCAAAATTAAAGCGGAGGAATATGCGATTACCAGAACAATATTATGTGACATCATGGCAATGTTTTGCATGGCTTCGCGTGCGCGTTTATTTGTCTGTGCAAAGTGTTTCTTCCTTGCATGGTAGTTAAATTTCTTTGATGACTATTGAACATATAATTCACGCCATGAATTTATATCAGAAACATTGATTTTTTATTAGCTTCCTTTGCTTTTTTTATTCTAAAATTGTATTATTTGTTTAAGTAGTCTGCGGAATCAATTATTGAAGAAGCCATAAATTGGAAACTGCAAACGAAGGCTTTTCAACTCGACCACTGTGCACATGCTACCCGTTACCGTAAGAGCTTGCTTTGCTACCTAATATTTTTTAAAGACTGTTAATATACAGCGTGTTTAATTCCTATTTAGCAAAACCATTGATAATTCTCAAAATCTTGATCCTGGAAGTAAGATTTGTGTGGGCAAACATTTCTCGGTAGTTTTGTTTTCAACGCACAGCCATTAAAGTGGAAGTGCAATGTTATGTTTATTAATAGTTGAAAATTATGTGCGCCACTTGGGTGATGATGGTGGGCAAAGGTTACATATGGGGATTAAAATATACTAGTGTGGAATATTTTTTAAAACACCTTTCAGCCAAAGGAAAATAATTGAATTACTCAGGGTAGTATTATACATCTGATCGTACATTTAAGTGCACCAACTGATCTTGAATATGTGCACATAATTTAGCAGGATATCTTCTGTTTTACATGTATTAAATCAAAAGTTCTAATATATGATTACCAAAATGAATATCTGGTTAAGAACCAATTAACAATCACAAATTATATGGAGACTTTGCAGCTTGTCAGTTTAGTAATATGTCTAAGAAAAAGATAGAACAATCTGCAATTGATAAATGAAAAACAAAATACATATGGTTAAATAAGAAGTGATTTCATAGTGATTTAACACGTGAGTTAAAAAAATACAACACGCCTAAAGTTACAGGTATGTTAAAAAAAATCACTTAATCGAAGATCCGATGCATTTCAAGAGATTGTAGTATGGCACAAAAATGGTGTTTTATCATCTAGTCTGAACTGTGAGTCATCATTCAGACTTCCAGATTTATTTATTTAATTCATTTATTTATTTATTAAGAACAACTAGTGTAAATTTGAAAAGTGAGGATGGGATTTACTGGGGGGACTTATGTTTGACTCTTGTGGCAAGAAAAATAGATTGTGCTTAAATTAATATTCCAACAGGGCAGATGCAGGCCAAGTATTATTTACTTATTAAAGGCAAAGGTGCCACTGCCTTTAAGAATGGATATAAAACCTCCTCAGCCAAATAAAATGCATTCTGCTTTACTCGAATACTGAATAGAACTCTATATTGTCACTGATGTCATTGATGTCTCTATACGATACAAACGCATTATCGATATAGTATATTGATCTGGAAAACTGTATCATTTCAAATGTGAATGTGATATCAGTACATTTCACGAGATGCGAAGCGTCAAGGGTGATCTGCTGATGTGACATGAGAGATAATACAGTTTTCCATAAGATTGCAATATCTGATGACGATTTTATTGTATACCTTTAAAGAAGAAATATTTATTTAAATTAATCGCTGCAGCTGCGTTATGTTGCGTAAGAGGGTTATTAACAGGTGAGGAGTTGCCTCATTACACGTACGGATATGCTGTCATATATCCTATTTCTGGGTATACTACATGTATGTTCTAGTGAATGAGTTTACTTTTGATTTACTCAGTATCAGGTTTATTAATTTGAATCATCATTTTGTTATAAAAAATTTCTTTGATACACGTCGAAGAGGGTCTGCGATCCCTTGGGTAGTTCAGTATCCTTTTAGTGGTTGCCTAAATGAGTGTTGGACATTTGTTGCGGAGCTAATTATGAATAACCGATACTCATTCGAATAATACAGTTGCTTATATTTTATAACTAATGTTAACTTTTCGAGAAAAAAGGATGGGTGGGATCACTCATGTAACGTTATAAAATAGTTGCAGTTCTTCCTACTGTGGTGATACTTATTCGGACAATGCTATAAGGTGATACAGATGTCAATATAAGTTTGTCAGAAAATGCTTGACAAGAGTTATATATCATGGAGAGATATATAATAAATATAACGAGAAGTATCGCGAGACATACTTGTGCTAATTTTAATCTGAAATACATATGAGGACCTCGATTTTGTAATTATAATTTGCTAGCATTTATACACTTATTCTCCAATCTTTTGAAAAAACGTACAGTGTATTGCGTTGTTAAAACTAGCCATGCTATGGTCATTCATCAAGAACACTTGCTACATTTTCTAAAATCAATCAACTTTGCTTACTTGTAAGTGTTACAATTGTCGAAAATATTTTAATTATATTAAATTCTATTACTGTAACCCTCGTATTAAGATACTGGGATGACAATACGATGTTCCTCAGGAAAATCGATGTCACAGATACGTGTGTATGTATGTATGTATGTATGTATGTATGTATGTATGTATGTATGTATGTATGTATGTATGTATGTATGTATGTAGATAAATGGACAGACAGACATACAAATGTTCAGAAATATTAAATATATGCCATAACAAGGAATTGTTAAGCAGATCAGTCATTCAATAAATACAAATCTACATACCCATCTCCTTGTGTGAGCTCCGATGTTGTCTCTACTCATTCTGCCTTTGATATCCAGCTTTCATAATTTGTCTGGGTTAAAATACTTTGCCTGTCACCTTAGACATTTCTTAACTGGCTGCTATGACAAGGACGGTCTAATGTGAAAGTAATTTGCTCTTTTCGACACAAACCAAGAACAGAGTACGTCAGCTATTAGCAAACAATATGTTAATATGAAGCAAGATAAGCATTTCACAAGTATATGCCTTTGAGCTAAGACACATACATCAACAAAATGCTTCTAAATAATTTAATGTCTGACTTAATAATTTCAGATTTTGTGTCTAAAGAGATCAAATAAACTGACATAACTCTTTCCCGAATAACACCCGTATACTATATTTCCTGTAAAACAGACCATTTCCCAGAACACGGCTTTACCAGCAATCTGCCTGACTGATAAAGGGCAGCAGCCATTACTTTGGACGTTTTTCGCATGTAAATATCTTTAAAGAGCTAATCCATTAGTCAGCTTGTTGCTTAGCTAAGAACCGTCCTTAAAGTATAAATAGATATAGAGAAAATGCCAATGAGGAATGAATTGTTTACTTTATATCTTCTATATTCATGTGATGTTGGTGCGGGAGTCCATTCAGTGGGTGTTTTATCGTGGTATAAACAACAGATTTGCGAGAGATTCGCTACCTGCGACAGGCTAATTAAAGATAAAAATCGGTGTTATTCATCGAGAAGATAGAAATCCACCCAATGAAACTTTTATGAGTGAAGTTATAAAAAGACATACAATGGTATAACATGGGATGCAAATGGTAAATACAAGGCTAAAGGTTTAAGAAGGTAATATTCTGAATAAGCACAAATGTATCAGTGTAGAAGCAACTTAGTACCTATGAAAATCCGAGGTCGAGTCTCAGATGTAATCTACATTGCAGGTGTTCATTATTTGTTTTCAGAAAGTGTAGCCACTTTGGCAAATAAAGAACTAATTTAACGCACCCTTTTCCATAATCATTATTTCCGTCACACGACTGTAGATTAAGGTGTTATTCAAAATGACGTTTTAATTAGAAAACATATATAGTTATTACACTTTTTCAAGTGTGGTTTCATTTTCATTAGATAGGGCTGTGTTTTGGCTGTCCTTTGAACAGTAACACATTTAACTTTGATCATTGGTTGGCCGTTTCGGCGACCTTGGTTATGGTTGTGTGTCATTGTTCCGAGGTTCATACTCGGTTACACTGGTAATAGTGCAAGCGATGTAGTAACATGGCGAACAGGAAGTCGCCATCTTTATTAATACAATGCCGTTATAGAGTATGAACAATGTTTTTGTTCGACTACTTTTCAGTCGGAACAGACGCCTTTGCTCTTTTCATCATGACCAAGGTCACCAATGAACCGAAACACTAATTAATAGCGAAACATTTTTCAGGTCATAGACCCAGAATGCTCACCACTAGGTAGCAATTTTCTACAAGGGAGCCAGGTGTTATTCTCCACTACAATAATGGTAATCCCTTTTCATAGATGCAGGCTGCAGGTTTTACTACATAATATGTCGAACAAATTCTGGAACATAATCCCAGTAGACACAAGTGAACTGTCAGAGCACAAATATGCATACCAGTATGTACAAATGTTTTAGAAGGGGAACCAGCTGTTATGCTCTAATACAATGATGGGAATCCTGTTCCTTAGATGCAAGTTGTTGGTTTTACTACATATTAGGTCAAAAAACGTCTGTGACATAGCCCCAATATACACAAGTGAATTGTCAGAGCACAAAGATTAGACAAATGCTAAAATTACTATTATTTTGACCCTCGTTAGCTTCAAATATGCACATCAGTATGTAAAAAGTTTCTACTAGTGAATTGTCAGAGCAGAAATATTGAGCAAATGCTAAAATTACTAAAATTTCGTTCTTCGTTAACCTCAATCAGATAAGGTAATAAGCATAAGAATTTTGGTATGATCGTATTGTTTGTTTTTCTGCATACAAGTCACACTTTAACGATGATGGGTTTGAGTTCAAATTGTGTGCTTAGACTTTTTCATGTCCACAGATCCAAAATATTACAAAACTCGGAGCTTGCGTCTGAATTAAGTTTCCTCATACAGTCAACAGGCAGCGACGTTTCAAAAGAAAAATTCTTTGTGGTTGGTTGCCACAACATCTCAAGGTCAAAATCAGTCGAAAATAAGATATATTGTCCAAGCAGTGTTAAGCCGTAGAATCAGTCTCAGGGTTCAATAGGTAAAAAGTCTAATGTCTGCCATCAGTCATACGGTTTTGGCTTGATCCATAACAAGCTTTCACCCATCACGTTACAATAACGACGTAAGAGCGGTGATAAGTTGATCGATGAGTTTTTAATTTATGATAAAACTATGTTAGAACCATATTCACTCAGTATTTAGCATTTTGCTTTTTAGGATATCTGGTTGGAGAGAAATCTTGTTACAATTTACAAAAGTGCTACTCTGGATGACGTAGATAATTGGTACGATTGAACTTTCAAGTGTGTGGGTAAATACATTAAATAATTGATTTGAAGGTTGTGCTGAGGACAACGAGGCATATATGGAAGCTCAAACTAATTTTGGGGAAAATATATCATAATTACATATTTTCATCACTTGTAATGATGGATCATTGTATTATCTCAAGAACAAACTAATATTGTGGCTTTATGGATTTTTCTACAGCGTTTGATTATGTTGCAATATATATTAACTCACATTACAGACGTCCATATGAGCTTATAGCGTGATCCTACGTTCGTCGTTCATCCGTCGTCCGTCTTCCCGTCTACATTTGCAATTTTCGACTTCTCAAACCCCCTAGGCAAAGTAGATTAAACTTAGCAATAATGTTCCTTAGGAAATATTCTATTAAAATTGTGTTCCTGGATGGCCTCCCTAACAGAGGTGTGATTTCCATAGAAACCATAGGGAAAACTTATTTTTTACCTCTTCTCCAGAACTGCTGGGCCATTTTTAATTATTGGTTTCCGTGGCAACTAGTCAGAACATATATTTTCGACTTTTTTGTTTAGAATGATATGAATGTTTCTAAAGAACTATCTTTTTTGAAATTATATCTGGGGTGAAATCGCCTAACAACGCTGTGGCCTCCTTAGCAACAATATGGAAAACCTGTTTTCTAACAACTACGTGAGATCGCTAAACCAAATGTGATCAAATTTGGTGGGAATGCGTCTGAGGACATGCTTTATGAAGCCTTTTTATGTGTTGGCTCTCTTAGCAAAGCTGTGCTGTCCATTGCAGCCATATGGTGAACATATTTTTAAATCTTCTCCAGAACTGCTAAACCAATTTTGATCAAACTTGGTTTAAATGTCTTTCAGGACATGATGTATCAAAATTGTTTCCAGCCTGACTCATCTACCAACAGTAGGTCTTCCATATTAAAAATATAGAAAACCTAATTTAACTTCTACCAAATGGTTGAGGCAATTTTTATCAAACTTAGTAGGAATATCAGTTAGTACATGCTCTATCACAATGTTGAGCAACATTGTGGCTTCCACAGCACCCATATGGAAACAATATTTGCAACTCTTCTCCCGAACTACTGAGCCAGGTTTGATTAAATTTCGTAGGAAAGATTCTTAGGGCATGATGTATTGAATTTCTGTTCGAGGTGAGTCCTGAGCAATATCATAACCAAATTAGCAACCATTTGGAAAACCTATATTTTTATTTCTATTCTCAATAGGCTGGGTTAATTTTGATAAAACTTGAAATGAATGTTGGGCTCCCTAGCAATTGCGTTACGTCCATAACAACCACGAGGAAAACTTTGAACTTCTTCAGAATGAATGGGCCATTTCTCTTCAAACATAGTACGAATAATTCACAGAGCATGCTCTAACCGAATTTTGTCTGCTATAGCTCACCTTGCAATGGAGTGGCATCCATAGCTACCAGGAAGTAAGTATATTTTCAACTTAAAGAAGTCTCGATTGATGAAGCAATGATCGGCTACACAGACAGACTTGGATTTAAGGTATGCATCCCCAAAAGCCAACAAAAAGAGGCACTGGAAGCGTAAGCAAGACGTGACCAACACAATGGTCACGGGAATGACTTTTTCAGGTATATTTTTGGAAAGCTAAATGCTGAGCATGAAAATGTTTTTGTGAAAGAGCTTTGTAAGATTTGGACAGGCCATTCCTTAAGCTTGGACATCGCATATTCTAATGAAGATAAAATATGTTGTTAAAGAAGAAGGGAGAACATCTTGCTGTGCAGAAAGGACATCTCGTTGCTTCTTGATCGAGGAACAGAAAGATCGCCAGTCTGTTGTCAGCCAATCATGATCCAACTAAAACTACTACGTCGAGGTGCCCAGAAGTAGTGAAAATATACACTGATACTATGAACGGAGTTGATCTGGCTGAAAAACTGCAGACCATGTAGTAGATTGACTGAAAGCTTCCAATTGGTGGAAGCGTCATTTTGCTGTCTCGTTTCAGTCGCTGTCGTGGCCATCTAAATGAAAGGGTTCCTCAATCACCAGATCAACACAACGAAAGGAAAACTAAACCGAGAATTCAGTTATAATTCAAACAAATCTGACAAAGCAATTTATTGGATGATATTTCTACACAAAAGAGAAAGAGGAAGGCCCTAAAAGAAAATCAAGCAGATGGCTTGCAGTGCTGGATGGTTTCACCAGACAAAGAGAGGACCCTCAAATAGTGTTGATAAAATGTTAGTCGGAGGGAACCGAAATTGGGATGTTTTGGATGTATTGGTAATCTATCTGCTCTGATTTTTTATAAACCATACCATTTGCTACATTTCCAGACAAAATCACTAAATGAAGAAAAATAATTTTAAAAAAAAAAACAAACAAAAAAAAAACAAAACAAGAACACGACTAATTTGTGTAAAAAGTGTACATTTATTTCACAGATAAAAATTGAACATTATAACATTGGTAGTGACCATTTGCTAATATAATTGATATGGGAGATGGAATTTGTTCATTCTCATTGGATGTAAGACGCTGCGAGAATTTGATGAATAAATTTGTATTAGTTTTCAAGTAATAGTGTTTTAATTAAAGCATGTATAGTTTCTTAATGTGGCCGCACTCTACTTTATCCTATATATACAACGGCTGTGGACGTTGGCCCCCAGAGCGGTAGGAGCCTCTACCGTAGGTAAGGTGCCGGGTCTGAAGGAGTTTATGATAGTTACTTTGATTACAGTTCACGTTAGTATTCTCCCGAAAGAGTATATATGCATGTGTATATGTATGTGCATATCTTGTTGAACGAAAATATATTTTATAGATCATTTTGCGATATTACTTACACACGTAAATACTTTTGTATCAGATTTGTACCCGTCCACACTGTACTTTTATGTAGTGTATGTCAGGTTCAAGTTTTCATCAACGAGCCACTATAATTTTCTCTATATTGATTTCTTATTATATACTTGCTGATGGCTTAATTGTCCAGAAGCAAACAAATATTTTTCATTGCTTTGCTCATAAAACATACCAAGAAATACTTATAGTAGCATATACGCACGTCAACAGCTTAATGATCGATCTCATTGAAAAATGCACCCGTTGTGCTACAAGACATGCCCACAGCTTAAAAACTTTCAAAAAGCTTATATAGAAACACCCGCTGTGATAGAAGAACACCTATAGCTTATTACACGCAGCAGACATACAAGAGGACACGCGCATTAGAATGCAAGCCACACACAAATGGCACAACACACGCAAGTTTTATATGCAGTCATACAAAGTGACATCCAGAGAGATAGAATGCAAACCTATAGCTCAATACACGTAGCAGCAATACACAGCGACACACGCAATAAAATGCATGCCACAGCTTACTAAACGTAGCCACAAAGAGAGACAGCAACAACGGTAGAACACACGCAAGCTTTAGAGTGATAGGCAATTGACCATGGCAAGTACGTAATGAACATTATAATATATACATAACATTATAATATTTACATAGAATTGGATGGTGACACATACATCTATAAACTAGTGGCAGTACACATCCATACTTATAGATCTGTAACTGCATTATTCAATAGGGACACGACTGTAAGTGCAATAAGCATTAAGTGAACGGTATCATTTTTGCTTCTTCTGTTGTTGTTGTACATTCTATGAATCATTATTAACTATAATTTTATAACCTTCAAAGAAATGTACATCATTGAAGAATATATATATATATATATATATATATATATATATATATATATATATATATATATATATATATATATATATATTGGGAAAACGGGTTCTTGGTTTTCATTTTCGTTTTGATTTTCATGTTTATTCTCTTTCCTTGTGATACAATGCTACGATGATATAATGAAACGTGATATGATGTAGTGACGGGCGAATATAGGAAGAAAGGAAGGAAGAAAGAAAGAAACGCATGTCTGAATGAAGAAGAAAGGGATAATGAACTAACTAACAGAGATGAAAGAGGAAGGATGGGAGAAAAAAGAAAGGAAGATATATAGATGATACGAGATGAGATGAATTGTCTGTTTTGCATTTGTTTTCATTTATCTGGCACCAACTGAACGTAAACGTATACGATATTTTTGTATGAAGATTTCGTACCAATTGAACACCATTATTTATCTGACACTATGTAATCTAATTGTCTCTGATCGCAATTGCAATATGCTAATAACATCTAGGCTAATCTATCTAAGCTTTCAATTTTCGCCTGTGATCCCTAGACTCCAGCACCTTGCATGGATCTATATCCGTTGGATCACTCTAACTAACCGCATGACAGTCGTTAATGAACTAAAGGCACCGGATTACCGACCGGACCTTCTCGCAGGGTCGCAATCTGTTATGCACCAATGTGGTGAAATCCGAATAAAGTATTTAGCGCTACCCTTTGCAATGTATCCAATTTATGAATTTAACATCAAACCGTATATTTCCAATCGTAGGAACCTCTACACTGAACAATAGGGTATTCCACCTTTGTTTTGTCTAAATCAATTAAAAAATGTGTTTACATAAACTTTTGTCGGACATCGCGACTTTAGTTCACGTAATAGTTTTGGTACAAATAAGAACAATGTCATGCTAGCTTCTAACCACAAAAGAGTAAAAACCATTTCATCATTATACATCATCAAATGGTGAGAACATTATTTACGCAATTGTCGTAGGTCATGAACCTGGACATTCTTGCAGCTTTTTCCCGTTACAGAATTTTCGGATATACATGCTCCAAATTTCAAAGATAACATGCCTAAAATGTTTTCCGTACTATAAAAGGGAGTAGAAACTGTAGTTCAACAGTGCAGATTGTAGGAACTGCTATTTCGTAGTGGCAATATTTAAAAAGCTGCTATTCGGCAGCTTGTGAGCTATTTAGAATTCTGAACAGTTTATACTTACAACGAGGATACGATATTATGAGATAAATTATTAATTTCATTCACTATTCAGTGAATTAAAAAATCTGCTAATTTATTTTTAAAATCGAACATGAAAATAAGAAAAATATACTGCATAGAATAAATTATCAGTGAGAATGAGTGGCTTGAGTTTCAAAATAATTAATAAATTGGGCCAAAGTTCATTAATGAGACCATACGTAATCTATACATTCCAATTTCTCGACATACAAACATACATACACACACACACACACACACAGACACACACACACCTCCAGTTTAAGCTGCAATCTAGTGGCTGCTATGACAGAGGGTTGTCACGTTACATTAAAAACATTAAACAGTAATAATACAAACTTGCATACCCACACTATTTTGAAGGTTCTGTCCCTCTGTATACGTATGTGTGTGTCTGTATGTATACATGCTTGAATTTAAATAGTAACATTGTATATGTATATGTGCATAACACATACAGATACATCGCTAAATATACAGATGAGTGGATAGATGGATAGATAAATAGATAGATAGATTGATGAAAAGCACTGTGATTTGCCATAACTATGTGTGCACTTTTAAAATATTCGTAAAACGTGTTCATAATAAATGAAAGTTTTTGAAATAATGCAAATGAACAAAGATAAATGAGATTCTGATAAATTGTCTTATTTTATAGGGCACTGCAGCTATTATTAAATAAAAACATATTTCCTGGATATTGAATCAGCCACAATAAAGGGGCAATAAAATATATTCACCACAAAATGAATGAGGACCAAATCCCGTATAAGCCATACTTATGAAAATCTACGTTAAAAGGCATTACATGTAGTCAGAAGTTTTAATTTCCATATATCATCAAATATTATTCATGCATTTTAGAAATTTCAATTGCTATGACACTTTATGAATACTTGTTGAGGACATGGAAGCTTACGACGGTAAGGTCAGTTACTATAGCTATTTGGCTGTACCATCGCTGTAGTATACCTATATACATTTGTAAACTTTCCCCCAACTGTTTTTTCAGCAAAGATTGAAATGGTAGACTAGCTCCAGTACAAAAGGGTGATGTTGTTTTCATATACATTTGTGCATCACTGTAGATTACATATAGAAAGATTTGATTACTGAAATTATGAATCAAAAATAGTCTTGCCTGACACAAGTCTGAAATATACCTAATCAGCTGGTTTGGGAAGGGTCTTGAAAATATCAAGTAGGCGTAATAATGGCATTGGCTGCTTACGTTAGTCATTTGGAACAAACGTTGTTTGACATTTATTGTTGAAGCTATGAATAAAGCAGTAGTTACTCAAAAAGCACCCGAGAAAATAATCTTGCACAAGGACTCCCCTCCCCACAAAAAACACACACACACAAAAAAAAAGAAAAAACGAAACAGAACAAAACAACACGTTTAGAACACTAATAACACTAATTAGTTAGAGCCTACCAGCATGGCATTCTTAGCCCCGCCCCACCTATTTTATTTAAATTTACGCTGGGAAAAAATTAATTTCAAAGATATCGTTGAATTATGTACGTTTTTATTCCTTGAGAAATATTGGGGCCATCAATAGCTACTAAGCAAGGAAATATCTTTGATTTTGAAAGTACTTGTTCTGCTGGTCGTAAATTCCTGAGTGTTTGTTGGTGAGTTTAGGTTTCTAGTACTAATGACACAAGTAAAGAAAGATTGTACCGAGGACTGCTGGAAATCAACATATAAGTTTTATGTTTGGTTATGCAGCGTAAGCAGCTTGGCACCTTGTAAGTGAAAACTTATTCATCATCGATAGGACCAATCCCGTAACTAGAATCCATATCCACCATCATACTTAACGAGTATGCGAAATACGTTTGGCTTTTTGACATTGACTTTGTGTCTCAGCCAATTGCAAAAATTGATCGAAGTGTCGAAAGATATTAGAATCGCTTAGGCAAGAAAAGAAAAAAACAACAAAAAACAACAAACAGACAAAGAAATATATAAGCAGATACTACTGAAGTGTACATCTGTGTCGCAAAGCATTGCTTATGGAACAATTACAGGATTAAACCTTGCTTCATGTGGACGCCGACATCTTGGAAAAAACACGTACATTTCGAGGTAGGCTTTAACAATTGTGCTATAAGTCATTTTTTTGAAAGTTATGTGGCGTTTCAACAGCACTAGCTGGTATTAATCTCAGCCGGTTTTCATGTCCCAGCGGATCTTATTTATTTCAAGCACTGTGACATATTATTTCAATAGGCTGAGATTTACAGCTAATACAGAAAAGCGTGAAGTGGTCCAAAATGCCCGTGTCAACGGATGATGAGACTGAATCATCTTCCAAATTGCGTTGTCAGTGTGCATGCGTTTCATATGCGATGGTTCAATTTATGCCAAATTAGCTGATAGAATAAAACCGTATATAATAAATATCGTAAACATACTATTACCCTATGTTACAGTGAAATCTGCCTTAGCTGACACTTCCATATACGGGACACCTGCTTGAAAATGATAGTATTTATAAACCCTTTTTTAATTTTACTTACATATTTTACGTCTGTACAATGGAAACCTGTCAACAAAGGAAAATATTTTTTAATGGAACCTTTGAGTATGATGAATCGTTCGGTTTCATTATATTTTACAAATCCTGTTCTATTTGATTAGCTTTGGTAAGTCTAACGAATCAAACATAACTGTCAATGGTTCATTTTTCAGTGGTGTGATGTCGCATCAATAGCTTAGGGAGAATTGTCGGAGATTCAAAGACAAAAATTAGGGGACTGTTTGAGACTATGCTATGATTTTATTCTTACGTAGTTTCCGAATGATTGAAAATTGATATCCATTTTCAGTGTCTTCCACGATCAAAGGTCAAAAGTTTACAAAAGTGGAGTGATCCACTTCATTTTGGTAATGGCCACTCTATTGTAGGCATCTATAGTATCATTCTTTTATAAAGGCTACCTTATTACGCATATCATCTTATTAAGGGGTTAAACATTGGGACTGGTGACGTTAGTGATACTTGTTTAATGGTTCGAATCCGACTATGTCTAAATTAGATCTGAAAATATTTTTTTCTGTAATAAAGAATCTGTCCATATAGGCTTCTTTTTCAAAGAAGGGCGAAACAAATACCACATGTCTCTTATTTTATATATATTATAATGAGATAGTTATGTTGAAACTGATATAGGCAACAATAATTCACTAACATATTATTACCTCTTTATCAACTAACAGGAATGTTGCAATTCTTATCGAAACTGGTGACGTTGAAGAACGGATTAAACGATATTGAAAGTAAATCGAATTTGTACTGTAATGGGTGTCACGTGGGACTGGCGTACGTGACTGGGCCGTATAAATCCGAGAGAGTGCCAGTAACATTCATCGAAGAAAAAGGTTATTTTCAAATTGTGTACTGAATGTATCAATACATTAATTAGCTTTGGCATATATTTGCTTCACTTTTAAACATTTGTGATGAATTCAGTGCATTAGTTATACCTTCAGATGCATCAGGACTATTTTATTTATGCAAGGCACTAACTTGGACATAATATATCTCCAAATCTGCATATGTTATAGTGAGTGTTATGTAAATGGTTGAATGTGAATGAATAGCTAGACTTTTGAGATCTTTCAGGAACCATGCGAATTGCAACTGTTTACATTGCTATTCTACGCGAAAGCACATAGAAAGAACTTAAAAGACTTGTTATTTTATGTGTAGTATTTAATGCTGCATTCTGTTAAATGTAAATAACATTCTTCACTGCTTACCAAATCTCCAAATAGAAGAAAGAGAAGCAATATTAATACATTTTTAGGGACTTCAAAAGGACGCAGTAACAGCTGATTAGTGAAATTAAGGTAGTGATACCTTGAAGAGAGGACCAAAGTTGCATTTATTTAAAACATTGGCTTTTTGGTACCTGTAAAAACACTGAAGCATACCTGTGAAGTTTGTTTGCAATACTCATACTCATGACAGCAACGCAACTGAGCTAGTTAGAATACATGTCAAGAAACAAATAATGATTTATTTGTAAAGTCCGATTTTACTCAATTTTGGTATATTTTTAAATATTCAAATGTTTTAAGATGGAAAACGCCATTTTGTCAGAATTAGTCAAATAAGTATACATATTTCGTGTTTCTGATGGAAAAGTAAAAGTTTGGCCAGCCATCTCAAATAAGTAGTTTGTCATATTAAAACCAGATACTACTAATTTCGTCCCTTACTTTTTTTTAAAAAATGACTATTTTTTGCAGGCCATTTCTGATTTGGTAAAAACATCATTCGCCTGGAGAAGTAGGAGGAGGTGGAGTTGGTTAAGGTGGAATAAGTCGAGCAGGAGATGGGGCGGGAATTTGAGGCTGAGCAACAATAGAAATAGCAACAATTTTAAATAAATTTACTATAGATAGAGCTGGTGTTGATATTGTCATTTCTATTGCTGTAGCTATAGCAGCATTTGTACACCCTTTTTTAATAGCACTTTTTATTCTTTCTTTGAGAGGAAATTTCCTTTTTTATAATTTAGTTAATTTTTTTTTCCATGTATATCTTGTACATATTTTAAACTTGTTTAGTATTTACAACTAGTTATGAGTTCTTAACTTTATCTTCGTCTATTTCGTCTTGTAATATATGTTTTTCACGATCATTTTTTTTAGTTTCTTCTTTAAGTTTATGCACCTGTTAATCATGATTTTCAAGTTCTATTTTAAAACTCCTGATTTTGAGGCTGCAGTTACAGTCGCTTTTTATATCATCCAAACTATTTGTTTTCATGTCGGGTAAATACCCTTCAGACAACTTGTTCTAAGCTAATTTTTATTTATCTGTAATGAGCGCTAGTTTGATAATTACAAACACATATATCTTAAGAAGATAGCATAAATTAATGAGGAAATAAAAAGGAATTGATAAACACAACTTCTACTGCTTGCTCTATTGCTGATGCATCTGTGCCTTTAGCCACACTTGTTACAATCGCTGCCATTTCTGGAGTTGTGCTTGACATCCAATAAAATCTCAAATAAAACATAGATTAAAAATACTGGTTACGGTCTCCTCAGTTGTAAAATTAGCTATCTTGAATGATTCTACCTTTCTCTTGTCCTCTTCAATCTCTTTTCTGGATAGTATTTTATCATTTGGTCCTGTTTTGCCATCTAACATGTATCCAGAATTTTTCCAGAGGAACCTGTTTTGTTGTTACTCTAGATGGGACAAATCCTATGATGAACGTGACATAACATGATCGATGTCTAGATCATCTTCACTCACACCTTCATTTTTAATGAAGTGTAGCCGTCTACGATATAAATCAATTGATGTAATAACTTGTATCTGTAATGTAGTGTCTGCCTTTATGTTTTTCGTAAGCGCTGGTAAAATGCTACTACTTGTCATGCTAATTAATCTGATAGTGTTCATCATTTTGATATCGTTTTTATGCATTTATTTATGTACCCGTTATAGTGCTCACAATTTGCATTCTTCCAAGTTTTAGAATGTTTCATGCAGTAGCCAATATGACAAGGTTTACAGTAGCTGCTTGTGCTTTAAAACTCAGTTATCACTTTCTCTTCTCCGCTTTTTGAACATATCTTGAAATCCTTCTTTTTAATTTACCCAATTACATTTCAAACTATTGTTCACTCCTTGTTAAGTAAGATCGTATGTCACTTCCTAATTAACCCTTGATCATATTCAGATTTATCTTGATCTATCTTACAAATTTCTTTGCCAAATAAATAAAAGATAACGAAAGTAGCAAAGATAGCGAAAATAAAACGTAACATAAACACAAAGTTGACAAAGAACCGTAAAAGGTAACTTCACAAAATCCAAAACATCCGCATAGAGTTGAACTTGGAAAATGCTCACATTAATTCAAAAGGGACAATCCGAAAGTTTAAAAAAAGAACAAGAATAAGGTGCTGAAATCACACTACGTGAAATTAAACAAGGTTAAGCAGCGTGATCTATTATTTCATAGGTTTGAGGTATATTGTTGTAAAAGAGTTTGAGTTTAGCAACGAAGAATCAATAAAATTACAGCACCAAAATCCAGCTATATTAGTATCTTACAACAGCGAATTTCGTACTTTGTTCAATCCCATGCCAGAAATGCTTTAGTAGACCTTAAGCCTATGCGTTCGTTGGCTAACTTTTCAGGTAATAGATAATGGGATGTCGACCTAAACAAGAAAGAGAATACAAAAAATTATTAAAAACAATATCGTCTCTGTTACTATGTAGCACTTACGTCGATTCGCATAGGTGCATACAACATATGTCAATAGGTCCGTCATCAAATATGGATACTAAAGAAATTGTGAAGCTAATTATTCCATTACAATCGACTACCTTGTTAAAGTAAAACATATACTTTTACCTAAGAAACGTTTTAACACTAGCCACAAATGTAAAATGATATATGGATTGCTAAATGGTTTATCGGTACATAGCAAAGAACTGCCTGCTAAAACAGCTTAAAACAGTATCAACGTAATTTACGATGCAACATATCGGCTCTATATTTACTGTTGTTTAGAGCATACTTTTGCTATGGAAGTTTAAAATACATTGTTAATAATGGATATTGAAGAAGTTGTAAAGCTAATCATCCCAGTTTGTTTTAGCCAGTTTGCAATCTCCTACTGGATAACAAATTGACTTTTACCTGACAAAATTGTTACTCAATAAAAGCTACGCTATTTATTGTTACATAATTGAGTGCATAGGCATTCGCAGCAACATGACCAAAACATATGAGAAAAACATTGATTATATTAACAAGGATTTCGTCATGCAGATAGAGCACTATAAAGGTGTGAGAAAGAAACACAAAGTAGGATACAAAGATTTGAATTGAGTGTAGGAAGGTATGGAAACAGAGTGAGCTAGTATAGGTGTTTCTGCAGCTGGCTTGTGTTTACTTGGCAGAAGTAATTCCTGTCGCTTTTATAGGTCTTAGTACAACTTTGATAGGTTTTGCTGCAAATCTATTTAGGATGAACTGACTTACAACAAAGTGTAGAAACGTCATAAAATAGGAACATCTGCTAACACCATGTTGAGCAGTATCGATGATATGATGAACATAGTAATCAGTGCCATTGACGCTACATGTCAAATGTAAGCGTCAAGGTTTATTGAGAATGGGCAATGACAATGAAATCAACCAGGAGGAGTTTATTTTGTTCTTCAGCGAGTACAACAGATATAAAAAGTTAATTCAGCGCAACCAGGAAAAATGATACAGAAATACAAGATATAGAGGAAGGGTAAACAGAGACAAAGATCTCGAATAGACTTCCAAGACACGGTGTGCAATGAGTGCCGAAGACACACATACATGGAGTATTCATCACAAGTGAACAGCACGATTCTAGTTGAAACTATAGTATGCTGCTAAGGGTTTGATTGAACTAATTTTTCCTATTAAAATGAATGGCACATCTTTCGCTGAGCAAGAAAGCTATAATACGATCGACGGTCTCTCTGAGAAAGAATTCAATCTTAACAGTCCAAATGATAACAGAAATGACAAACTATCTATTTCATTGCAGAGAATATATTTTGTTTTTTTCACAATGTTTATAATAAACTCAAAAGAAATATATTCACATGCATAAATGCCAAGAATAAAACAAGGGATATTTTAATTCCTCAGGGTTTTTACGACCTGAAATGCATATGGACAAAGTTGAAGATGGTATGACTGCAAATAGTGGCAAGGAAGAAAGAATTGACACTAAATGTAAAACACAACTTAAAAGTTGAAATCCCTCTGAGTAACAATTACACAGTGTATAGCAGGTACAACAATAATAATTATGATTCCCAAGCAAACAATTAACATGTATATATGTATCCTCTGAATCTTATATATTTTGTAGATTTTAAAACCAAAACTTTATATATGTTACTCGATCAAATCAATAAGTGATTTGAATGGCTATTATTTGTCTTCGCTAGAGTCTTTGCCCGTTAAATAAAGTTTTTCATAGTGACTTTGTTTCATACGATGTTATTTCCATTATAAACAATTAAAACGTCGTAAAATTAACAGATTTAATAACAACTTCAGAGATGAAGCTGAAAACGTAATAGATGTTCACTGTATGACCTTAATGTATGTTTCCGGCGTAGCTAGTGATGCTCGTTAACCGTAGGTATGTTCAATGTAAAGTAAATAGCGAAAGTGATGTATAGAATGATTGGATAAATATTTTTTAGAATCATTTTTTAGAACTCCCAGTGGATTCTTTCCTTTAAACATTTTGACAAAAAATGATGAAAAAGATGCTGCACTAGGTCAAGAAATTAATTGTGACTTAAACCTTAACAATAACCGTGTTACAAATCGAGCAGGTTCTGAACAGACATTGTATCAGGTAATAGGTGGTTTACAAAACGCTGCGGATAATCAAAGACATTAGACTCTGGAGGATAATAATTTGAAAGATATGAAGACATGGATAAAAATGTAGACAATAACTTTTCAGCTATTAACAATGTAGGACTGAAAGAGTTGACTAAATCTCAGGGCTAGATAACAGACTGATGAAAACAGAGGAAAGATTTTAGATACACAATAATTATTCTGACTCAATACTTTATCTGCTAGTATACAAACCTTACACATAGCAACAGAAAGAGTATATGACTTGCCGAACATTATACAATATATACAAGCGATTGTGCAGAAGATAAATACAGATATAAATGCCTTTTAGAGTTACACGGAGAAAACAAAACTTTTGGAAGTTGGAAGACTATAGCACTTTATAATCTCAGTTGGAGCAGTTATATAGAGATTTTAGTAATAAATTTCAATAGAACGATCAAAGAGAGTAAAAGGTAATAAATGGATTTAGGACACAAATTACAGATCTGAACAACAAGATAGCAATCAACATCAATATATCGCCAGATTTGCAGAAACAGTATGATTTAACAGAGATAACCAAAGATAGCGAGGACGTCAAAAAAAAAAAAATTGAATGTGAATGGTAGCACGATTAGATCAATGAAAACTACGTCGATTTATTTATTGCAGACCTGAGTGATAAATAAAAAAAATATTTACAAAATATTAAATTCATCGAATGTTTAAACAATTTACAATTTAAAGTTGAACAATATAATACAGATACAAAAAAATATGTTGACAGAGAAGTGAGTTAACATCTGTGTGGTACAAAGCAAAAGGATTAATCGAATTAGGATAGATTTCTATCATCTGCAACAAAAATTTACAACAGATACAGATGCAGAGAAAACTGAATTGGACAGGAAAATTTATGTAAATACTAGTCAGCTGTTTGATAGAATTAGAACATTGAATCGTTAAAAAACAAAAGAGTTTAATTAAATAACGATACTTATGCCGTTATGTATGTTGCTTTATGATATTAAAATTTTGCCAATTCAGTATTATCCGATGATACTGAATTAATTGCATATCAAAAAGGGGAAATACCGATGTATAAAAGAATACCAACATGTTCTAAATAACGACACAGAAATGTTGGTAAATATTTTTAGTGATAACTATACAAAATACATTGGTTAACGGTTATGAAGTTAGCTATGCTCCATCACTTTTTCCTAAATACAAGGTGCATTCAATAGCTATTTCGCAACAATATGACATTCGAATAAAAAATCTGGGTTGTATACATTTATTTAAAAAGTTGTATTTTGAAAATGGACATAATGAGATTCCATCATATATTGATTCTTATATAGGATTGGATGTGATCAATCGATGCAATACTTAGTCAATGAATACACAAACGAAATTACAAAATTAATTTCTTTTCGGTCTAGCATTTAAGGGAGTACCTACATGGTCAAGTTATTTGTATTAATAAAACTACGAAAAGACCGCATTTGTAGAAAATCAATAATAAAATGTCCAAGTAAATACATAACTCTTTACAGGCTATAGAAGATGCCGCAAAGAGTGAAATGCCTCCAATCCGACACATCACTGTTTTATCAGACACACCTTAAAGAGTGAAATACCTCCAATCCAACACATCACTGTTTTATCAGACACACCTTAAAGAGTGAAATACCTCCAGTCCAACACATCACTGTTTTATCAGACACACCTTAAAGAGTGAAATACCTCCAGTCCAACATATCACTGTATTATCAGACACACCTTAATGAGTGAAATACCTCCAATCCAACACATCACTGTATTATCAGACACACCTTAAAGAGTTAAATACCTCCAATCCAACACATCACTGTTTTATCAGACACACCTTAAAGAGTGAAATACCTCCAGTCCAACACATCACTTTTTTATCAGACACACCTTAAAGAGTGAAATACCTCCAGTCCAACATATCACTGTATTATCAGACACACCTTAAAGAGTGAAATACCTCCAATCCAACACATCACTGTATTATCAGACACACCTTAAAGAGTGAAATGCCTCCAATCCAACACATCACTGTATTATCAGACACACCTTAAAGAGTGAAATACCTCCAGTCCAACACATCACTGTTTTATCAGACACACCTTAAAGAGTGAAATACCTCCAATCCAACACATCACTGTTTTATCAGACACACCTTAAAGAGTGAAATACCTCCAATCCAACATATCACTGTATTATCAGACACACCTTAAAGAGTGAAATACCTCCAATCCAACACATCACTGTATTATCAGACACACCTTAAAGAGTGAAATACCTCCAATCCAACACATCACTGTTTTATCAGACACACCTTAAAGAGTGAAATACCTCCAATCCAACACATCACTGTATTATCAGACACACCTTAAAGAGTGAAATACCTCCAATCCAACACATCACTGTTTTATCAGACACACCTTAAAGTGTGAAATACCTCCAATCCAACACATCACTGTATTATCAGACACACCTTAAAGAGTGAAATACCTCCAGTCCGACACATCACTGTTTTATCAGACACACCTTAAAGAGTGAAATACCTCCAATCCAACACATCACTGTATTATCAGACACACCTTAAAGAGTGAAATACCTCCAATCCAACACATCACTGTTTTATCAGACACACCTTAAAGAGTGAAATACCTCCAATCCAACACATCACTGTATTATCAGACACACCTTAAGCAGCATTAAAGCCGACATACTATGCAAATGTTTATGCAAAAGCTAAGACCACATATAATGATTGTACCAGGTAGTTTTTCGATCAGTTTCATATGAAGGTCAAATGAGATGCTAATAATGCAATAATGCAGTAGTAAACAATCTGGGTTGAATGCGTATGAAAGAGATTACAATATCTTACGGAATTTATCATCTTTCCAAGTTATATGACTGCAAGATTTTCATGACATACAAAAATTTGTGGTAACATGCGTCGGCTATAACAAACAGGACTGAACAAGATTGAACAAGGCAACATGAAAGAAAAAAATAATAAACAGCTGAGATCAGGGGCAGGTAATGCACAAATACTAGTAGTGAAGCTGTACAGTTTGTGGTGTATGGAAAAAAGTTTAGAACACCACTTGATTTTCAGATAATAACGTATCATTGTGCACTTTATCGATGTGTTGGTCCTTAGGATTTCAAATTTAGTATTACGCCTACAATATCAGCTAAAGTTGTAGAAAGTGAAAGCCAAAACTATGAACTGGAAAACATTTGCCTACAATTCGATACGGATATCTCCGAATCAAAAGCGCAATCGCTAACGACAAATATAGAAATGGAGTTGCTTGCTCTTATGACCACATTGCGAGAGAGAGAGAGAGAGAGAGAGAGAGAGAGAGAGAGAGAGAGAGAGAGAGAGAGAGAGAGAGAGAGAGAGAGAGAGAGAGAATACTACACTTGATTGTCGAAGGTAGAGTTTGAAGGATGTACTGATACTGTGCAAATAGAGTGGAGTAAGTGAATATGAAAAATTGTACAAGTCAACAGTAACAGAAAATATTAGTGACTATAGAGGGTCTGCCAAAAACTGTTTATTTGTAGAGTTTCCAATTAGGAAACAATTTTCAGAAGCCACCTAATATTTCTTAGATGAACAAGAAAAACATAGAAAAATTAGTAACGTAAGAGTTAGCAATTGTTTCTATTAAACATCATTGCATATGGCCTAATTTGAGGAGTACACACGGTATAACAAATTAGATGGAAGCGCCCTTAAATTAGCTAACGTGCAAGAAGGTGTTAACTTTCAAAATCAATAGAAAAGAAAATGATGATGCTCACAAACTATATATTTATTTTGGTTCAGATGGCCAGGATAATATTCAGAACAACTTAAACCAATTACGTATTAGGCGTATATTTTAAATACAGATCACTGTATTTGAATGAACGGTGTGTGCAAGAGTATAGGACCTTGTCGCTTGGCGACAACGACAGAATACCCATTTTAGCAGAATTTCAAAACATGATCCTTTGTGAACGACTAACTGTGGCAAAACATCGATTGTCCTAAATCTGAGAGAGACTGACATCAAAGATTGTTTCGATAGCAGCATTATAGTATGTTTAACATTTTCCTGCAACAAGACTTAAAAATATAAAGCGGTTAGTCATAAATAAAAAAGGTGATCGTAATAAATCCCGAAGATGCATTAAATATGTAGTTAGAGTTACTGGGTCATATTTCTTGCGTACAAACACTTTGTTTCTAATTGATATTTGCGGGAATACCGCCGACATAAAATAGAAAAAGATTAACCTAACAAGACTAACTTTAAGTGGTAGACATTTTGAAATATCAATTCGGGTTATCATACCAAAGTACAACTCTGCAATCAGAGATCTGGGAGAAAAAGAAAAACAATTTTTATGGTCGCCTTCTATAGGAAGAACAAAACGTTATTATAAACTATTTGTGAAGAGAACCATCGTTTACCAGATGAATTGAAAGTAGAAACTGTAGATGCTTTGAAATAGAATTAAAAGAACCAACTTTAAAAGAGACCCGAGTTTCCTTTTCATGACAAGATGCTTGTGCCATTGACACACATTGTCTTTATCGTCACAGGTAAAGCTTACATTTCATGCATCGGCATGCTGATGTTTCCGCAAGGTAATATATTGTTCTACATTGTGAAAAAATAAATAAATAAATAAATAAATAAATAAATAAAAAAATAAATAAATAAATAAATAAATAAGAAAATAAATACACCCTCCTGAAAAACAAGAAAACTTGTCATCATGCACAAACAATGATATTTTGATTGTATTATCTTAGTAAATTCATATCATGGTAATTTTCAATGTGACTAAATAAGCAATCTGTGTACATCTAGAATTGTAAATTCTATTTAACCACACATTGTTATTCTTTTGCAAACGTTCGTTTAGTTTTTATCCGTTAATGGGAGTCACTAGTGTCATTCATTTGCGCTAATCCAAACATGGTGTCCATTTAAGAGTCACTAGTGTTATTTATTGGCGGTAAACCAAATATGGTATCCTATGTAGAGTCACTAGTGTCATTTATCTGCGGTAAACCAAGCACGGTGTTCTATGGAAATTACTAGTGTTATAAGCTGTCATGTTATCCTTCACGTTCGTGTTGAAGTTTACTGTCTCAACATGAATCCATTATTAAAATGTATCAGTCATGAAAAGTCTCATTATGTCATCATACCTGTTTTTCGGCTTGTTGAAATAGAATTCGCACATCAACCATTTTAACTCTTATACAGTGAATCCACCATAGATCGGTTTGGTTAATTTGATCGTTTTGTTTTTCGGGCTGACTGGCACCAGTTCTTTGTTTCCAATATCCTCCTATAAAATAATATATTTGTGTGGCATTTCAAACAACAAAAAATAAAGAATGTGTTCATATTTTACTGTTGTTTTTTTTCCCTTCTAAATCCTCCACTTGTTTTCAGAATATACTGTTTTCCAACAAAATGAAATGTTTTGTCGAAATCATTGTTAGCCTTCTATCGCAAACGTGTACCTGACTCGATGTATATTTTGAAATTGGTTGCTCTTCAAACAGGATAATTTTATGTATCGTGTTTAGTTCTAAGCTTACTTAAACGCAAAGCTATACGTTTATATAATGTATCACACACGTGGTTTTCTTTTTCAATGTACATAGCAATTTCGGCACAGTTGATTTTGAACCCTGGTAATCATCAATCAATTTCTTTTATAAAGGGGATAACTTGTTATTTTCTTCTACCATCAAATTTGTTAATCATTTGCACATCTAAATTTATTATTCTGCATGTATCGGCTTGTTCCCCATTCACAAAGATCGGTGACATATAGGTACATAATACATAATATAGGTTTTGTCGCATCAAACTCTCCGTCATTTTCTTTGCCTTCATTATACACATAGAATTCGTGGTTGACTTTAGGATCCCTGTGCGGTATCATACTAATTCCGCCACTATTTCTACTTTGAATCATCAGAAAGATGTCATAGTCTGTGAAACTTTCGAATTTAACACCCAATATATTTAAACCCGCATCATGAACTTGTCCGAGTACACAATTATAGTACGCAGGGTCTAACTTACAGTTTGCCATATATAAATTCAGAAACTTTTCAAAATGTCGCACAACATTAAAGAATCTTTTATAACGCAATAGTCGTGTAGATCTAATATTTGAATGCTAAATTATGACACTACATCGTGCATATGCTGGAAAGCGTCATTTGGTATGTTTCAATCGTTAGATCTTTTATTTGGGGGAGTAGAGGTATAATGGGTCTTTTGGATTTTTTACTGACATCCGTCAGCGCCTGTTTTATACCAACCTCTATTGCTATTAGTATTTGTATCGCGATCGTCAATTATTAGCACATGCACGATTGGGTTTGCAAAATATAATCACACATCTGCACGCATGTGTGTGTGTTTGTGTGTTTGTGTGTGAGTGAGTGAGTGAGTGAGTGAGTGAGTGTGTGTGTGTGTTTAAGCGGGTTGTTACACAAACAGTTGCTCGACTTTTACTGTCTGCAAATCCAATACCCGGCTGCGTATCTGTGATCGGAGTTGCTTGTGGTTTTGCATTTCCGCCAACACGGTCTCGAACTCGCCGCGCTAATGATTTTATCTTCGGTAGCAATCGAGTAAACATTATTAATCGTATTGAGACTACTTTATGCTGCCGCGAGAAGTTCCGAATAGATACGTTTTGGCGAATGCAGCTTTAACGAAACTTATTTTACTGGAACCGACTGCGACATCGGTCAATATTAATATGACTCCAACAACAATCCCGATTAGTACATCTATAAACGTTGTCGTGGGTGTCATTCCAGCAACACACAGACCAACAGTTGCTGCAGCGGAGATTCCACAAATAGCACCAACGACCACACACACGCGTTTGTATTTCGTGAGCGGCGCGGTTCTCTTAACCACTTCATATCACAGTTGCACTTCCGCTTCAATTATTTCCTCACGTCGGCAACATTGAGCGTCCATTATAATTCTTCTATTAATAATAGAATTGCATAGTACAATTGCTCGACAACCATGCCTTGTTCAGGTGCAACACGCACACGCACTCCTAATCAATTACCCTTTTTTACTGGTACAACTGACATACAATTATATAAAATATCTTCCTGTGGAATACTTAAGTCTCCAGCAATTGTGCTTTCCGGGGATACGGCACCACGTTCATATAGAACCATACTGATTACACCCTTGCTTGGTGTATGAAACAATTGTGCTCGTCTTCGCCCAAGAACTGTTATATGGACAAGTGCGCCCTTATTAAATAACGGTCAAGATTTTTCTCTTCTCAGTTGTGTTAATGTTGGCGCAACATACTTAACTAGGAATGCAGCCAGGGTGGCCTTATCGGCGAATCCCACTTCTTTGTGTAGAAACAATCCGTGGATGTTTTCACACATGGAGGTGCAGTCAACGATCGGGCATTTGTTGCTAATGCTATGACTCCAAGCTGACCTCCAGTTGGTAACGGCACATTAAGGTGATCCCAACGGTTAATTTCTATCTTACCCTCGCGTAAATTATATTTGAGTGTATACGAACGTCTGGTAACACCATTTTAAAGCAGATATTCCTTGACAAGTGGAACAAAATTACTATCGATGTGTACATCCTTTGTTAGGTTATCAATCACCCCGTCGTTAATTCCGCAACCTCATCACCGCGGTCAGAATCCATCACTTATATGTAATGATAAATCTTATCTTAAACATATACGCCAAAGACGGTTAAGCATCCGTCCGGATAAACGCTGAGTCTTTCAAACTTAATTTCATCTCCGGCAACTAATGATGTTGATACTGTAAATGTGTAAAATTCAAAAGGAGAGTCCGGGTCGCCGAGAGCCGATATTAGTTGTGCAAAACGAAGACCAAGATGCCGCTGATCATTTATTAGCATTCCCATGGTACCCCATTTTCCACCTTTTTTTCCGGTTATGATCCGGACTCGCGCACTTTAAGATGTAACATTTAGGTCTATCAAAACCATTTACAATAGAACCGAAAACAAGTCGACCATTGTCTAAGGATGACAAGTGAGTTTCTTCCTTTTCGTCGCTGATTGATATTCCTAAAATTTGTTCCAGACCGTTACCACTTGTGGTGGTAAAGGCATATCTGCAATCTGTTCATCCACGTATTGATTTGTTGTAGCAGCAACATCGTCAACATAGTTTTTGATAAATGCAACCGACACACCAGTGTCTCTGATTGCTCCGATTTCGATTTCAGCCAGGTTTTTTGCGACAGCGCCTCGCACTCGTAGCCTCAAAACAACAAAAATTGTCTTAGGATTTAGATGATCTTAAACTGCTCTTTAAGAAATTTTGCACATGATACTCTCTCTCTCTCTCTCTCTCTCTCTCTCTCTCTCTCTCCAATAGGAATGTGTATCCTGTCAAGCCATGACATATAGATCGTCAAGGAGAAAACGATATAAAGGTTTGTCTTAATTTGTTTTCTTTCTCTACAGGTGAGAATCAATCGCATTTCACAACTAAAGATAATTTATTGTGAAGAAGGCTACATTTTGTGCGGGTTGTAAAGAACGTTTAGAATGTCATACAGCAGTTTAATAAATTTCTTCTAGTATTTTATACTGAATTTTGGTCTGAGGGATTACAATAAAATTCATTGTTTACTATGAACATTATTATTCTAAAGCAATGTATGGGCACGTAACTCCCTTAATTGATAAAGTGCTTCTTATACAAGCTTGGAAGGCAATGGGCAAACTTTCTTAGTAAGTATGTTTTACATGCAATAATAGTGACGATAACGAAATTCATCCGATGAATGGTCAATTATTTTTTAGACGTTCCTTATATGATTGACATGAGATGAAATAAAAAGTACCTCAGTTCGTACTAGAAAACTATGTCAGTCAAAGCATACAAATCTGGACTTTTTAAAAGGGATCAATTAAATCTATGATTTGATCGCGTAGTTGCGGACGAAAAATATAATTTATCGTTAGCTGCTCACACCATTATATCTATATCTATTTACTTGTAAGTTTTTTGCTAAAAATATGTAGTTTGAAACACTTTATCATTCATTGATTTATTAGTCCTTTTCTCTCGTTCACTCAACAGGATTCACGGGAACAATGCCTCACCAAATGCAATTACAGTGTTTCCATGCCTTCTATCGCGAAGAATAATCAAGGTGATATTAATGCCATGCTCCACTTATAAACCAAACTGTAGGAAAATCGTTGCAGTTGTAATTAATAACTCACAGCGCCGTGATAAGGCCATCCCACGTAATTACTATCTCTATGTCCCCCAGCCACCAAGTGCCAGTATCAACGATGTCGTAAAAGGATGTAATGTAAGGTGACCAACTCAGTAAAATTACGCAAGATATATCGGTATCCTATGTACCAGATTTTATTAAACTTTCTAAACGGGCACAGGATAAAGGGTTTCAGTTATTTTATTCATGGACACACACACACACACACACACACACTATAAAGCTTCTGAAGGGCGACAATGATGAGAAAGTTGACGCGCGGTGCTGGAGATCATTTTTTAAATTTCAACCTAATATTTGTTTTATTATCAATGATTAAAATATAAATATGAAAAGAAAATTTAAACAAAATAGTTCTGGGGTCGAGACGTGTTATCTTTTTTCTGGAATAATTTTTCTTTGTGGACGTGTTGTTTTCAAGCTGAGAGGATTTCTTCGTTTCTCAGAATATCTCTCCAGACAGATCGCCCTGAAAGTTGAGTGTTTATTTATATTCTACTTTTGCATTCATCTTTTTTATACCGTTCTCTTTGTTATGTCATACGCCACGCTTATACTGGGTCACTCCATATGCAAATGGTTACACCGGCATTTGAAATCGGAAACAGACAATAGATTGAGCCCTGGTGTTAAAATTCCACGTCAATTTAGAATTTATATGCACAGGGTTGGCTGCAGGACTTTGGAAAAAAGTATCAGGCGCGATCTTTAGGTTGTACATAAAGTTAAACCTGACATTGTCGTCCTTTTTGTCGGGGATTTTAGTCGGGATGGTTCGACTTCGCCAGAGGAAGCCGTTTACAAGATTTTAGGAGTAGCCTCTCTCTTGCAACGTTAATACGAGTACAAAAAGTTAGTCATCTGAGTCATATTGCCGCGTTTTAAGGCAGGGGAGGGGGGAGCTAACGGTTTAGACCGCTCCTACATAACATCGTAGAGAGCAAAAGCGCAGCAAGCTAATGCCATTCTGCGACTTGAAGCCGAGAGACACACATATCTTGCCTTCTGGAACCACAATAATAAGTTCTCCTTTTCTGAGAAAGCTAGAACTTGCATTCAAAAGTTTCGCTTGGACGGCGTTCGCTTATCGAACAAAGGCCAATACCACTTGTACAAATCGTTCAGAGGTGCTATTATAGAGGCTTGCAAACATGTCGTCGGCCAATAGAATAAAAACAATAATGCTATCTATAAATATATATTCATAGTTTCATACGTTATTTCATTTCAGGATCAACATATGAACATAGTCTTTAGATGATTACACATATGTAAAAAAATAAATAATAAATAAATTAAAATAATTAAATAAATACAATAGAATTATCCCCCCCCCCAAAAAAAAAACAAACAAAACAAAACAACAACACAAAAAACCAACAAACAAACAGAATCTCGATCACCAGTGGTTCGTTGTTCTTTTTCCTTGTCACACTGTTAAAATAGCTCCGTCCATTGTTACATCATTTAAGGCGGGGAAGTGGGGATGGTGTATATACACATTGAATTAGTTTGGTTCCACACCTTACCGCAGTAACCCTTGACTTTCAAAATAGTCTAATATGGGGTTCTGTTTTTAAAAGCGGTTTCCGTATAGTTCCGGTATGTATTTGTATCATGATTTGTGTAGTTTGGTGCCGCACCTGACAACAGTGACACATGATTTTTTAAAATAGTCCAATATGTATTTTGTTTTACGCCAGTTGGTTCCGTACCACAGGACTGTGTGTTTTTCAGCTGGTTCTGTAACTCTGGGTTATGTTTCCACCAGTTGGTTCCACACCACTGGACTGTGTTTTTTTTTGTATGTATTTGTTGCATCATTAGCGTAGTTTTGTTCCTCATCTCACTACAGTGACCCATGATTTTCAAATAGTCAAATTTGGGTTCTTGTTTCCACCAGGTGGTTCCATACCACTGGACTGTAATGTACTATACGTACATGTTTTATTATTTGCATAATTTGGTTCAGCACCTCACTGCAATGAACCGTGACTTTCATAATAGTACAGGATGGGTTATGATTTTCCACCAATTGGTTACGTTCTAAGGCACTGAAGTTTATGTATTTATTAACTTAGGGGTTCTATCTTCCAAATTTCCTATTATTTCACATGTCCCATTACTTCAACATTCCGTACAGAATGCCCCCCTTGAAGGAAAGCTGCGGCGGGTAGGCAAGAGGAGGCCAATTATTAAAATGAATCCTGCCGCCGCTGGCCTTTCTCAATCACAATTCGTGCGTTCGTCGGTCTCGCCATCTGCTCTAATCCCTGATAAAGTTAAGGCAAACATATGGGCGGATTAATACATAGATTTTTCTACCCTGCTAAATAACTCACATGATGCGGGTTTCAAGTTTCAGCTTTACACACAGGGTACAGGTCCTGAAGTTAGCATTGTCCCTAAAATCAGGAACGTCAAACTCACGTTAGAACGGTAGATTCTCGTTTGGAGCAGGTTTATTAGTATACTATGTGAAAAAAATCCACTGGTCAGTACCTCTCTTTCCCAACATATGTAAACTGTCATTAAACTTGAAGAGAAACGCGCTGACTGGAGGTAGTATGATGAAAACTTTCGACTGTTGGTCGCACGGGTTGAAGCTCAATGGTAAACCACCCATTTAGAATTATACATGAAGGCTGTACTCGAGTCTGGTAAAGAAAACTCGACACAAGGCATTCCCACACACATGGCAAACATAAAGTATCCGAAAGGAGTCTGTTTCACTCACCACAAGAGTGGTCACTGTTCTGCGGGGTTTTCTTGCAAGCTCAGCATAAGTGCTTCAATAGTTTTATCGTTTTTTTTTTTTTTTTTTTTGGGGGGGGGGGGGCACTCATTAATCCGCTCCCCAAGGCCAATTACGCAGCCATTTGAGATTCTACCACAATACAGCCAGCTACCACGGCGACCTTACAACAAGCTTTTCCGTTTCCAATGTGTCGAACAACCCCGGACCACAACCCAAACAACAAGAAGCCAGCCTCTAGATAGCGCTGATCATTTGCCTACCCCAGTCAAACTTGACCACTTGCAATATTGGCTCCACGAATTTGATCCTACCACAAAAGAAAACCTCCTTTATAGGTTTTCAAAATGGTTTCGATGTGGGGTTTAAATGGACAATGCAAACGCACGTATGTAAGAATTTGAAATAAGCTCAAACAAACGCCGAAATTACCGACGAAAAGATACAGAAGGAACTGGCAGCGGTTCGCTTTGCAGGGCCTTTCCATACAAAACCATTCCCTAATTTACACATTTCACTATTAGGTTTAGTAAAAATAAAAAAATCCCTGGATCATTCAAAATGATTCATCACCTCTCCTACCCATTGGGCAATTCGGTTAACGATGGAATTCCAACTCAGCAATCAGCAGTTCATTACGAAGGTATCGATAATGCCATTACATTTATAAAGCAGTTGGTTAGGTAGTGCTTTATGTCCAAAACAGTAATATCAAATACTTTCCGCATTCTTCTTATTTGCCCCTCGCAATATCAGTTTTTGTTTGTGTTTTTTTGTGTGGTGAAACGTGTAATATATTTGATAAATGCTTACCCATGGGTTGTAGTTTCAGTTGCTGGATATTTGAGACTTTTAGCAATTCTCTTCAATGGATAGCAAACACAAAGTTATAAATAACACATATGACACATATTTTGGATAATTGTTTTATACCAGATTCAACTCGGGCCCAATGGCTGCAGATCAAACATTTTCCCCATCAAAAACCATGAATTACCTCGGATACTAATTGGATTCGGTGCGAATGGAGATTAGCCTTCTCAGTGTCAAACTAGAAAAATGTAATACACTCATACAATCATATTTAAAATCACCGTCAAAGAGTTGCAATCCATCAAAGGTACTCTTAACACTGCTTGCGCAGTAGTTTTGCCAGGCCGGGCATTCCTTAGGCGGCTCATCAATTTGATAATTGTCATCTCCAAAGCGGATCACCACATTAGATTAACAAAGGAGGTGAAGTAAGATTTAAGGGCCTGGGAAACCTTCTTCACCGGTTTTAACGGTAGATCAGTGTTCTTGCCTGATCGTTGGACAACTTTCGTCTCATTGGACTTGTACACAGATGCATCTAACTTTGTGGGAAACGGTGCGGTACTAGTTTCACATTATTTCTATGGACTATGGGATCAGACATGGGCATATCAAAATATTACGCTTCTCGAATTGTACTTCATCGTTCTCGCAGTCGAGGTCTGGAGAAAATACTTGACCAATAAATGCATATATTTCTACACCGACAATCAAGCCTTAGTTGAAATCATAAACAGGCAATCTTCAATGGACCCCCCCCCCCGAAAAAAAAAAAAAAACGTGCAATGGACGAAGGTGTACTAGATAAACTTTGTTTCTTTGGTACATACCATTTCAGAACATTTCAGGCGTAACATGTATTCGGCCATGTTTACATTGGCTTTTCTTGCTTTTCTTAAAATAGGTGAAATTACCGTGCAGACGACTCCACAGCAGAATGATAATTTGATACAATTATCTGAAGTCACTTTTTCTTAAAAGGGTCTTATATTAACTTTTAGACACTTCAAACACAGCTCGGGACAACCCTATATATTGTATGTTGCAGCCCAACAAAACCCTGGTACCTGTCACATAGCTCATTTACAAGCGGACCCAACCTTCAGGAGAAATACCACAGGACGACTCTTTATGTACCAATGCGGGAAACCAGTTTCCAGAGTAGAATTTATTACAGAACTTAGAAGAGCACTTTGCTTTTGTGGCTTTAACTCTGACCATTTTAAGTCCTATTGCTTCAGAATCGGGGTTGCCACTGAGGCGGAAAATCAAGGTTTCAGTGACAACCAACTAAGGGAATTAGACCGTTCGAAATCACAGGTATTTAAGACATACATAAGGTTAGGCAGGAGGGTCTCAGCTTTGTAAGACTTCACTCCTTTTTCATAACGATCGCCATTCTGCGTTTGCGCTACTTTCTCTTTCAAGTCTCGTGGGTTTCACAGACCTGGATGCCTGGGAATGGAACATGCATTGCTGGGATGACATACAGTTCCTTCTTGACTCATCTGCGTCTACCTGCTATTTGGACCGCCAGTAGCGTATGAGGGTGTTCTACCAGCTCCGGGAGACCAGCAGCGGATACAGGAAGTACGCGAGAATTCTAAAAAGTTTCCTCCTTCACCCGCAGAGCTCTGTTTTCAGTTCGACCTTTCACGGGATGTGCTGTAGCAGTACATACAGGATACATCGTAATTACCAGGGCGCATGAGCGTGCTCTACTGTCCCGGCTCTACAAGGTTTTCCCTCTGAAGCCATCTGGGCTATACTATGCGACATGTTGTCCATCTCGAGATAAGATAATCTTGGACTCTTAATCTCGGGACAAAAATTACCTTTGACTCTTAGGATGCAGGCCTCTGCCCCGTTACATGTACATATTACTTCTTCCAATGGCCCATTTTTTTCCATGCATGTATTCTTGGACATGATAGGACCAGTCTTTGGACATTAACAATTTCTGTTCGATGCTGTCCACTTTTGGTCTTTGCTCCTTTCCCCCTCCATTTTTTAGAGGTGGGTGGGTGGGCTGCTAGAAGTACAGCAACATCTATTTCCTGTATTTATGTTTATGGCGGTTGCAGCCTCAAGAAATTTCTAGGCAAAGTTTCTTAGCAAGTATGTTTTACATGCAATAATAGTGACGATAACGAAAGCCATCCGATGAATGGTCGATTATATAAGTTTTAGACGTTTCTTATTTGATTGACATGAGATGAAATAAAAAATACCTCAGTTCGTTAAAACTATGTCAGTCAAAGCATACAAATCTAGACTTTTAAAAGGGATCAAATAAATCTATGATTTAATCGCGTAGTTGCAGGCGAAAACTATAATTTATATTTAGCTGCTTACACCATTATATCTATATCTATTTGCTTCTAAGCTTATTGCTAAAAGATATGTAGTTTGAAACACTTTATCATTCATTGATTTATTAGTCCTTTTCTCTCGTTCACTAAACGGGATTCACGGGAACACGGCCTCATTAAATGCAATTACCGTGTTTCCATCCCTTCTATCGCAAAGAGTAATCAAGGTGATAATAATGCGAAAGTCCTCTATTGCCATGCTCACTTATCAACCAAACTGTTGGAAAATCGTTGCATTTTTAATTAATAGTTCACCTCGCCGTGATAAGGCCATTCCACGTAATTACTATCTCTATGTCTTCCAGCAACCCAGTGCCAGTATCAACGATGTCGTAAAAGAATGTACAAGTGTCAGTATCAAAGATGTCGTAAAAGGATGTACAAGTGCCAGTATCAAAGATGTCGTAAAAGGATGCAATGTAAGGTGACAGACTCAGTAAAACTCCGCACCGTATATCGGTGTCCTATGCACCAGATTTTATTAAACTTTCTAAACGGGCACTGGATAAATGGTTTCAGTTATTTTATTCATGGACACACACACACACACGCACACACACACACACTATAAAGCTTCTGGAGGGCGACAATGATAAGAAAGTTGACGCTCGGTGCTGGAGATCAATGTGCAATTCCTAGCCTACCCACAAGCTGCATGTCCAAATATCATTTTCCGCAAAGCAAGTTACCAAAACCTACTGGTCTTGTAAGGCAGTGTAGGTATCGTTTTTTTTATTAATTTTGTGATTTATTGTGCTCTCACATATTTTTCTATGAATTTTTTGAAAATGTTAAAACCATCTTTGCATATCCAGAATACTAAATAGGTATACCTTGTTAACTGCCTCATAACTGTTTTCTCACAATAGACCGCATTTTTTAAATTTCAAAGTAAGATTTTTTTACCATCAATGACTAAAAATATAAATATGAAAAGAAAATGTTTAAAAATTGTGTTTTTTTTTTACATATTAACAGAAAAAATGATATTATCAATATTATTTAAAACTAATTTGTTCATTTCTTATTAAATTTCTTGTGTATTTCTCAAGACAACCAATGTGCTCGCTGCCATACAGCCTTTGTTATACTAACGCTCGCCACTATATCGCTAGGATTGTGCTGATGTGCCATTAAACTCTATTTATACATATGTACCAGTAGGATTTGAAAACAGTGGAATTGTCTTTCTGTCGTACAATTTTGACTTCATTTCCTTTAAATTGGATTAATTCCTTATAAAGACAAAGGTGTTAAAGTAAAGCTTCCATGAAGCCTAGAAAAAATATACATTTATACATACATGTATACACGAGAGAGAGAGAGAGAGAGAGAGAGAGAGAGAGAGAGAGAGAGAGAGAGAGAGAGAGAGAGAGAGTAACACTGCATAATGCAAATTTACTCTAAAAGCAACACTAATGATGATAATAATAACACTACTGCTACTACTACTACAACTAAAAAAGAAGAATAGCAACAATAACAGCAACTTATTATAAGGAAACGGTGCAATACACTTACGAGTGTTTATCATTCTATCTCATTATATCATAATAACATGTTCCCCACGCATATCTCATCACCATTTAGACGATAATTGGAAATGTACCATTCCTATTAAGTGAATCAATTATTGAACTGAAAATTGGATTGCGGGACAATATGGCGGAACGTATCTAAGCTGTCAGCATTTAGGCAAATACCGCGCTGTCTTTGTTGGTTAAACTTGAGATTTGATTGACAGGAGTGGATCTATTAATTCCAATGATTCGCTGACATTTCCTAGACCGTTTTATGTGTGGTTCGTTACTTAATCACGCCTGAGGTGTTAAGGTTATCTGACTATGAAGCGGCATGGTTCACTGTTGGTCTGACACTTAGGCATTTTTCACCATATAACCTATACACATTCAGTTGTTATAACTTTAGCATTTTTCATCCAATTTTCGTGAACATTTTACTATTTAATATGAACCAAAAATTCTCGACTATTAAAGAAAATAATATGCTAATGATTAGGCGTGGTTATTTCCGCTCTTGCAGTGCAGTAGTATCAAGGAGATGTTCCAAATAACTTTTTAATAAAACCGTTCGCAAATATAATACTTTCTGGCAATACATGTTTAAGCTAAATTAAATTATGGTATCTTCCAGTTTGGCTAAATGTTAGGCTTCTGCCAGAACATTAACCGAGCTTCGCGGCTATTAGGTACCATTTAGATCATGTAGTCATTCAATACAGTAAGTCATTGACCATTTTATTTTCGGAGGGGGTTGGTGGTCTTTAACTTTGAGCTAGAATATTTTGGAATCTTTCTTACAACATTCAATTGGACATCATAACATTTGTGTAATACAAGAATGTGGCGCCACCTGTAAAATGGTGCCATGTATACAATCAAAAGGTCATGAGAGGTTTCTTGAAGAAAAAAAATAAGTACACTGGAAATTATATCCCGGAAAGTCTTTCCTGAATACTAATTTTGTATATATTTTTACGAGTGAATATTTTGTTCAAAAACCTCTGACGATCTTCATTCAATATAGATGACATCATTAACAGGTGGCAACATGTCATCTCTTACATAACCCGTACTTTTCATCTGTTTTCAGCAACTAAACACAAAACCTTAGCAACTTATGAAGTCCAGTATTTTTCAGCAGTTCGTCGCTGAATGGTCGTCGGTGGTGATTGTGCTGTTATATTCACAAGTTATTTATAGTTTTTAGTGAAATCACCGTAGCCCTGTGAGAATTAAAGTTTCTCTATTATTCAGAACAGACCATTCAAGATGCTGTGCTCCAATCTGTTTTTATTTGCTAATGTTGTGTTTGTGTGTATATTTATTGGTGTCTTTGTCCTGTGCGAAAGGGATCCTTAGATGATGAAAACGCTCAGGGTAGGATAAACTGGTCATTTCATCTCTCTCTCTCTCTCTCTCTCATTGTACGTTGTTCTTGTTCCTGTTTGGTTTTCAAATAACCGTGTACAAACACATTTACAGTGTGGATTCATTATTACCTCTGGTTCATGTGGACAAAGACACCAATCAAAACGGTTTAAAAATAATCTTTATTTTTTGCAAACCTTCACAAGTAAGCATAATCTAACAAAATGCCGTTTAAATCAGCACAAAAAAGTGAACATCATGAGTATGACTCTACACTCCACTACACTCGCAGTACACTGATACAAGTATATCCTGGAAAGTCCATTTACTTCTCAACTCACTAGGTATAAACACATCAACGCATATTGATTCTTCAGTTTTCATAAGTACCTTCGTATATACATTTACAGATTTGCAAAAGTGAGTTCCATGAAAGCAGGTGGTATTTAAACATCTCATATCTGTTATAAACCGAGGGTAGAAATTTGGTCCGAGATCTCGCCATACCCTTTCTTGATGACACTGCCAGGATTCCAAACCGACGTTAGTACGTCCGTCTCTGAGGCTACTTCTGAGTTGTGCAAACGTCGGATAGCGACATATTCTACTTAAGGTGTTGGTTGAGACCTCATAATATAGGACAATCAGTAAGACCCAGATAAGTATCTGAAAATTATAGAGAATAATGCTAATTTAAAACAATGTTTTAGGATATAGGTAATATCGCATATATCAATCTTAATATAATCTTGAAGTTTTGCGTTGATTTATGTGATTTATCCGCAGATTTTGAATATTGCATTCACAAGTGAAATAAAAGTGTGTTGCTTGCTTGGTGTGATCAAACATTTCCATCATCATCTTGATACTTTCGTTTTAAATAGAAATTACCTATAATATATATACATATTATAGATTTACAATGAATTTCAACAGTATAACATAATATAACTAAACATAATCCATGAATAATAAATTAACCTAACCAAAGTCAGAGAACTGTTTCTATCACGGTCGTTCAAGTGTTTTATTCAGATGAACTTAGGTTTCTTTTGACAACAAGAACTGTTGTGGAGTCCAATTAGCTTTGAATTAAAGAGAACATACACTGGTTTACGGTTATTTATGACAGCGGACAATGTTTGAAGAAATAACTTGAGGCCACTCTGTAGTTCCGACCTTCTTGTAGTGGCAACTCAATATTAAAACAATTCCAAATATCTTCTGCAAGATGGCGTTTTGATACCCAGTTTTTATGGAGGGAAGGAGTCCACAAAAGTGTGTCATGTGGTTGTATAAATTGCTCTTTTTATTACAATGCTGAAACAGTCTGCGGGTTCATGACGAGATACAACTTAAAGTTGCATTTACTTGAAATTGTTGTTTTTGTGTTTTTCGATTTTGTTTGTTTATTATTGTTTTTTTGTTTGTTGTTTTCTTATTCTAACAAAGGGGATGACTTATATAGCTCTTTTATTGAAATTCTTTTGCAAAAAATGTTTCTCATGTACATATTGCTAACATTTGTTTTGGCGAGAATGATCTCCGGAGTGACTCAGTGGTTATCATGCCAGACTCGAGACCAAAAGGGTGGGGGTTCGAATCCTTCGTAGACTAGATCGGGTCAGACGCCATGGTGTGTCTCTGGGCAGGACACATTTTACTTCAATTGTCTCTGCACTGTATAACTTTAAATATGTTGATGTGCTCTTAAACACAATCTGTTAATCAATCAATCAAATTATCAATCAATATTCCTCAAACTCTTACGCGCTAATTAGATGACGATGTACGCCATTTTTAATATGCTTCGCCATGAACCCAAGTGATACAAATGAATGACAAACCAAGCAAAATTCTCGCACAATGAATTATAATTATATGTGTGTCCTCTAGAAGCAAACTTTAGCTATATCCGGACATTACATACGAAATCTTGTATATGGTACTGATTTATAGTACAATTTATACAACAAATCCACACAATGACTAATGGACTTGAAAAACTGAGTATGCTCATAACTCTTATCTGCAGTTACGTGGCGCAAATGTTCTGCGAGATTTCTAAACCGGTTCCGGTTCAAGAAGCTTTCATTTTGACCAAAGTTTTTTAAACCGGGGTCCAGAAGTTCTATAATGCACATACTGTACACAATCTGGATGAATGATGATTGAATGAGTGCCAATTAATGGTAAACGTTAACAGGACTTACATGTAAAAACAAAAAGCAAACGCAAATGAGAAACGAGCGTTGCTTCATACGTGTGTACTGACTTAAATAGACTGAGTGTACTGGCTAAGCCCAACTTAAAATTAACGTTGATGAATTTGCGATTACCAGAACCTTATTGCGTGACATCATGGAAATATTGTGCATGTCGTCATGTGCGCGTTTATTTGCCTGTGCAAAGTGTTTCCGCCTTGCGTGGTAGTTTAATTTCTTTGATGACTATTGAATATATAGTTCATGTAATGAATTTATATCAGAAACATTTATTTTTATTAACTTCTTGTCTGTTTTTATTCTGAAAATTGTATTGTCTGCTGAAGTACTCTGCGGAATCAATCATTACAGTAGCCGGAAATTCGAAACTGCAAACGAAGGCTTTTCATCTCGACCACGGTGCAGATGGTACCCGTGACCATATTAGCTTGCTTTGTATCCTAATATTTGTTAAAGACTGTTAACAGACAGCGTGTTTAATTCCTATTTAACAAAACCATTGATAATTCTGAAAATCTAGATCTGGTAAGTAAGATTTTTATGAACAATGGTAAGGAAACAATAAAAGTAGGCCATCGTGTTTAGGTAGTTTTGTTTTCAGATAAATGCAGCCTTGCAAGAACGCACAACCATTAAAATGGAAGTGCAATATTATGTTTTCTAATAGTTGAAAATTATGTGCACCACTGGGATGGTGGTGGGTGTTGGTGGTGGTGGTGGTGGTTGGGGGGAAGGTTACGCATGGGGATTAAAATATACTCGCGTGAAATCTCTTTTAAGCACCTTTCAACCAGTCGACAATAATTGTACCACTCTGGGTAGTATTATGCATCGATTGGTACATTTAAATGCACCAAACGATCTTCAATATGTGCACATAATTTAGCTGGATATCTTTTTTATCTTTTTTTACAGGTATTAAATCAAAAGTTCTTATATATGATAACCGAAATATATATTTGGTTAAGAACCAATTCACAATCGCCGAATGATAAAGAGACTTTGCAACTTTTCAGTTTAGGAATATGTCTAAGATAAAGGTAGAAAAAGCTGCAATTGATGAATGAAAAAATACATATGGTTAAATAATAAGTGATATATTCATAGTGATTTAACACGTGTGTTTTCCAAATATCGAAAACGCGTAAATTTAGAGGTATCCTATAAAAAGGGAATAATCAGTTATTCGAAGATACGATACATGTCGAGAGATTTTAATACGGCACAAAATTGTGGTATTTTAGCTTCTAGTTGTGACTTTCAGTCATTATTCAGACTTGCAGATTTATATATATATATATATATATATATATATATATATATATATATATATATATATATATATATATAAAATTTATTTATTAAGAACAACTAAAGTATATTTCAAAAGTGTGGATGAAATTTACTGGTGGACTTATGCTTGAATCTTGTGGCAAGAAAAAAAAAATTGTGTTTGAATTAATATTCGAACAGGACAGATGCAGGCCAAATATTATTTGACTTATTAAAGGCAAAGATGCCACTGTCTTTAAGAATGGATATAAAACCGCCTCAACAAAATACATAGCATTCTGCTTTACTTGAATGCTGAATAGAACTCTATATTGTCATTGATGTCGCGATACGATACAAACGCATTATTAATATAGTATGTTTATTTGGAATCTGTATCATTTCAAATGTGAATGTGACATCAGTACATCTCACGAGATGGGAAGCTTCAAGGGTGATCTACTGATGTAACATGAGAGATGATACAGTTTTCCCTAACAATGTACTATCTGATGACGATTTGATTGCATACCTTTAAAGAAGAAATATTTTTTAAAATTAATCACTGCAGCTGCGTTATATTGCGTAAGAGGTTATTAACGGGTGAGGAGTTGCCTCATTACGCGTACGGATATGCTGTCATATATCCGATTTCTTGGTATACTACATGCATGTTCTAATGAATAAGTTTTCTTTTGATTTACTCAATATCAGGTTTATTAATCTGCATCATCCTCCGTTCTGTAGAATATCTTTGATAAACGTGGTTGACAATGCTGCTTCAATAATCAGTTTTGCGAGCCGAATCATTGCCCCGAAATCACTATCCAAACTGGTTGTACAAGATATAAAAGTCGAAGAGGGTCTGCGATCTCTTGGGTAGTTCAGTATGCTTTTAATGGTTGCCTAAATGAGTGTTGAACATTTGTTGCGGTGATAATTTTGAACAACGCATAATCATTTGAATAATACAGTTGCTTATATTTTACAACTAATGTGAACTTTTCGAGAAAGAGGGATGGGTGGGATCACTCATGTATCGTCATAAAATAGTTGCAGTGTTTCCTACTGTGGTGATACGGATTCGGACACTGCAATAAGATGACACAGATGTCCATAGCAGTTTGTCACAAAATGATTGACAAGAGTTATATATTGTGGAGAGATATATACTAAATACCACGAGAAATATGTAATAAATATCACTAGAAGTATCGCGAAAAATACTTGTGCTAATTTTAATCTGAAATACATATGATAACCTCGATTTTGTAATTATAATTTGCAAGTATTTATACACTTACACTCCAATCATTTGAAACAACGTACAGTGTATTGTGTTGTTAAAACTAGCCATGCTATGGTCATTCATCAAGAACAGTTGCTACATTTTCTAACATCAATCATCTTTATTTGCTTGTAAGTGTTACAATTGTGAAAAATATCTTAATTATATTCAATTCTAATACTGCAGCCCTCTTATTAAGATACTGGAATGACAATACGATGTATCTCAGAAAAATCGATGTCACAGATACGTGTGAATGCATGTATGTAGGTAGATGGACAGACAGACATACAAATGTTCAGAAATATTAAATATATGCCATAACAAATAATTGTTAAGCAGATCAGTCATTCAATAAATACAAATCTACATACCCATCTCCTTGTGTGAGCTCCGATGTTGTCTCTACTCATTCTGCCTTTACTATCCAACTTTCATATTTTGCATGGGTTAAAATACTTTGCCTGTCACCTTTGACATTTCTTAACTGGCTGCTATGACAAGGACGTTGTAATGTGAAAGTAATTTACAAAGTACGCCAGCCATTAGCAACAAATATCTTAATATGAAGCAAGATCCAAATATGCACTGTGCAATTATATGCCTTTGAGCTAAGACACATACATCAACAAGTTTCTTCTAAATACTTTAATGTCTGACTTAATAATTTCTGATTTTGCGTCTAAAGAGATCAAATAAACTAACATAACTCTTTCCAGAACAACACCTGTATATTTTTGTTCCCTGTAAAACAGATCATTTGCAGGACACTGATTTATCTGTCTGTCTGCTATTCAAAGGACAGCAGCCCTTACTTTTGATGTTTGTCGCATGTAAATATCTTCAAAGAGCTAATCCATTAGTCAGCTTGTTGCTTAGCTAAGAACCGTCCTTGAAGTATAAATAGATATAGAGAAAATTACTATGAGAAAGGAATTGCCTACTTGATATCTTCTATATTCATATGATGCTGGTGCGGGAGTACACTCAGTGGGTGTTTATTTGTAGTATAACTAATAGATTCCTGCGACAGGCTAATTAGAGATAAACATCGGTGTTATTCATCTAGAAGATAGAAATCCACGCAATGAAACTGTTGTGAGTGAAGTTATAAAAAGACATACAATGGTATAACATGGGATACAAATGGTAAACACAAGGCTAAAGGTTTAAGAAGGTAATATTCTGAATAAGCACAAATGTATCAGTGTAGAAGCAACTTAGTATCTATGAAAATCTGAGGTCGAGTCTCAGATGCAATCTGCATTGCAGGTGTTTATGACTTGCGTTAGGAAAGTGTAGCTATTTTGGCAAATAAAGAACCAATGTAATGCGCCCTTTTCCATAATCATTATTTCAGTCACACGACTGTAGATAAAGGTGTTATTCAAAATGACGTTTTAATTAGAAAACATATATAGTTATTGAACTTTTTCAAGTGTGGTTTCAGGGTATCATTTTCATTGGCTATGGCTGTGTTTTGGCTGTCCTCTGAACAGCAACGCATTTAATTTTGATAATTGGTTGGCTGTTTAGCGACCTTGGTTATGGTTGTGAGTCATTGTTCTGAGGTTCATACTCGGTTAGACTGGCCATAGTGCAAGCACTGTAGTAACATGGCGAACAGGAAGTCGCCATCTTTATTAATACATTGCCGTTATCGCGTGTGAACCATATGTTTGTTCGGCTACTTTTCGGTCGCAACAGACGTCTTTAGTCTTTTCATCATGACCAAGGCCACCAATGTACCGAAAAGCTAATTAATAGTAAAACAATTTTCAGGTCATAGAGCCAGAATGCACACCAGTATGTACACATTTTCTATAAGGGAGGCAGCCGTTATTTTCCATTACAATGATGGCAATCCCATTTCATAGATGCAAGTTGTAGGTTTCACTACATAATATGTCGAAAAACTTCTGGAACATAATCCCAGTATACACAAGTGAACTGTCAGAGCACAAATATGCATGCCAGTATGTACAAATGTTTTAGAAGGGGAACCAGCTGTTATGCTCTAATACAATGATGGGAATCCTGTTCCTTAGATGCAAGTTGTTGGTTTTACTACATATTAGGTCAAAAAACGTCTGTGAAATAGCAACACTATACACAAGTGAATTGTCAGAGCACAAAGATTAGACAAATGCTAAAATTACTATTATTTTGACCTTCGTTAACTTCGATCATGATAAAGTAAGAACCATAATAATTTTGGTATGATTATATTGTTTCTTTTTGTGCATACTAGTCACACTTTAACGATAATGAGTTTGAGGTTAAATTGCGTTTAGACTGTTTCGTGACCACCGAGCCAAAATATTACAAAACTTGGAGCTTGCGTCTGAAATTAAGTTTCCTCATGCAGTCAAGAAGTAACGATGTTTCAAAAGAAAAATTCTTTGTGCTTGGTTGTCAACATTTCAAAGTCAAAATCAGTCGCAAATACGATATATTCTCCAAGCAGTGTTCAGCCGTAGAATCAGTCTCTGGGCTCAGTGGGCAAACTCTAAGGTCTGCCCTCTCTCAGACATACGGTTTTGACTTGATCCATAACAAGCTGTCACGCATCTGGTTACCATAATGACGTAAAAGCGTTGATAAGTCGATCAATGAGTTTCTAATTTATGATAAAACTATGTTAGAACCATATTCACTCAGTATTTCGCATTTTGCTTTTTAGGATATCTGGTTGGAGAGAAATCTTGTTACAATTTACAAAAGTTTTACTATGGATGACGTAGAGAATTGGTACAATTGAACGTTCAAGTGTCTGGTTAAAAAATTAAATAATTGACTTGATGGTTGTGCTGAGGACAACGAGGCATATATCGAGGCTCAAATAAATTTTTGGGAAAATATATCATAATTACATATTTTCATCACTTGTATTGATGGATCATTGTATTATCTCAAGAACAAAATTGTATTGTGCCTTTATGGATTTTTCTACAGCGTTTGATTATGTTGCAACATATTTATTAACTCACATTACAGGAGGCCATATGAGCTTATGGCATGATCCTACGTTAGTCGTTCATCCGTCGTCCGTCTTCCCGTCTAAATTTACTATTTTCGACTTCTCAAAACCCGGTAGGCCAATAAATTTATACGTAGCTGGAATGTTCCTTAAGAAATGCTCTATTAAAATTGTCTTCTTGGATGGCTACGCTAACAAAGGTGGGATTTCCATAGAACCATAGGGAACTGCTGGGCCAATTTTAATTAATTGTTTCCTTGGCAACTGGTCAGAAACTATATTTTCAACTTTTTTAGTTAGTACGGCTGAACCAAATTAGATAAACTTGCTATGAATGTTTCTGAAGAAATGCTTTTTCGAAGTTATATCTGGGGTGAACCGCCTAACAAAGCTATGGGTTCCTTAGAAACAATATAGAAAACTTGTTTTCAACAACTACGTCAGAACGCTATGCTAAGTTTGATCAAATTTGGTGGGAATGCTTCTTAAGACATGCTCTATCAAGCCTTTTGTTGTGATGGCTCCCTTAGCAACGCTGTGGTGTCCATTGCAGCCATACTGTGAACATATTTTCAACTCTTCTCCAGAACTGCTAAACCAATTTTGATCAAACCTGGTATAAATGTCTTTCAGGACATGCTGTATTAAAATTGTTTCCAGTGTGACTCATCTATCAAAAGTAGGTCTTCCATCTTAAACATATTGGAAACCTATGTTAACTTCTCTCGAATGGGTGAGCCAATTGTGATCAAACTGGCTGGAATATCAGTTAGTACATGTTCTATCACAATGTTGAGCATGGTGGCTCCCAAAGCAACATTGTGGCTTCCATAGCACTCATATGGAAAACATATTTGAAACTCTTCTCCCGAACTACTGAGCCAGTTTTGATACAATTTGGATGGACAGATTCTTATGGCATGCTGTATTAGACTTGTGTCCGAGGTGCCTCATAAGCAACCGTTTGGAAAACCTATTTTCGATTTCTATTCGAGATTGATCAAATTTGAAATTAATGTTGGGCTTCCTAGCAATGGCGCGACTACCATAGCAACCACGAGGAAAACTTTGAACGTCTTCAGAATGAATGGGCCATTTTGCATCAAACTTAGTAAAAATAATTCATAGAGCATGCTCTAATTGAATTTTGTCTGTGATGGCTCATCTTGCAATGGAGTGGCTTCCATAGTCACCAGGAAGGAAGTCTATTTTCAATTTCATCTACTAAATGGCTCTTGAAATAAAGATTAATTTTCAGAATTGGACAAATGATGCTCGTGTACCATCAAATATGGATGAAGATACAAAAAAGAAAGAACATATAAACAATTATTTTCATAGCTATCAACAACATTGCAAAAGATTTCTACAGAAACCACCCTACTGACCCAAATTTCTTTGCCAACTGATCCTGTCCTTGGCAATTATGCAGATGTTCGGCAGGTGAGCTATCTCACGTCTACTTGGGTCTCGTGTTATTGTACAAAATTGCTTGAAGTTAGGATCACAGTTACAACTATCGAAATTATGCATCTTTATTTTAAAATCGTAAGAGCTTAGTTAGAGGTAGTAGAACTTTGTAATTCAAATTTGTATGTGCATTTAGTATTCGTCAGTGGCAATGTTTGTCACTCTTTTTATTTTGCTTTCTGGACAAAAATAATGCTTCCTGTGGGGATGGAAGAGTATCAGATGATGATACGATCGTCAGAAAACCTTAGAATTATAAATCGGAAGTAATATAAAATATGTATCATTTGCTTATAACTTTAATACATACTGACTTTGTATCGCCCCTTGAATAAATCGTGGGAATCATTAGTTCAAATTTGTTTTTAATATTTTAGGTTTAGGGAATAATGTATCAATCAATCCATTGACAATACGACATCTCTCTGACTTGTTTATTCAAAACTGACACTGGGGAATTAAGGAATCTTAGAGGTATTTAGGAGTACTTAAATACAGTGATATTATCCTAAATAGGAAAACTGTCAAAATAAGCTTTGGTTCTTACACTTTTACTAAGGAAAGTGGCAGATATTACAGACAATACTACCCTAATTGACCAAAAAACTTAGACATCTTGCAAAGCTATTGAAGAGGAGTACAGTTTTGTTTTGGAATGTTGATTAGAGATATACGTGGAGTTTTGGTCTATTACATGCGTGAATTTGCGGGAAATCCGGGACCAGTGAACGTTTTTAAGTTTTTCCTGGAGGGAATGTTCAAGCAAATCGCTAGAGGGATAAAGAAAACAAAAAAGAACGTTGCTGCCAGAAAGCAAGAAAAAAAAGCTTATCCCAAATGGATTGGTATTACTCCCAAGAAAAGAAGGCATTCCATAGCTTCCAAATCGTCACGGGAATTGTACAAGCCCACACTGTGGATATGTACTGTATATGTACTTTGGCTATATACTGGATGTCTACTGTGGATATGTTCTGGATATGTACTGTGGAAATGTACTGGTCCACATATGGAGAGCCCGGGTATGAAGAATTAGCAAATGTACGGCCTATTTTAGACGAACTGCGTAGATATTTGAAATCAAACTACGCCCACTTAAAGAAGTGTCTGATGATGAAGCTAAGATAGGCTACACATACAGACTTGGATTTAAGGAAAGCATCCACAAAAGCCAACAAAGAGAGGCACAAACGTGTAATCAAGACGTGACCAACACAATGGTCACAAGAATGACTTTTTCAGGTATATTTTTGGAAAGCAAAATGGAGAGCATGAAAAAGTTTTTGGGAAAGAGCTGTGTAAGATTTGGACAGGCCATTCCTTATGCTTGGACATCGCATATTCTAATGAAGAAAATATATGTTGTTAAAGAAGAAGGGAGACCATCTTGCTGCACAGACGAGAAATCTTGTTGCTTCTGGATCGAGGAACAGCAACATCGCCTGTCCTTTGTAAGCCAATCGTGATCCAACTAAAACTACTACGTCGAGGAGCCCAGAAGTGGTGAAAATATACAATGCACCTATTAAAGGAGTTGATCTGGCTGAACAACTGCAGACCATGTAGTAGATTGACTGAACGCTTCGAAGTGGTGGAAGTGTCATTTTTCCTACCTCGTTTCAGTCGCTGTCATAGCCAGCTTAAACGAAAGAGTACCCCAATCACTAGAGCAACACAAGGAAAGGAAAACTAAAGCCGAGAATTCAGTTATAATTCAGACATATCTGACAAAGCAATTTGTTGGATGATATCATTACACAAAATAGGGAAGCGCTGAAAGAAAATCAATCGGATGGCTTGCATTTGATGGATAGTTTCACCAGACAAAGAGAGGACCCGCAAACAGTGTTGGAATAATGGTTTCGGAGCGAGCCGAAATTGGGATGTTCGGCATGCATTGTTAATCTATCTGTCCTGATTGTTATAAGCCATACCATTTGCTATATTTCCAGACAGATTCACTAGATGAAGACAAAAAAAAAAAAACAAAAAACAAAAACAAACCAAGAAACAATTAAACAAAAAACAAAAATAAACAAAAAATACCATGACTAATTAGTGTAAAAAGTGTACATTTCTTTCACAGATCAAAGTTTAACAGTATAACATTAGTAGTGACCATTTGCCAATATAATTGATATGGGATATGGAATTTGTACATTCTCTTTGGATGTAAGACGCTGCGAGAATTCGATGATTAAATTTGTATTAGTTTTCAAGTAATAGTGTTTTAATTAAAGCATGTATATTTTCTTAAGGCCGCTGCAGGCTACTCTGTCCCGTATAGGCAACGGCCATGGACGTGCTTCTACCGTAGGTAAGGTGCTGGGTTTGAAGGTGTTTTAAGATAGTTATTTTGGTAACAGTTCACGTTAGTATTCTCCCGATAGAATATGTATGCATGTGTGTATGTATGTGCATATTTTCTTGAACAATAATACATTTCTAGATCATTTGGGATGTTACTTACACACGTAAATAAGTCTGTATCAGATGATTACACCATGCACACTGTACTTTTATGTGGTGTATGTCTGGTTCAAGTTTTCATCAACGAGCCACTTTAATTTTCTCTATATTGATTATTTATTATATACTTGCTGATGTCCAGAAGCCAACATATATATTTTTCATTGCTTTGCTCACAAAACATACCAAGAAATACTTACAGCAGCATATACGCACGCCAACAGCTTAATGATCGATCTCATTGAAAGATGCACCCGTAGTGTTACATGACATGTCCACAGCTTAAACACTTTCAAAGCTTATATAGAAACACCCGCTGTGATAAAAGTACCCCTATAGCTTATTACATGCAGCAGACATACAAGAGGACACGTGCATTAGAATGCAAGCCACCGCGTATTACGCCTATTATATGTAGCCACTCGGAGACACACACAAATGGTACTGTTAACACACGCAAGTTTTATATACAATCATACAAAGTGAAATTCACAGTGATATAATGCACGCCTATAGCTCATTGCACGCAGCACCAATACACAGAGACACACGCAATAAAATGCATGGCACAGTTTATTAAACGTAGCCACAAAGAAAGACACCAACAGTGGTAGAACATACGCAAGCTTTAGAGTGATAGTAAAGTGAAGTTTATCGCATAAAGGTAATTGACGATAGCATGTACATAATGAACATTATAATATATACATATAATTAGATGGTGGCACATACATCTATAAACTAGGGAAAATACATATGCATAATTACAGATAAACAACTGTAAATGTTATATGCATTAAGTGAACGATATCGTTTTTGTTTCTTATTTTGTTGTTGTACATACCATCAGTCATTATTAACTATAATTTTATAATTTTTAAAGAAATGTACATCATAGAATATATATATATATATATATATATATATATATATATATATATATATATATATATATATATATATATATATATATTGGGAACACGGGTTCTTGATTTTCATTTTCGTTTTGATTTTCATGTTTATTGTATTTTCTTGTGATAAAATGTTACAATGATATAATGAAACGTGATATGTGTAGTGACGAGCTAATGCAGAAATAAAGGAAGGAAGAAAAAAAAACCACATGCCTCAGTGAAGAAATGAATGAAGAAAGAAAGAAAGGAAAAAAGGGATAATGAATTAACTAACAGGGATGAAATAGGAAGATTGGGATAATAGAGGAAGTTTAGGATAATAGAGAAAGAAAGGAAGATGATATGAGATGAGATGAATTGTCTGTTTTGCATTTGTTTTCATTTTTCTGACACCACCTGAACGTAAACGTATACGAGATTTTTGTGGGAAAATCTCGTGCCAATTGAACACCATTTTTTATCTGACGCCATATAATCTAATTGTCGCTGATCGCAATTGCAATATGTTAATGACATCTAGGCTAATCTATCTAAGCTTTCACCTTTTGCCTGTGACCCCTAGGCTCCAGCACCTTGCATGGACCTATTCCGTTGGATCACTCTAACTAACCTCATGACAGTCGTTAATGAACCAAAGGCTCGGGATTACCGACCGGACCTTCTCGCTGGGTTGCAATCTGTACCTAAAACATTTGCCCTTGATCTTTTAGGCTCCAAGCTATCGGACCTACTCGTCAGACCAGATTATCTAAGCTCATGCCAATCGCCCGTAATCTCAAATAGGCTCTGGAACCATAATCGGAGATCACTTCTTCTTAGCTCGTATCAATCGTTCCTGATCCTATAGGCTCCAGACTTCTAGCTAGACCTATACTCGTTTTATCACTACTCTAATCTCAGTAATACCTGCCAAGCCCATGCATCAACACATTATCATTTCTGTCAACAAGATATATCTTGCTCAATCCGACAGGGGTTGGATGCTCCACATCACCTTGGTACAGCCCACCAAACAGCTATCAGAAGGCGAGTGGTTATTATTAATTCGATATATGCTGGAACACTGATAACTCCTTTTCCTTTCTAATGGGGTAAATCGCAAATATTCAGGGTTTCGGCGCTGAGGAAACTCTTGTGACTAGAATTATGAAATACCGTTAAAAACCAAGTTAATGCATACTAATATTATTCATAAGCTGATCAAAGTACACAGGGTCATATATTACTTCATTACATCTTCATATAATGAATGTAAAGTCGTCACCTCTTCACAGAGTAACGCAACTAAAGGCTAGTTTCCTCGTCACTAAAACCCTACACTCTTTGCTTGGAAGCAAGTTATAATCAGAGTTTAATTAAGAAGCGAAAAATGGTCACTCAACACCAAATTTTATTAAATGTTACAAATAATTCAAAACCTTCACAAAACAGTACAAAAACAGTTCTTGGAGTCAATTAACCTAATATTTTTTACATAAGGCAGACTTTATCAAGTCACATTTTATATTATTTCAAGCACAAATGTTCAATTCACATCCATAAATAATTGTGAACGTTAAACCTTACAATTATCAATACAACACTTCTTGAATTACCATAAATTAAATATTGCTAACCATTGAGGACAAACCTTTGACGTTTACATTCGATCAGAGAAAACAACAAAGTTTTATGCTAATATTTAGAAACTCTCAGTGTTATTTCAAAAATGTTTCACGGCAGGACACGTAAATTAAAAATTATTTTCCACCAGTTTACATGACCAGGTTAGTGAAAATGATTGAAGTATTAATCAAATAGCCTGTAAAGAATCAATCAAAATGCTGCTAGTTACTGTATCGATATATGACAATTTAGATTCTCCAAAAGAAATTATAATTTATCGCTTAACACTGGTTTGAGTCAATATATATATAATTTATAATTAAGTTAAATCATAGAAATGCGTTGCCAAAGAAAAATACAATATCTGCTTAAAAAAAACTATCGCGGCAGAAAATGAATAGATATTAAGTTTGTATCTACTAGCTCTAAAATCTGTTACGTGCAGCAGCGTTAGTAGCACATTAAACTCATTCAAGTTTATTCTCCATTGTCGAAGTACAGCTGTTACTCGAAAGTGCGAATCATAAGTTCATAATTTCCATTTAATGTTATACATCCAACTTCACTGAGTTATTTAGAAACGACAGTATTTATATGAAAGTGGTTCACTCTGTGGTGAATTCATAATTTCAAGCTACATATAGCTATGCAGTTATTTGTGGCAGGGATTAGATCAATGAAAAGGTTGCTATGCAGCAATGTGGTGAAATCCTAATAAAGTATTTAGCGCTACACTTTGCAATGTATCCAATTTCTGAATTTAACATGAAACTGTGTCTTTCTAATCATAGGAACCTCTACACTAAACAATAGAGTATTCACCTTTATTTGATTAGATCAATTAAAAAATTTGTTTATATAAACTTTTGTCGGACATCGCGACTTTAGTTTTTGAGTAGTTCACGTAATAGTTTTGGTACAAATAGGAAGAAGGTGATTCTAGCTTCTAACCATAAAACATTAAAAACCATTTCATCATTACACATCATAAATGGTGAGAACTATATTTACGCAATTGTCGTAGGTCATGAACCTGGACATTCTTGTAGTAGAACACAACAGCGTGGCGTTCAGCAGTTTTTATAGTAGCGTTCGTAAACAAAATGGCCGCTGACTCTGTTCGGAAAAAAAATTCAGCTTTCCAATGTACGAGAAACACATGTCATATTCACAAAAGAAAGACACAAATATCTGTATTTACCATAAAACAATCTGTCACATCATATAATACATTATTTTCATACTTCAATATTCATTTATATGAAAGAGGAAAATTCATCTACGACATAATTTTGTCTACAATCAAAATATGCGAGCTCAAACTTTTCACGTCACATGACTTACGTCACTCATACTATTGATCCATCAAAACAAATATCAGACCGCACTTACAGATACAGCATGGTGGACATTGTTTACAGTTAATTCCATATGCTTGTGACGCAAAATTCATGCGGGTAAATATATATTTATATTAGATAAAATCCCAATCAGAAAATCTATTGTCCCTAGAGATATTCCCCATCTATGAGCTATCAAAGTGTATTGTCAATCTGCCGCTAAACATAACACTAAGCACACTAATTTTATCAATCGCTATGTACTATTAATACATCTAAAGCATGTATGTAAGCAAATATCACTTGTTCCAATTTCAGGAAAATACAAAATCGTAGACGAAGATTTGATGCAAAGAAATATGGTTTCATGGCACTATGAGACCATTCGTAATTTTACATTCCAATTTCTCAACATACCTACATACATACACACACATACATACAATTATTAGAAATCCAATGTAAATATATAACATAGTAGCGATGATATTGCCAAGCGTTCATTAAATCAAACCTTACGATAAATGCTGTGCATATAAACTTACCCAGATTTCTGATAACATGACTACGCTGACAATTTAATAATTCAATGAATTTGTACCTATGTGATCCAAATCACAATCTACGAGCTATGTATTAAATCGAAGCAGATAATAACTTTCACAATCAATAGTAGAGTGATATTCGTCTTCAAGTACATTACAAAAAGGGCACAATCTATATTTAGTAGGGGTAGGATGTGATCTGTTATCTGCTCTTATGTTTGCAAATTATGGGATGATGTTCTCAAGTTTTAAATAGCATTTCAAAATGTTAGTATTGTAACCAAATTTAAATAATTATGAATATCCAAACTCCAGGGATATATGTACATATAGCCTAGATCTTGAGGATTTCTCTATTTTTGAATGCCAGTTTTGAACGTTGAACGTTCTTTGACAAGTGATAACAATACATTGGTACTGCCAATATGTTGATTCACCAAAGCTTCATCATGTCTAAGATCATCTAGATCAGTCTACATTTAACTATATAAATAGCAATATATTTCCTATTATTATACATATCCAGTTTGAATCCAATAAATTTCTCAGATTGACACCACAATGGAAATTGGTATTTTGCAGAGCACTGAAACATGTAATAGACTCCAGAAACATCGATATTATAACCTGTATTGTACTCAAATTCAAGAAGGCGATCAAAAATTTTCGGGGGATTCATGATTTTATAAGAAAATTATTCAGTCACTCTTGTAATCACTGTTTCAAAGCTAAGAATAAACATATCTGCAAACAATATCGAAGCACTATTAAATAATCATTTTCGGCAGTTTTTGGCTACTTAAGATTTTATCAAAAACAGGCTCCGGTTTCGCGAAACACCTCAACATGACTGCACTCGAATTCAAAGTTTGCTTGTCTACAATACACAAACTAGATGAAATACGGAATTTTTAAAATTAGCAATGAATTTAATTTTAACAAATATGAGACTTATGACATAGGCAATTTTGAGTGCGTACTCATGTTCGGGGCAGGTTGCCTGGTCTGTATAGAATGTTAACCAGGTTTTACCTTAGCTTACATCCGGAATGCTGTGACAGTGATAACAATGTAACTCGAGAAAGAAACGGAGAATTTGTACAGGACCGAATCCTCGTGAATAAAAAGCAAAACAAACTACAAATCCCAAAACACACACACACACACACACACACACACACACACACACACACACAACAAAAACAACACAGACACCAAAATCAAAACCAAAAAACCCCCAGCAAATCTTCCAAAACAAAAACAATACCAACGACAAAGAAACAACAATATTTAGCAGATGGTTAGGTAGCTCTGTTCCAGATGAAATACGAGAAATCCATATGATCCCACCACTGAAGTTTAAGAGTTATCCGTGTTCTTTCTGTGCGAAAAACTTACGGGGATCAGGGGTTGGGGGTGGGGTTGGGTAGGGAGATGGAATACCAAAACCGGATTTCTTGAAAGGAAAAGTAATACAGAGCATTATTGACTGTCGTCTAGTTGAAAAACTATGAGAAGTAAGCATTGGTAGGAGTGATATATTCATGTCTATTATAACAGTACTGAAGGCCAAGCGAAAGTATTTGGGGAATGGGGGAAAACAAACAGGGTAGAACCTCTAACATAATGTGATGAAAAGGTATATTTAAGCTGGTTTGCTCTATGTAGAAAATGTAACTAGAGATATACCTAACATAATAATGTTTGACGATTTGTTTTTCCGTTGATTTATTGACAAGAATCAAACATCTCTGGTCTCAGTGACAGTGTTGTACTATACTAGTCAGATATATAATATTCAGTCCGTGTACATTGTAACATACAGCCTCTTTTTCACTGTGTACATTGTAACATACAGCCTCTTTTTCATTGTGTACATTGTAACATACAGCCTCTTTTCAGGCCGATTTATTCTCTTTTAGCAATTATCACCAATTGTCATATTTTATGTATTTTGAACCGAGGCCTTGAAGGTTAAAGAAAATATATGTGCCAAATATTTTAATTATTTGCATACATGTAAATCAATGTGCTGAATTGGTCAAAAAGAAAATTCCAACTAAACATATTGTGGCTAATTATTTACACAGTTTCATTAAGTGCCATGGCAAACAGGGGTTATGGGAAGTAAATACCTGAAGCATTTCAAAATGCTATGTGGTGGTGGAACAACTTCCTTGAACGCCTGGGCTGGGCTGAGCATTACATACTACGGTGAGTGGTTTTGTCAATCGAGACCGAAGATGCGGCCATTGGGGAACAAAGGAGATACATACAGTACAAAGGTATTAGTAATTACATACAATCTAGTCGAAAAAATTGATTTTAGTTATTGATTCGCAAAATCAATATCTAAACAGTTAGATTTGATATTAAAGTTTATTACCTGTTATTAAAACCTAAATTACACCAGATTGTAATTTAGATAATCGATCAATGACATTTAATATGAACAGTAACTGAACAGCTTTTAAAGTTTGTTCTTTTTATTTATTGCTTATATGATAGATATAACATATACAATATATTTTAGCAAAGACTAGAAAGGGAGTAGAGGAGAGACCATTAAAACTAAACGTGTTCAATCTCTCGACATAATTGGGAGATGCCCAGTTAACTTTTTGCTTGAGTATACACACAGGTACATGCTTTTTTATATATTCATTTCTTACTTATAATTACTGTATATGCGAAAATGTTGACGTGATTTTCAGCTTTTGTTAATTTTACCAGATGTTAATACATAAATTGCCTGTAATTAGAACCATATATATAGAATAAGATTTGTAATAGTCTTTGCAGAATTGTAGTCTTTAGAAATTAGAATATTTGAAGATACATTTATTATTGAAACATTCATTTTAGAAAACATTAATCATGACTTATGTTATATAGTAGAATTAGGAGAATTTTTATGCTTTTTGCTATTAATTATTTTTTATGGAGACACTAGCTACGCGTACAGAAGACTCCTCTTTCTACTCAACACCTAGAACTTCATTTGAAAAATAACAGATTTGTTTCAGGTGCCGACCTCTTGGCGTCCACTCACGTTGGAACATAATTAAGAATATGGCTACATAATGTAATATTCCGCGAAGAAAAACAAATAGTTTAGGCCGCAAACCACCATTAAGAGACTGAGAGAGGCATCTGTGGACAGTATTGACATTATTCAATTGACAGGACACAAGAACATTCAAAGTTTGAATCATTCCACTTGTGTAACAGGAGAGAACACAAAACAAAGGCAAATGTATAATATACTTATTTGTTCTACATATGTGAACATATCTGAAGCTGAACCAACTTCAATTCACTCGTGCAACCTGGTAGTGCACATTCTGTGCCCAAAACAGTAGCAGTATATATTGTTGATTTGAATGTATATCTAGATGATTATGGTCCATATTTAGCAAGTGATATTGAATACATCGAATTTAAACGGATTGATTTGATATTGGTTCACAAATGTATTTGATGCATAATTTTGTCAGCTAAGATTCGTGATATCTTCTTATGTTTTTCAGGAACAATTTTTCTCCAGTTAGGTTTTGATAATTGTTGGTAATTAGGCTTTGTTATTTTGATGTTTATTGATATATTCTTAATATATCCATTGATTGACATGATTATTTACAGCATGATGTGATATTTTGCTCACACATATTGGCAATATTCATGAACAGTGCCCGTCAGTTTTGAAACATTTACCAGATTACAATGTTTCTTCGCCAATTTCCTTTTCTTAGGGATATAGTATTTTGAATTTATACCAGTAAAGTCTTTCATCAAACATGATATTGTTCTATGTTTTTTCTCTCCATATATTGTTGATAATTTACTCATAATCATCAAGATTCACATTTATATTTGTCTTTAGTTATTGTTACCTGATGCAGTTGAAAATAAGATTAAATGGTGATTGTAATGAACATGTTAACATAACTATATCTTGCTTTTTCCTAAGTAACAGCGTACTGATTAACTTAAACGTCACATATACAGACTTTCATGAAAAATGCAAGATGCATAATAACACGGTCACTTTACGTTGAATTGTAAAATATGGGCTTCTACTGTATTCTTCAATGTTGTGTGCAAAAACTGTATTTGACTTGTATCATGGAAACCCATATTGTACTATTTAATTCAAAATTATCTCATATTATTAACACAAATAACTTTAGTTCAATACTTCACAATACGGCAGTGTTATGTATATACAATCTATAATGAGTGCCTAAACTTTTGGCTTATGACTGTACTTTCAAATACGGTCAAATAGTAAGTCGCACTTTAAGTTTGGTTAAGGTGTCAACAAGGTATTTACTGACCTTTGAGTTCAAGGTCAGAGTTGCTGACAATTATTCACAATTATGGATTACATTGTTATGGATTTTCCACTCGAATGACGCATTTTGCATTGCATTGTGGATCATTAAATGACACATGTCCTGTTGTGAAATAGGCCATTTGAGAATAGTATATAAGAACTTGATGAACGCATTATAATCATTCCAATTTTAAATCCTGTATCAAAAACATTCATGTTTTTTATGATCAGTCTGTTTTGAATCATCAGACTGTTTGAAATAATTTTATGAGTTTTAGTTGTGCTATAATGCTGTAATGGAGTAGTGCTGTATACATAATTCGAAAGGAATTATTTATTTGAACATATACTGGAATTACCATAAGTGCTCATTAACCTTTGGATTTAAATATATATGACTTTTATATATTTGTGGCCATTCTCAAAGATATTCTGGATTGTATCGTTGTGGTACCTCATGACAATCAAGACTATTGTTGTGGTACATCATGACATTCAATTGTTGTGGTACATCATGAAATTCAACACTTTTGTATTGGTACATCTGGTACATCATGACATTCAAGACTACCCATTCGGAACATTCATTCATTCGGAACATGCATTCATTCGGAACATTCAGTCATTCGGAACATTCTATAATTTCTGACTCGTGTTTAGGACCTTTAGGATTATTTGGAAATTGATTCAAAAATTGTAAGTGTCTTTTGAATTTTCATTTTAATTACAGAGAAATAAATTGTTTGTTGATTTTACATACATTGTTGGTTTCACTGTCTTTCTGTTACATTATTTTAAGATCTAGAGTCGTAACAGTAGTACCAGTTAGTCAGTAGAGATTTCGCCCCAATTTACCGTAAACAAAATCCTTTTGGTTACATTTCCTCACTTCTAATACTGTTTAAAAAATTGTATGTGTACTTTTTATATCCGTTTTGGGAGATATGTCACGAAATTTATACAAGTATTTGCCCAGTCATAGAAAGTGACACCCCAAGTTGAAGAATGCGTAGCCATGCACAAAGAGAATCGTAGTGGCAAAATGCACGCCCACAGCTTATCACCTGCAGCTATACATAGAGTCAACATATGGTTTGAGTGCACGTTCATATCCTATTACATTAAGTCATATATAGAGATTAACAGATGGGTAGAATGTATGCCCAAAGCTTATTGTTTATTACCTGCAGCCATAAAAAGCAACACGCAGATGATTAGAATGCACGCCACACGTTATTACACGTCTTTCCCAAATTTTCAAAACATCTTCGTTCTAAGAATCATCAGCGAATGAAAAACCTTCCATATTGATGCTGTTGAAAATACTACAATAAAATAATTAATTAATCCCTACTGCACAGTTGACTCTTGGCATTATACTCTATATTGTCCTGCTTCAACCATAAAGATGCTAAGACATATACAGGATGATATGTGTAGCACACAATGCTTTTTGCGTATGCTCTTTGTGTTACAATCATAAGTGCTGATATTTTCCTCAAGTTTTACTTGAAATCTAGAGCATGCTATGACTGAGGTTTTTCACGTTACCTTAAATACATTAAATAGTAATAATACAAACTTATATGCTCACAATATTTATAAAGTTCTGTCCCTCTGTATGAGTGTCTCTGTATGTATACATGTTTGAATTTAAATAGTAACATTGTATATGTATATGTACATAACACATACAAATAGATCGCTAAATCAATGGATGGGTGGATAGACGGATAGATAAATATATAGATAGATTGATGAAAAGCACCGTAATTTGCAATATCTATGTACGTAAAGTATCCATAAAAGGCGTTCATAGTAAATGACAGTTTTTGAAATAATACAAACGAACATAAATAAATGAGATTCTGATAAATTATATCTTACTTTATGGAGCACTTTATCTATTATTAAAGAAAAACATATTTACTGGATATTAAATTAGCCACAATAAAGAGGCAATAAAATATAGTAACCACAAAATGTATGAGGACCAAATCCCGTATCGGCCATGCTTATGAAAAGCTACGTTAAAAAGGCATTACTTGTAGTCAGAAGTTTTAATATCCATATATCATCAAATATTTATCAAATCTTTCCCCAAAATGAACTGTTAGACACGTCGCGCACTTCTTTGTATGATTAAACTAAATCTTAGACAATAGTATAAATTTCTACCTGCATTTCAGAAATTTCAATTGCTATGACACTTTATGAGATTTTTTGGAGGACGTGGAAGCTTAGGACGGTAAGGTCAGTTACTGTAGCTATCTGGTTGTACCATTGCTCTCGTATAGCTATATACGTTTGTAAAATTTCCCCCAAATTTTATGTCATCAAAAACTGAAATGGTAGACTAGCTTTAACGAAAAAGGGTGAGGTTGTTTTTATGTACATTTGTACATCTCTGTAGATTACATATAGAAAGACTTGATTACAGAAACTATGAATCAAAAATTGTCTTGCCTGAAGCAAGTTTGAAATATACTTAATCAGGCTGATTTGGGAAAAGTCTTGAAAATATCAAGTAGGCGTAGTAATGACATTGGCTTCCTACATTAGTCATTTCGAATAAACTTTGTTTGAAATTTATTGTTGAAGCCATCAATAAAGCAGAAAGTTACTAAAAAGCACCTGAGTAATATCCTTGCCCAAGGACCCCCCTCCCCCTAAAAAATAACACACACAAAAAAAACAACAACAAAAAAAACAAAACAAAGCAAAACAAAACAACACGTTTAGAACACTAGTAATACTAAATAGTTAGAATTTGTCTGCATGGCGTTCCCACCCCTTTGCTTTCAGTTTACGCTGGAAACAAAATGTCTTTCAAAGATGTCGTTGAATTATGTGTGTTTTTATTCTTTGGGAAATATTGGGATCATCAATAGATACACAGGAGATTCTTGTGAAGAACATCTTGCCAAAGCAAGGAAATATCGTAAGTTCTTCAGCGTTTGTTGGTGGGTTTAGTTTTAGACTTTCGATTGGTTTAAAATTTGGTACCTATTTGAGACAAGTCAATTGTTGAACATGGGGTCATTTCTCTAAAAAAAGATTGTACCGACGACTGCTGGAAATCAAAATATAAATTTTATATTTAGTTATACCTTATAAGCAGCTTGGCAGCTTATAAGTGAAAAACTTATTCATCAACAGTAAGACCAATCATGTAACTAGAATCCATATCCACCATCATACTTAACGAGTATGCGGAATACGTTTGGCTTTTTTTACATTGAAATTAGAATCGCTCAGGCAAAAAAAAAACAGCACATATAAGCAGATACTTCTGAAGTGTCTTTGGTGCGCTACATTGGTGTCGCAAAGCATTGCTTAGGGAACAATTAAGGGATTAAACATTGCTTCAAGTGGACGCCGAAATGTTGGAAAAACATGTCCAATTCGAGGTAGGTTTTAACAATTTGCTAAAAGATAAGTCATTTTTTATGAAAGCTATGTAGCCTATCAACAGCACTAGTTGCTATTTATCTCAGCTGGGTTTCTTGTCAGAGCTGATCTTATTTATTTCAAACACTGTGACATATTATTTCACTACCCTGAGATTTACAGTTAATGCAGAAAAGCCCGAAGTGATCCAAAATTCGCTTGTCAACGAATGATGAGAATGAATCATCCTCCAAATTGCGTTGTCAGTGTGTATGCATTTCATATGCATTGGTTCAATTTCCGCCAATTTAGGTGTTAGAATAAAACCGTATATAATAAATATCGTAACATACTATTACCGTAGGTTACAGTAAAATCTGCCTTAGTGAACACTTCCATATACGGGACGCCTGCTTCAGATGATACAATTTATAAACCCTCTTTCAGATTTTACTCATGTTACCTCTGTACCATGTAAATCTGTCAACAAAGGGAAATTTTTTGGGTGGAACCCTTGAGTATTATGCACCGTTCTATTTCATTATATTTTAAAAATCCTGTTCTATATGATTAGCTTTGGTAAGCCTAACGAATCAAACAAAACTGTCAGATATTTTATTTTTCAATGATGTGAGGTCATATCAATAGCTTAAGGATAATTGTCGGAGATTCAAAGATAACGTTTAGGGGACTATTTGACTCTGTGATATGATTTTCTTTTTACGATGTTTCCTAATGATTGAAAATGGATCTCCCAGGATTAGTCAAACTAGTATACACATTTCATGTTTCTGATAGAAAAGTAAAAGTCTGGCCAGCCATCTCAAATACACAACTTGTTACAGTAATACCAGATATAAACACCTGGTACTTTTGTCACTAATTTGTTTCAACATGGGGTATTTTGTTTGCAAGTCATTGTTGATTTTTCAAAACATGATTCGCTTGGAGAAGTAGGAGGAGGTGGAGTTGGTCAAAGTGGAATATGTCGAGCAGGAGATGGAGCTGAAAGTTGAGGCTGAGCAACAATAGGAATAGCAACAATTGTAAATAAATTTGCTATAGACAGAGCTACTGTTGATATTGTATTTCTATCGATGTAGCTATAGCAGCAATTGTACACCATTTTTAATATCAGTTTTTTTTGACAATTTCTTTAATTTGTTCCATGTTTATCGTGTACATATTTGAAACTTGTTTGATATTTACAACTATGTTTAGGTTCTTAATTTTAACGTCGTCTTGTTCGTTTTGTAATTGATGGATTTCACAATCATTTGGTTTTTGTTTTCTTAATTTCTTCTTTAAGTTTATGTACCTGTTAATCATGATTTTTGAGTTCTATTTTAAAAGCTCCTGATTTTGGGGCTGCAGTTACAGTCACTTGTTTATATCCTCCAAACTATCCTCACACCTTCAGTTTTAGTGAAGTTTATACATCTAAGATATATTTTAATAACTGTCTGTCATTATGTTTTTCATAATCGTTGATACAATTCTACTACTAAAAGGTAACTGCACAAAAGCCAAAACATTCACATAGAGTTGAACTTGAAAAATGCTCACATTAATTCAAAAGGGACAATCCGAAAGTTTAAGGACATAACAAGAATAAGGTGCTGAAATCACACTACGTGAAATTAAACAAGGTTAAGCAGCGTGATCTATTGTTTCATAGGTTTGAGGTATACTGTTGTACAAGAGCATGAAATTAGCAACGAAGAATCAATAAAATTATAGCACCAAAATCAAGTTATATTAGTATCTTACAACAGCGAATTTTGTACTTTGTCGAACCCCATACCGGAAATGCGTTAGCAGGCCTTAAGTATATGCGCTTGATGGTTTATTTTTTAGGTAATAGCTAATGTCGACCTAACAAGAAAGAAAAACAATATATCATCTCTGATACAATGCAGCACTTAAGTCTGCTCGCATACTTGCATACAACATGCTTTTCAAGAAGTTGCTTAAGATGTCAATAGGTCCGTCATCAAATATGGATACAACAGAAATTGTAAAGTTAATTATTCCATTGTCGTTTAGTCAATTTGCAATCGACTACTTGGTAGCACATATACTTGTACCTGACAAAACTTTTAACTCTAGCCACAAATGTAAAATGATAAATGCTAAATGGTTTATGGGACCTTTAAATCTGAGCACCAATTCTCTAACTTGCTAGCTAGTACATAGCAAAGTATTGCCTGCTAAAATAGCATAAAACAATATCAACATAATTTAGGATGCAACATATCAGCTCTGTATTAACTGTTGCTTACAGCATGCTTTTGCTATTGAATTTTACAATCTATTGTTAACAATGGATATTGAAGAAGTTGTAAAGCTAATCATTCCAGTTTCTTTTAGTCAGTTAACAATACCTACTGGATAACAAATTGATTTTTACCGGACAAAATTGTTACTCAATAAAAGCCACGCTTTTTATTGTCACATAAATGAGTGCATAGGCATCCGCAGCAACATGACCAAAACTTATGAGCAAAACATTAAAACTATTAACAATGATTTCGTCATACAGATAGAGAGCTATAAAGGTGTGAGAAAGAAACATAAAGTAGGATACAAAGATTTGAATTGAGTGTAGGAAGGTATGGAAACAGAGTGAACTGGTATAGGTATTTCTGCAGCTGGCTTGTGTTTAGCGGGCAGAAGTAATTCCTTTCGCTTTTACTAGTCTTAGTAGAAAATTGGTAGGTTTTGCTGCAAATCTATTTAGGATGAACTGATTTACAACAATGTGTAGAAACATGATAAAATAATAACATCTGCCAATACCATGTTGAGCAGTATTGATGGCATGATAAACAAAGTGATCGGCGCCATTGACTCTACGTGTCAAATGTAAGCGTCAAGGTTTGTTCAGAATTGGTAGTGACGATGAAATGAACCTGAATGAATTTATTTTGCTCATCAGGGAGTACAACAGATACAAAAGTTAAATCAGCGCAACCAGGAAAAATGATACAGAAATAAAAGATATAGAGGGATGGTAAAAGAGAAAAAGATCTTAAATAGACTTGCAAGAGACAGTGTGCAAAGCATGCCGAAGGCACACATACATTTAGTATCCATCATAAGTGTACAGCACGATACTAGTTGAAACTATAGTATGCTAAGGGCTTGATTAAACTAATTTTTCCTATCAAGGAAGAAAGCTATACTACGATCGAGGGACTCTCTGAGAAAGAATTCTATCTCAACAGTCCAATTGATAACAGAAATGTCAAACTGTCTATTTCATTGCAGAGAATATATTTTGTTTTTTTCATAATGTTTCTAATAAACTCAAAAGAAATATATTCACATGCATAAATGCCAAGAATAAAGCAAAGGATATTTTACATCCTCAGGATGTTTACGACCCTGGAATGCATATGGACAAAATTGAAAATTGTATGACCGTAAATAGTGACAAGGAAGAAAGAATTGATACTAAATGTAAAACGCAACTTAAAAGTTGAAATCCCTCTGAGTAACAGTTGCACAGTGTATATCACGTACAATAATAATAAATTCTTAGGATTCCCAAGCAACAATTAACATGTATATATGTATCCTCTGAATCTTATATATTTTGTAGATTTTAAAACCAAAACTTTATACATATTCCTCGATCAAATCAATAAGTAATTTTAATGGATATTATTTGTCTTTGCTAGAGTTTTTGCCAGTTAAATACAGTTTTGCATTGTGACTTTCTTTTATACAGTGTTAGTGGCCATTATAAAGTATTAAAGCATCGTAAACTTAACAGATTTAATAAGATCTTCAGAGATGAAACTGGACACGTTATAGATTTTCACTGTATGACCTCAATGTATGTTTCCTGCGTAGCTAGTGAAGTTCGTGAACCGTAGGTATGCTCAATATAAAGTAAATAGCAAAAGTGATGTATAGAATGATTGGATAAATATTTTTTAGAAGTCCCAGAGGATTATTTCCTTTAAACATTTTGAAAAAAAACAGATGTAAATGATGCTTCACTAGGTCAAGCATTTAATTGTGGCTTAAACCTCAACAATTACCGTGTTACAAATCGAACAGGTCCTGTACAAACATTGTATCAGGTAATAGGTTGTTTACAAAACGCTATTGATAATAAAATATGTCAGATTCTGGACAATAATAGTTTGAGATATATGAAGACACGGAGAAAAAATGTAGACAATAAATTGTCAGATATTGAACAATGTGGTACTAAAAGAGTTGACTAAATCTCTGTGCTGGAAAACAGACTGATGAAAACTGAGGAAAGATATTAGATGCGCAAAAATTGTTCAGACTCAGTACTTTATCTGCTAATATATAACCGTGCAAATAGTAACAGAAAGAGTAGATGACTTGCCGAACATTAAACGATATATGCGATCGATCGTGAAGAGGATAAACACCGATATAAATGCCTTTTAGAGTTGCACGGAGAAAACAAAACATTTAGACTGTAACACTTTATAATCTCAGTTGGAAGAGTTATATAGAGATTTTAATGATAAAATTCAACGAATGATCAAACACAGTAAAATGGTAATAAAGGGTTCTAGAACACAAATTACAGCCCTGAACAACAAGATAGCAATCAACATCAATATATCGTTAGATTTGCAGAAACAGAATGATTTAACAGAGATAACCAAGCTAGTAAGGACGTCAAAAACAAATTGATTGTGGATGGTAGCACGATTAGATCAATGAAAACTACGTCGATTTATTTATTGCAGACCTGAGTGATAATGTAAAAAACATAATACAAGAAAAATAATACAAGATATTAAAATCATCGAATGTTACAACAATTTACAATCTAATACAGATACAAAAGAATATGTTGAGAGAGAAGTGATTTGACATATGCGTGGTACAAGCCAAAAGGATGAAACGAATTAGGATAGATTTTTATCATCTGGAACAAAAATTTACAACAGATACAGATGCAGAGAAAACTGAATTGGACAGGAAAATTTATTTAAATAATAGTCCGCTTTTTGACAGAATTAGAACATTGAATCGATAAAAAGCAAAAGAGTGTTTGATGAAAAAACGAAACTTATGCCGTGATGTATATTGCTTTATGCTATAAATGTCACAGGATGAAGCCTGGTTGGGACTGGATTAGTGAAGACACCGAAAGCAACTGCGTTAATAAGATGTTTATTTATAAACGCAATTTAAAGATGAACAAATCTGACACCATTATAACAAAAAGATAAGGAAAATCATAAAGTTCCTAACATGGAACTATCAACCACAAGTAACTCAACGAGAAAAATCAAAGATGAATTTAACGAATGGAATTTGAAACAAACGTGAATAGCATCCTATCACCAATCAACAAATAAGAGTATATGATCTACACCCCAATATAAACAAGGTCTTATTAAGTACCAAGGGTGACCCAAGCATGTGATTTATGCGCTTATCAATATGATACTCATCAATTTATCAATTCATCAAGCGATATTGGAATATGTATGAATTTATGAATATATCGTTCATATAACGAAAATGAAATGGGAATGCATGAAATTATGAATCTATCACACATATAGCGATATTGAAATGGGTGAATGTAATTTTGCACAGATAACAATATTGAGATAACAATAAAATGGAACACGCAATAAATATAACTATCGTGGCGCCCGTTTGACGACCAAGATGTATCTACGGTTCCACCCGCTCTAGTCCATGGTCAAGGAGCCACCACGCATGGTCCACCCCTCCCAGCCTGTTGAAGGATCCCTCGAGAGCCTTCACATTAACACAGACCCCTTGGTCGAGAAGCCTTGGTCCCTCGCATCGAGAAAACCGGTACACTCTTCCGAAACAACGTCACCAGACACAGCGTACACGTCACACGAAACCACACAGAGTTCTGTGACTTCACACCACCAAACCATACATAAGGAACAGCTCTACAGCTGCAGTTTTGCTCCCGTAAAGAGGTAAACTTTCTGACAAGACTCGTCGTAGTGTAATTTGTTTATAGAGAATTCGCTCTATATGTACTCTAGCTGTGACAGATATGCGCAGCAGCTAGTTACGTGAGTTTTCACTGCAGGCAATTTGCACGTGCAGCATGGGGTGAATCGCGCTCAGTATTTCAAAATAACTAGAGCCGAAAAAATAAACAACCCCCCCGAGTAACGCTCTAGTCGGAAACGAAACCCGAATACATTTTTGACCACATATACATATTGATATAAAAGATACAATTCCGTGACAATAAAAATTTTGCCAATTCAGTATTATCCGATGATACTGAATCAATTGCATATCCAAAAGGGTAAATACAGATTTATAAAAGAATACCAACATGTTCTCAGTAACGAAACAGAAGGATTGGTCGATTTGTTTTGTGATAACTATACAAAATGCATTGGTTAACGGTTATAAAGTTAGTTATGCTCCAACACCTGTTGCTGCATACAATAGCCAGTTTGAAACAATATGACATTCAAATACAAATTCAGGGTTGTACCAAAATTATTTTACAAACTTTTTTTTTGAAAATGGTCATAATGGAATGCCATCATATATTGATTCTTATAGAGGATTTGAGGTGATCATCCGATGCAGTACTTATTCAATCAATTCACAAACGGAATTATGATATTTTTTTTCTTTTCGGTCAAGCATTTAAGTGAGTAACTACATGGTCAAGTTATTTGCCTCTAGTATTACTGATGAAGAAAGAAATATACATGGCCAAAGATGAAAGAGTACCAGAGAAATATAGAATAGTTGAATGACAACAGATCACATCCATTTGATTGCTTGAATGACAGATTAAGATGACGAGATTTGGCGACGCGGAACATGAATATCTTATTATGCTTTTTCTTTATACGCTTCTACTCATCCATAAACTAATGTAGTACGAACCTTCTGATGACAAAGTAATATATATATATATATATATATATATATATATATATATATATATATATATATATATATATATACATATATTAATTTCTCTTGTAATGGATGAGACTGTATATGTGTGTATGTTGCTTACAAGTTTGTTTAAAACTACGAAAAACGAAAAGACCGCATAGTAAATCAATAATAGAATGTCGAAGTAAATACATAACTCATCACAGTCTACAGAACATGCCACACAGAGTTAAATACCTCCAATCCGACACATCACTGTTTTATCAGACACACTTTAAAGAGTTAAATACCTCCAATCCAACACATCACTGTTTTATCAGACACACCTTAAAGAGTTAAATACCTCCAATCCAACACATCACTGTTTTATCAGACACACCTTAAAGAGTTAAATACCTCCAGTCCGACACATCACTGTTTTATCAGACACACCTTAAAGAGTTAAATACCTCCAATCCAACACATCACTGTTTTATCAGACACACCTTAAAGAGTTAAATACCTCCAGTCCAACACATCACTGTATTATCAGACACACCTTAAAGAGTGAAATACCTCCAATCCAACACATCACTGTTTTATCAGACACACCTTAAAGAGTGAAATACCTCCAATCCAACATATCACTGTATTATCAGACACACCTTAAGCAGCATTAAAATTGACATAAGATGCAAATGTTTATACAAAGGCTAAGCCAACATAAAATGATTGTACCAGGTAGTTTTTCCACCAGTTTCATATGAAAGTCAAAAGAGATGCTAATAATGCAGTGGTAAACAATTTGGGTTGAATGCGTATGAAAGACACTCCAATATCTTACGGAATTTGTCATCTTTCCAAGTTATATGACTGCGACATTTTCATGACATACAGAACTTGTGGTAACCTGCTTCGGCTAAAACAAACAGGATTGAACAAGACATCATGAAAGAAAAAAAAAAAAAAACAGCAGAGATCAGAGGCAGGTAATGTACAAATACAAGTAGTGAAGCTGTACAGTTTGTGGTGTATGGAAAAAGATTTAGAAAACCACTTGATTTTCAGATAATAACATATCATTGTGCACTTTATCGATGTTTTCTTCCTCAGTATTTCAGAGTAAGTATTACACTTACAATAGCAGCTAAAGTGGTTGAAGGTAGAAGCCAAAACTATGAACTGGAAAACATTTGCATACAGCTGGATACTATTATCTCCGAATCAATTCCTTTAACGCTAACGACAAATATAGAAATGGAGTTGCTTGCTTTTATGACTATATTGCGAGAGAGAGAGAGAGAGAGAGAGAGAGAGAGAGAGAGAGAGAGAGAGAGAGAGAATCTTACACTTGATTGTCCAAGATAGAGCTTGAAGGGTGTACTGATACTGTGCAAATAGAGTGGAGAAAGTGAACATACAAAATTGTACAAGCCAAAAGTGCAGAAAATATTAGTGACTACAGAGGATTTGCCAAAACAGTTTATTCCTAGAGTTTCCAATTAGAAAAACAGTTTACATAAGCCACTTAATATTTCTTAGATGAACATGGAAAGCACAGAAAAATTAGTGACGTTAGGGTTAGCAATTGTTTCTATTAGAAACATCATTGCATATGTCCAAATTTGAGGAGTACACACGGTATAACAGATTAGATGGAAGCGCCCTTAAATTAGCTAACGTGCAAGAATGTATTCACTTTCAAAATCAATAGAAAAGAAAATGACGATGCTCACAAACTATATATTTATTTCGCTTCAGATGGCCAGTTTAATATTCAGAACAACTTAAACCAGTTACTTATTAGGCGTATATTTTAAGTACAGATCACTGTATTTGAAAGAACGGTGTGTGCAAGTGTATAGCCTTGTCGCTTAGCGACAACGGCAGGACACCCTTTTTAACAGAACTTTATAACATGTTAATTTGTGGAGCGACTAACTGTGGCAAAACATCGCTTCCCCCAATCCTAAGAGGGACTGACTACAACGATTTTTTCGATTACAGCCTTATCGTCTGTCCAACATTTCTCTGAAACAAGACTTAAAAATAGAAAGCGGTTACGCATAAATGAAAAAGGTGATTGCAACAAATCTCGAAGATAGATTAAATACGTAGTTAGAGTTAATGGCTGATATTTATTGCGTACACATACTTTGTTTCTAATTGATATTGTGGGAATACCGCCGACATAAAAAAGAAAGCGATCAACCTAACAAGACTAACTTTAAGTGGTAGATATTTTGAAATATCAATTAGGGTTATCATACAAAAGTACAACTCTTTAATCAAAGATCTTCGAGAAAAAAAAATACGTTTTATGCTAATCTTCTATAGGAAGGACAAAACGTTATGTAAACTATTTTTGAAGAGAACCATCGTTTACCAGATGAATTGAAAGTAGAAACTATAGCTGCTTTGAAACAGAATAAAAGGAGCAAACTTTAAAAGAGACCCGAGTTTCCTTTTCATGACAAGATACTTGTACCATTGGCACACATTGCCTTTATTTCCATAGATAAAGGTTACTTTTGGTGCAACGGCATGCTGACGTGCCCGCAAGGTAACATATTTTTTACATTGTCAATTAAAAACTAAATTATTAAATGAAAACATAAATAAATAAATACCCCACTCTCTGAAAAACAAGAAAACTTGTCGTCAAGATTTATTTTGAGTTGAAGTTAAATGTGCACTTGTTGAATGTATATGTCGAGTTTCTTGCAAAACCTAAAGCAAAATGATAGAGGAGATTATTTTGAGTGTTTGTGGCTTCCCTTGTTGATGAAAAAATGGGATACTTACAGATGAATTTGGATTTTCTTGCCCTAGTGGAGACTGTGGACAAGATTTTGCTCATATCTGCTTTCTGTTTAGTAGTAAGATCTTTATCATAATACCTGACAGAGGACACATTTCTGTGTGCTGACATATACAGTATGTGTCTAATTTCTAGGCCAGCATCATTCATTGCTTGGATAGCAGTTGCTCTAAGACAGTGTGCTGTATACTTAGTTTCAACCCCAGCATTTGTGCAAATGTCAGAAACAAAACTTAAGAACTGACAGGCTGATACTGGCTTCACAGTGTACAAGGTACCAGAGCGGGGTGGGATTACTAAAGCAGCCTTGTCAATGTGACAAAATAGAACAGGTGCTTCTTTGTGACATTTACCCAAATACACTTTTCCAGGACTCGACAGGGCACATATCTTCTATCAGCAGTTTCAGGCATGTTATCTAAGCTCTCTCTCTCCCCCCCCCCCCCGCCTTCTCCCGGGCACGTTTTTTGTTGTTGTTGCTTTATGTCATGACTGAGTACTACATATTCTGAGCCAGATTCATCAACCTTGAACAAAAATGAATTTGGTGTCAACTGCTGCCCCCTACTTACAAAATGGATTGCCAGTAGGTACCATATGCGGAATCTGACGATGATTTGATCATTTCTTGCAAGGTATGAATGAAGTTTCTCCTTATCTGGCTTCAAAATAATATCTTTGTGTTTAGTTGTTTTAGAAAGGACAGATTTTAAACTCAATTTCAGTTTAGCATTTAACATGTCCTTTGCCAATTTAAACTCTATCATTCACAATGTATATATCTCTGTTTATGTCTTTTAAATGTCTGTTGATAGCACCTCGTATAGGTTTCTGAGTGTTCTTGTGATATTCTGTTGATTGGTTTTGGGGTAGGATTCTCATTCCGCTCTCATTCTGCTTGGGTTGTGCCTTTACATAAAACCTGCGCAGCTTAACATTTAGTTCTTGTAGTGCAACCGTGGTGAAGTCAACTTCGTTGCTATTTCCATATGCGTCTTGACATCAGTCTAAAGAGGGGAAAATAAGGTTTCTATTTTGCATTAGAGCGGCACATTTTATTTTGCATTTTGCTTTTAATTTGGATATTTCATGCATTCTTTTAAATATCAAAATACAGGTATTAAACATAATTTATTCGTCGAATTAAGTCAGTGATTACACACAATAATTACAATTTCAAGTTATTAAATCGGTCTTTAAGAATTTAAGATTTTCGTAATGTTTGCAAGTTATAAGATGCACAATTTTGGTGTTCCACATAATAAATATATAGATACATTTAAGATATAACTGAATTTGTTCAGAATTATCTCCTGTAAATCAGACTTTTTATAATTGTGATTACTGGAATTGGAATTTGGAATACCAATTTTCTTTACTTATTTATTTTCGTTTTTCATTTTCAACGGCTCTTGAACCAAATAATACTTTATATTTGACAACAGTTTGAACATTTCTACTTTTGTATTATTTCTTCAAGAACAAGCACTATTTTATATTTGTTTTATAAATACTTATTTTTTTTAGGAAAGTCATGCACATATAGACTAAACGGAAGGAGCTTGCAAACTCAAACTTGAATTAATTTGGCAAAGTGTATATATTTTTTATACAGTTGGGCATGTCACTAATAATTTTCGTAAATGTTATCGTTAGTATCATGCCCAACTTTGTACACCTTTGAAACAACAAAATCGTACATTCAGTTCTTTGACAATTGTATTGCTTTTTGTATGAGGAAATTCATAATTAACAATGAACTGTGTGTTGCAGTTTTACACTCTGCTGTTAGCCATTTTCTTGATAATTTCTATGCTGATACTAACCCTTGATTCCGAGTATCTGAACTCCTCAATCTGATTAAGTTCTGTCTTAGAGACGATTTTGAACCTTGGTTTGCAGATGTGTTGTCTTCTGAAGGCTGGGGGCTATTCACTTTCTCCGTTGCCATGTTCTGGTCGGGAACTGATTGTCGGTCATATATTCACTAATGCAGATATTAAATATTTAATTTCATCTGGATCAATCTAATGTCATGTTTGTATTCTTCAGGAAGATTCAGACCGAAATTGCCGTAGTCATTTTTCTATATGGCATTATTTGGGCTTAAATTTGCGAGTAACACAAGATGTAATGCTGATTTTGGAGGAAGTCACAATGTCTGCATAGCAGATGATCGGCTAGATCAAGTTCTCGCTTTACCGAAGGTTTACACATGTTAAGGACCTTACATTTTTTTTTTTACATCTAGAGCAGATAATATTTCTGTGTTGTCGTGTTCATTTATCGTTCATGTACAGCTGCATCAACTGTGTCACGAAATTGTGTATACTTTATATCAATATATATATATATATATATATATATATATATATATATATATATATATATGTGTGATCGAAACTGTACTCGGGTTTCGTTGCCGCGTACAGCATTACCCGAGGGTGGTTTATTTGTTTCGGCTCTAGTTATTTCGAGATACTGAGCGCGATTCAACCCATGCTGCATGTGCAAATTGCCTGCAGTGAAAACTCAAGTACCTTGAGTTCTCTAGCTGCGCATTTTCATCACAGCTAGGGTACTTATAGAGCATATTCCCTATGTGCAAATTACAATACGACGAGTCTTGTCAGGAAGCTTACCACTTTACGGGAGCAATCTTCAGCTCTAGAGGTATGTGAAATTTAAGATTGCATTCTTTATTACTATTCGTTTTATATGACAGAATTGCTTCATATATTAGTTGTTTTAGAATTTATTCTAAATTCTACAGAGAGTCAATACCTAGGTCATATAACGCTATGCTATTAGAAATACTATAGTCTGGTTCAAGTTAGCCATTTGTTATAACTGAACAGACAGATTGAATTTAATTATACGCTGCATGCATTGAATGACGAAATAATGTAAAGTGTAACGAAACGAATTCATGTGCGCGCATGCGCAGCATATATCGATGCAAAAGTACTTAACCGTGCCATATGTACTACACGGTTCAGTTGTTATACTTTTAGCTGCTTGTGTATGGTTTGGTGATGTGAAGTCGCAGAACTCTGTGGGGTTTCTTGTGACGTGACGTGTACGCTGCTGTCTGGTGACGTTGGCGCGGAAGAGAGTACTGGTGTTCTCGTGTGAGGTACCTAGGTTTCGCGAGCAACGGGTCTGTGTTGGATGAGAAGGATCTCGAGGGACCCTTTCAACAGACTGAGAGGGACAGACCATGCGTGGTGGCTCCTTGACTGTTAAAGATAGTGTACTTTGAATTAATTCAGGCTGATTTTTCAAATACATGGGAGCAGCCATTTTCGTCAGCTGTGTGCTTAGATCATGTAGAAGAAATGTCAGCCACAGTACATGAAAGTAGCAAAGAGGTATGCCAACATTCTCCCCATTGTGCATGTTGCAGATGCAAGCAGCTTCACCTTAAATCTGTCACTCTCTTAGAGGTACGTACTATATGTAAAGCGCTGCGTGAGTGTTTATAAGCAGCTTCAAACGAGGCATAGATACCCCCCTCCCTTATAATCGTCTTGAGGAATATGTTCTTTTAGTTCCCAGCTATACATTTTAGTCATAGAAGGATAGAAGGACACACTACGTTATGATCCGATCTGACTTGATTTCAAAAGTTATGATTACTGTAACTACCAGTGAGAAAATGTGTTTTTCAAAGCAAGGCCTTCAGGCACATTCGCAAACACGCTGAGTGGGTGCAGTAATCGTATCGTTCATCACATCTGCGATCGATATTTCAGACATATAATATGTAAATATATTGTTAAAGACATCAAATTGACATCTCATAAAATCATAGTAAATTATTTTGTTTTTGATGTGTTCAGAGAACATTCTGGGCGGCAAGGCAATTACCGGTTCTCTTAAATTGCCTGTTTTGCAGACGGAATCTCCATAGCCGTCTGAAACGAAGAGTCCTTGAAAGTTCATTTCCAGCATGCAATTCATTATTTATAGAAATTGTAAGAGATTTATATGAAGATATACTGAATAGGCACATAGGTATTATGGCTGTGAAGAACCAGGTTAGTTTTACGAAAACCCGAATTTAATCCTGAGGTGCAGATAATCAGAAGGTTAACAGGCAACTCTGCCTCTAAAATAATAGAAAAGAATAACTCGCACTGTTTAATGATTTTCCCACCAATATAGGGCCAATACTGGAAAAGCTAGCTTTGACGACATTTCATGTCTTTCATTGTAAACCAGAATCAATCAGCAAATGAGAAAAATCACACGTATGTATTTCCAGGTCTTCCTGAGTAAAACTCCATTGTATATAAATATAAGCTACTGCATGTGTCTGATGTCTCAGGTGAACGAGTTGTTTGGCATGTGGTCGACGAGATTGCCTATTTGTTATGTACTGCAACATGTACTTTGCATCAATTATCATATATGAAAACAGTATTTTAAAGCAAATGTAAAAAATGTTCAATTAGTATGACTTTTATTATTTTTGCTCAACTTGATTAAAAAATTTAATTCAGTAGACACAATAATATATCTTAGCAGGGCCGCGACGGCGATAATGGTGGATGAGGGGCAGACTTTTCCTTGTACAAACACTACTACCTTACCTACGGAGATAGCAAGATGAGACCAAAGTTTTCTTTTGCCATATATTTTGCCATTATAGTTGTGTTATGTTTTCTTTTTTAAATATATGCATTATGGCTCAAAATTTTGTACTGGCCGCGACGGTTTTGCCGAGGACTCAAATTTGGGATTTTGACAGTGGCATGACGTCATAATGTAAATGGTTGAATATGACGGCATACTGTCCTAATGAGCATTCTTATTGTAGGCATACAGCGGTTGACGACGACGTGTACGAGAAAATATTGTGCGTTACTTCAAACGTTAAATCTAATCTCAAAATATTTTAGGACACAGGTGACCGTAAAGAAATAGCCTAATATCACCTTAGATGAGGGAAACGAAGAAATACCAACATGTCTAAATTTAAAAAAAACAGTTAATTTCAACGACATATTGCAATTTTTCAAATCAAAATTCTTTTCACAAGCATAATTGGACACACAAATAAGGACTAAATTATTTCTTTTTATGCCTTACGATATCACAGATATTGAATTCTTTAAACATTCAGTTTTACACGAGGGGTCGCTTCTAAGGTTATACATTTAACTAGATTATGTCTGCTGGGTTGGGGCCATGAGGTGTCCACATATAAAGAATGTTAACTATAAAGGACAAAAGCATAGTGCGTACATATTAAAATTAAAGGCAGCATATTCTTAAAATGGGTCTGGTAAAAAACATGGCATGAACAGATTATTGTCAGAGACTGCATGTCAGAGCAGGATATATAGAAAAGTACTTGTAGTTTTCTTGAAGCAATATGATTTTGACAATAATTACCTCTATTGTCTTGACTTTTACATGGAAAAAAAAAACCGCGAAGGAACTCTCCGCATGAAAATCAATCATATGCAGAGTATCTGAAGGAAAAACAAAAACCATGGGATTGAGTCCGTTCAAATAAGTATTATTATTATTATTATTATTATTATTATTTTGGTTGAGGAAGTTATCTTATGGACATTTACTGTCGAGCCCTTTGCATTTCAAATATTGTTTTTGTTTTTTAGAAATAATGAATTGCATAATAGAGATGAGATTTCAAGAACCCTTTGTTCCAGAAAGCTAGAGAGATGTTGTATGAGAAACATAATCATTGCGAGAACCGGTAAATTGCCGCTCAGGATGTATCTTGAACTGATCAAAATTAAATTATGACGAGACGAGGTTTACTGGAGATTACCGCCAATAATGATAATTGCATTCATGAACAATGTAAGTTTTCACCTAATTAAGCAATCAAAATCAATTGAGCTTTTTTCAATTACACCCGGTAATGTTTGTGATATTTATTGACTGATTTACAGCTGATTGGGTTTCCAATTAATTGGTGATATCAAAATGACCTTTCATAATGATGGGAGTAAAGGAATTTTGCCTGTAACTGAACAGTTGCCTGCAGTACTGATACATTTCTTTTTCTACTAATTTATTTGTTCATTCAATTTCAGAACAATCCTTTTCAGAACTTTTTTGGTTGCATTATGCAATTAATCACTTCAGATGCGGACACGATATTGTTTTATCTAGTTTGATACTTATCGTGTCAACCAAACTAGTCTTGTTGAAGTCTGACATGGGCATGTCAAAGACGAATTTGTTTGTTCGTTTTCCACATAATCAGGAGACAAAACTATTTTCCGGCAAAGTCTGGAATCTTGCATACCCTGGTTCTTCTTTTTTCTCAATGTTTGTTATCGCTAAACGAAACGAAGAGTTTTTTTTTCTTCAACTTTCTTTGTTTTAAAGCAGTTGAAGACATTGCTGACGTCTGCTATATTGCAAATCATATTGAATAAGCTACAAGCCATTTCACCAATGACAAAGCAGTAAATTAGTAGTCGTTGGTATTGACTGAATATAGACATACATCTATCTAATCAAAGAAACACATTAACGAGTTTCTAACGCACGGCTTTGATGTCGAGTTCAAATTAGGACCCTCGAGGTGGATGGAAATTTTGCTCGCTAGTGAATAAAAATACAGAGTTGCAGACACATACATTTTACTAGCTGCTCTATAAGCACAGCTGTCCTTGTTACATCCGACGTAAATAGTGGATTTACATGGAACAAAATATGAGAGAGTCACAACGTTGCAATACTGTGCGTCGCTAATTCTAGCGCACCATATAAGGTTATGCTCTTACTGAATGGTCGGGCTTCAAAATTTTGTGGCAGAAAAATACACGAAAGATTGTCTAAAATATTGACTACATTGTGACGCTCTCATTGCGTTATAGTGCAAAGAAGAATTACATTTTCGTATCTTTTTCCGATAAAAATCTAAAACATTTGTCAGAATGGGGTTAACAGTCTTGTGTTTGAGCTTCCGAATACGTTATTAGTTGTTTTACGATTTCAAATATCCGTCTTATGATAATTTAATTTGCTCCAGTAAAATCTCTAAGAACGTCCGCAAACCTGAAAGCTTGATGTTTATTTAATCAGTATACGTTTTACATTCGCGGCTGTTTAATAATGGAGAGTGTCTCAAAACAGAAACTACAGCAGGGCACGGGGAACCATTTTATTTTAGCAACCAATCCCAAACACATTCATTCTGTCGCATGACCATTGGACGGCTGACTATTGTTCCCGCGGCTTGCAAACGCAATAGTCTGTATATGTTCCCTTGGCGAGCTCACAATCTTTGAAGAGGCACGCAACATACAGTCCAGTATATGTATGAGAGTGAAACTGAAAGTAATAAAAATAACATCTCATCAGTTTGAATTTATACAACCTACACCATAAGCAGAAACTTGAGTTTTATTCCTTGTCACAGATCAAGCTTTATTTCTGTTGCACAGTGTCAGAGAACATCAAGTTCCTGCCCATGCACCGATAATACGATTGCATCAGTCATTGGTTGCTCGATGTATTTCTATAAGAACCATATTTTTTTCTGTGCGGAGTTGATAAGGACATTGCAAAC
>JAQPZY010000471.1:12500-187801 GCA_029931535.1 Margaritifera margaritifera | reverse complement strand
TCAAAACACGACATTGTCTAGTCCCCCTATGCATATTAGCAATCAAAGTATATGGTTAAGGTTTCGCTCGACTATACACAGTGACCGCAGGTTAGCGATATGTAATGTTAAGATGGTTAAATATTTCCTATTTGATACCTTTTGAGGCAATGAAACTTCCATAATTAACGTGTTTGATCTTGTCGACCTGCTTGAGAAAAATCTACATACAAAGAGTAAGCCCCCTCGCCCACCTCACCAAATGTTTTTTAGAACATATATTTGTGTATGACATATTGAAGAGTGAATATGTTATACTGTAGTGGAATATTCCTGGCCGAACCCAGCGTGTGTTTCTGTTTCGTCAATAATGGCAATTACTTTCAGTCAATTCATATAACAGTGCACACCTTGTTTAAAAATAGGAGGTAAACATCTTTACACATAGAATTAATGCAAGATATACCCCTAAAATTATTAGAATCAAAGTGTAATAGAGCCTTTTAATGTAATGACCATGTAATACACTCCTTCCCACGAATTAGACAAAAGGATCAGTATTAAAAACTTTGTTAAAAAGCAGTGCTCACTACTAAGGCAGATGGTGTGATAAGCGGACAACACAATACTTGAAAAAATCTTATTACCATCAACATCTTAACCGCACAGCCGTTTCCAGATTTTAGTCTACATATACAAACTGATCCTCTTCAGAATTTGTTACGACTCTATGGTCAAAAGAAAAAATGTAACAGAAAGAAAGTTGAAACCAACAAATCAAGTAAAAATCAACAAATGCAATTTATTATATAGAATAATTAAAATGAAAAATCAAAAAAGTCACTTACAGTAATGTGTTTTGAGATCCTAATAATCCAATAAGAATGATTGTTCTAATCACAAGTCCCTAAATATAGAATGTTCCGAATTCACAGGCTGTGTCCTTGAATGTTATGATGTGCTAATGGTCTCCAAAGTCCTGATGTACTAGAAAATCTTGATGTGCTGATGTCTAAATGAAGTATTCCAAAATCTCTGAATAAGTTCACATAAATTCCAAAATTGTCAATTAAAAATCCAAAATCCAAAAGTTTATGAGCACTGTTATAATCCAGATGAATATTTAAAATAATTCCTCTCTTAGATATTTGGAATGAATTTTCACAACTGTAATAGCTCTTTACAAGACTGATGGTAATGTCAAAACTGAATAAATGTCCACCAAACATGGTATATAGTAAAGATTGGTCACATGACAGAATGTTCTAGAAAATGAGTCATCTTAATGGAATCTATTACTTGTAAACAAAAATTCAACCTTGACCTTCAAATTGAGAAAACAAATTGATCAAAACAACCTAATTCAAAGGACACTAGTTAAACATGTTTTTCCTGATAACATTAAGATTCTAAGCAAATATTAAAGTGAAGAAACATTTACAATTTCCTAAAATATTTATAATATTATATAAACATCATCATAAACACGCTCCCCTCAATAAAGAAACATGAAAGATTTTATAATAAAGCTTTCTTTGAATATACATCTAATACTATTAATAACCAAAAATTACATAAGAACATGTTTTATGATACTGGACTTAATTACATCAAGCAATTTTAAATTTCTAGGACCGTGATAGTGCATCTGCAATCACATTGTCTTTTCTCCCTGATGTGTCTGATGTCACATTTATATATATTCTTGCAATATCAAACTCCATCTCAACAATCTCCGATTTTTATCTTTCATTTTGTTGATGAAAGTAAGGGGATTGTGATCACTGTATCACAATAATTGGAGAATGAGCTGAGAGTGACATACACTTCAAAATGGCTGTAAAGCCAATATCAAAGCCAAACATTCCTTCTCAATTGTGGAATAAATTTATCTGGTGCTTGTTTAGTTTTTTAGAAAAATAACAACAAGGGTGATCCACACCACTTTTGTCTTCCTGAATCAATACTCCACCAACCCCTACATCAGCTTGCATCAACAGATAATTTAAATGATTAGCTAAAATTTGGTGCAGAAAGAACTGGGTGCATTCTTAAGCATGGCCTTTAACTTGTCAAAAGATTCCTGACACTTGTCGAGACCAATGAAATTTGGTTTTCTTACTCAATAAAATTGTCAAAGGTTCAGCAATTTTGGAAAAATTGGAACAAAATTTCCGATAATATCCCAGCCATACATAGAAATCGCATCAGTTGCCTTTTTACAAATTGGAACATGAAATTCAGAGATACTTTGAACCTTAGCTTATATAGTTAACTTGACCTTTGTCCACAAGATGTCCTAAAAATGTGGACACAAGCATGGCAAAACTCACTTTGCTCAAATTAAATTGTCAGATTCACATCGCTGAGTCGATCGAAGAATTTCGAATGGTTTCCAAATGATCTTCCCAGGTGTTGTTGTAGATAATGACGTCATCGATATAAGCGTCACAATTATCAAGACCAAATGTTATCATGTTCATCTGACGTTGAAACGTTGCAGGCGAATTTTTCATTCCAAACGGCATTACTTTATATTGATAAAGTCCATCTGGAGTTACAAATGTTGAAATTTTCTTTTGCCCTTTCCGTCAGTGGAAATTTGCAGAATCCTTTTAAAAGGTCAAACTTGGTGACATATTTCCGCATTTCCAATTTTATCAATGCAATCGTCCATTCTTGGGATTGGAAATGAATCAGTTTTGGTGACACTGTTGACTTTTCTATAGTCAGTACACATACGAATGTATTATCTGGCTTGGGAACAAGAATACATGGTGAACTCCAGTTACTTTTACTTGGTTCTATGAAAGCATGTCTCCGAGTAGATACTCGAACTTCTTTCTTCAGATAGTTCTGTTGAGAGATTCATCCTATAAGGACTGCTGTTTCACAGGCGCAGAATCTACAACGTCAACGTCATGATAAATTTACTTGTTCGTGTTGGAACATCAGGGAAACAAGTGCTCCATAGTAATGTAATAGCTGTTTTAGTTCATGTCTTTCTCTGTTGTTGAGATGTGAAAGTTTCTGGTCTGGTTGTTCAATATTTCTGAATTCCGAAGATTGGTTATACCCGAGTCACTATAGTCTGATCGTATTCCATCGTTGATATCTTCACTGTGTGGGACAGGTACAACTAAATTAACTGAATAATTAGCTGAGCTATCTCTGTCAAAATATTCCTTTAACATATTTATATGACAAAGTTGTTTCTGTTTCCGTCTCCCAGGAGTGTTAATGATATAATTTAAGTCATTTAATTTCTTTTCAACGGTATAAGGACCATAAAATTTAGCCTGAAGAGGATTTTGAGGTATGGGAAAGAGAGCCAGAACTTTGTCACCAGGTTTAAAACTCCTTTTCTGTGAATTTCTGTCATACCTTAATTTCATTTTTGACTGGGTAGTGTGAAGATTAGTTCTTGCTACTTCACAGGCCTTTGACAACTTGTATTTGAAATCAGAGACATAATCAAGAAGATTAATCTTTGAATCTTATTTTTAAAGAAGTTTCTCTTTAAATAATTTCAATGGTCCACGGACAGTATGACCAAAAACTAGTTCAAAGGGACTAAAACCCAACGACTCTTGAACTGATTCCCTAACAGCAAACAACAACAAATGAACACCCTCATCCCAATCCTTTTCTGTATCAAAGCAATATGATCGAATCATATTCTTCAAAGTTTGATGAAATCTTTCCAAAGCACCTTGACTTTCAGGGTGATAGGCAGAAGATTTAAACTGTTGGATGCCTAGTTCATGCATAACTTGCTGGAAAATTCCAGACATAAAATTTGACCCTTGATCTGACTGGACAGATTTGGGAAGGCCAACAAGTGTAAAAAACTTTACCAAAGCTTTCACAATAGTTTTAGTTTTTTTATTTCTCAGAGGAATTGCCTCTGGAAATCTTGTAGATGTACACATGATGGTCAACAAGTATTGGTTGCCTAACTTGGTTTTAGGTAAAGGACCAACACAGTCTACTATTATTCTACTAAATGGTTCATCAAATGCAGGAATAGGTTGCAGATGAGCCTTAGGTATCTTCTGATTGGGTTTTCCTACCATTTGACAAGTGTGACAAGATCTGCAGTATTTAGAAACATCACTTTTGAGTTTCGGCCAATAAAAATGATTCAAGATCTTGTAATAAGTCTTACGGACTCCTAAATGACCAGCCAAAGGGAGTTTCATGGGCTAAATTAAGAATTTCCTGTCGATATGACTTAGGAACAACAATTTGATAGCTCACTGACCATTTGTCACCAGCGGGTACATCAGGTGGTCTTCATTTCCTCATAAGGACCCCATTTTTCACAAAGTAACACACTGGAACTTGTGTGGCTTCAGTTTCACTAATAGCCCTCTGAAACAAACAAGATATCTCGGGATCTTGCTCCTGTTCAACGACAAGGGATTGTCGTTTGTCACCCTGAGTAGAACAAAGAGAATGAGTTGCCAAAAGAGGATCACTGTGATCAATACCGTTTGATTGATCAATACCTGAGGAAAAAGTGACCTCATCAAAAGACTGACCAATACATGTGTCAGCTAAAGGAATAATATCCTGATCAACATCAATCTCAAGAGCTCTTTTTGCCATAGCTCTAGTAACTGCACAAGCAGGGTACAAATCAGGGATTTCAGTTTCGACAGGATCAACTTTCTGATCCAAACAAGGCTTGTCAGTTACAAGTGGATTAACCACAACCTTATCTCCAGCTAGGTCATTGCCCAGTAATAAATGAACACCCTCTATGGGTAAAGAAGTCACTGCCCCAACAGTCACAGGTCCAGAAACTAAGTCTGATGCCAAATTTACACAATGGAGAGGGAACATTTACAAAGCCGCACTCTACTCCCTGAACAAGAACACTTTCACTTGAAGAAGACTCCTCAGACAAAGGCAAAGTACCTGATAATAAAAGACTCTGAGAAGCTCCAGTGTCCCTTAATATTTTAATTGGGATAGGTTTGGCAGAATCACCAGTAAGTGATATAGAACCTTCTGACATGAATGGTTCATAAGCCTCCAAAATAGAATCAGACTGGGGTTTGTTTGACCCAACAAATGTATTGCTTTCAATACAAGACCGTGACCTTGACCTCGTAGAAATAAGAGCATTTGGAAAAGCTCTGTCTTTTCTCTGTTGCTTATTTTTCAACTTGAAGCAATCAGAAATAATGTGCCCTTTCTTTTTACAATAAGTCCACGTAGGAAGAGATAAGGATTTCTGATCAGTCTTATCAGATGTTTGATTCCTAACAGTTGTGCTGGTTGTGAATTTGGGAAGTACTCGAATGAGATTGAAATGTTTTTTTACCAGAAAACTGCTGAGTAGGACAACTTATTGCCAAATTAAATTTTGTGAGTCAAGGAATAATCATCAGCCATACGAGCAGCATTTTCCAAAGTTTCCACATTCTGCTCGTCAAGATAGGTTTTAACTTCACTATGGTTACTCCTTTTGAACTCTTCAATTAACTTTCTCATTGCACTCTATCCCCTCCTGGATAGGTTTTGAAATGAAATTCTGAACATTAGATGCCATAGTAAATGCTTGTTGGTTTCACACACACACACATTTCTATATTTAAAAATCTTTGCCAAAGACAAAAAAAAATTCAGAGACAAAATCAATATGAATTTCAAAAATAACTTTAATATCTCTAATATGCTCTAAAGAAATTCAATCCCGGAACGACGAGCCCCCAATTTCTGTTACGACTCTATAGTCTAAGAAAAATGTAACAGAAAGAAAGTGAAACCAACAAATCAAGTAAAAATCAACAAGCAATTTATTATTAGATAATTAAAATGAAAAATCAAAAAAGTCACTTACAGTAATGTGTTTTGAGATCCTAATAAGTCCAATAAGAATGATTGTTCTAATCACAAGTCCTAAATATAGAATGTTCCGAATTCACAGCTGTGTCCTTGAATGTTATGATGTGCTAATGGTCTCCAAAGTCCTGATGTACTAGAAATCTTGATGTGCTGATGTCAAAATGAAGTATTCCAAAATCTCTGAATAAGTTCACATAAATTCCAAAATTGTCAATTAAAAATCCAAAATCCAAAAGTTTATGAGCACTGTTATAATCCAATGAATATTTAAAATAATTCCTCTCTTAGAATTTGGAATGAATTTTCACAACTGTAATAGCTCTTTACAAGACTGATGGTAATGTCAAAACTGAATAAATGTCCACCAAACATGGTATATATAAAGATTGGTCACATGACAGAATGTTCTAGAATATGAGTCATCTTAATGGAATTCTAACTGTAAACAAAATTCAACCTTGACCTTCAAATTGAGAAAACATATTGATCAAAACAACCTAATTCAAAGACACTAGTTAAACATGTTTTTCCTGATAACATTAAGATCTAAGCAAATATTAAAGTGAAGAAACATTACAATTTCCTAAAATATTTATAATATTATATAAACATCATCCATAACACCTCCCCTCATAAAGAAAAAGAAAGATTTATATAATAAAGCTTTCTTTTGAATATACATCTAATACTATAATAACCAAAATTACATAAGAACATGTTTTATGATACTGGACTTAATTACATCAAGCAATATTACATTTCTAGGCACGTGAGAGTGCATCTGCAATCACATTGTCTTTTCCCCTGATGTGTCTGATGTCAATGTTATATTCTTGCAATATCAAACTCCATCTCAACAATCTCCGATTTTTATCTTTCATTTTGTTGATGAAAGTAAGGGGATTGTGATCACTGTACACAATAATTGGAGAAAGAGCTGAGGTGACATACACTTCAAAATGCTGTAAAGCCAATATCAAAGCCAAACATTCCTTCTCAATTGTGGAATAATTTTTCTGGTGCTTGTTTAGTTTTTTAGAAAAATAACAGACAGGGTGATCCACACCACTTTTGTCTTCCTGAATCAATACTCCACCAACCCCTACATCACTTGCATCAACAGATAATTTAAATGATTAGCTAAAATTTGGTGCAGAAAGAACTGGTGCATTCTTAAGCATGGCCTTTAACTTGTCAAAAGATTCCTGACACTTGTCAGACCAATGAAATTTGGTTTTCTTACTCAATAAACTTGTCAAAGGTTCAGCAATTTTGGAAAAATTGGAACAAAATTTCCGATAATATCCAGCCATACCTAGAAATCGCATCAGTTGCTTTTTACAAATTGGAACTTGAAATTCAGAGATAGCTTTGACCTTAGCTTATATAGGTTTAACTTGACCTTGTCCCACAATATGTCCTAAAAATGTGACACAAGCATGGCAAAACTCACTTTTGCTCAAATTAATTGTCAGATTCACATCGCTGAGTCGATCGAAGAATTTTCGAATGGTTTCCAAATGATCTTCCCAGGTGTTGTTGTAGATAATGACGTCATCGATATAAGCGTCACAATTATCAAGACCAAATGTTATCATGTTCATCAGACGTTGAAACGTTGCAGGCGAATTTTTCATTCCAAACGGCATGACTTTATATTGATAAAGTCCATCTGGAGTTACAAATGTTGAAATTTCTTTTGCCCTTTCCGTCAGTGGAATTTGCCAGAATCCTTTTAAAAGGTCAAACTTGGTGACATATTCCGCATTTCCAATTTTATCAATGCAATCGTCCATTCTTGGGATTGGAAATGAATCAGTTTTGGTGACACTGTTGACTTTTCTATAGTCAGTACACATACGGAATGTATTATCTGGCTTGGGAACAAGAATACATGGTGAACTCCAGTTACTTTTACTTGGTTCTATGAAATCATTCTCCAGTAGATACTGAACTTCTTTCTTCAGATAGTTCTGTTTGAGAGGATTCATCCTATAAGGATGCTGTTTCACAGGCGCAGAATCTACAACGTCAACGTCATGATAAATTTTACTTGTTCGTGTTGGAACATCAGGAAACAAGTGCTCATAGTAATGTAATAGCTGTTTTAGTTCATTTCTTTCCTGTTGTTGTAGATGTGAAAGTTTCTGGTCTAGGTTGTTCAATATTTCTGAATTCCGAAGATTGGTTATACCAGAGTCACTATAGTCTGATCGTATTCCATCGTTGATATCTTCACTGTGTGGGACAGGTACAACTAAATTAACTGAATAATTAGCTGAGCTATCTCTGTCAAAATATTCCTTTAACATATTTATATGACAAAGTTGTTTCTGTTTCCGTCTCCCAGGAGTGTTAATGATATAATTTAAGTCATTTAATTTCTTTTCAACGGTATAAGGACCATAAAATTTAGCCTGAAGAGGATTTTGAGGTATGGGAAAGAGAGCCAGAACTTTGTCACCAGGTTTAAAACTCCTTTCCTGTGAATTTCTGTCATACCTTAATTTCATTTTTGACTGGGTAGTGTGAAGATTAGTTCTTGCTACTTCACAGGCCTTTGACAACTTGTATTTGAAATCAGAGACATAATCAAGAAGATTAATCTTTGAATCTTCATTTGAAAGAAGTTTCTCTTTCAATAATTTCAATGGTCCACGGACAGTATGACCAAAAACTAGTTCAAAGGGACTAAAACCCAACGACTCTTGAACTGATTCCCTAACAGCAAACAACAACAAATGAACACCCTCATCCCAATCCTTTTCTGTATCAAAGCAATATGATCGAATCATATTCTTCAAAGTTTGATGAAATCTTTCCAAAGCACCTTGACTTTCAGGGTGATAGGCAGAAGATTTAAACTGTTGGATGCCTAGTTCATGCATAACTTGCTGGAAAATTCCAGACATAAAATTTGACCCTTGATCTGACTGGACAGATTTGGGAAGGCCAACAAGTGTAAAAAACTTTACCAAAGCTTTCACAATAGTTTTAGTTTTTATATTTCTCAGAGGAATTGCCTCTGGAAATCTTGTAGATGTACACATGATGGTCAACAAGTATTGGTTGCCTAACTTGGTTTTAGGTAAAGGACCAACACAGTCTACTATTATTCTACTAAATGGTTCATCAAATGCAGGAATAGGTTGCAGATGAGCCTTAGGTATCTTCTGATTGGGTTTTCCTACCATTTGACAAGTGTGACAAGATCTGCAGTATTTAGAAACATCACTTTTGAGTTTCGGCCAATAAAAATGATTCAAGATCTTGTGATAAGTCTTACGGACTCCTAAATGACCAGCCAAAGGAGTTTCATGGGCTAAATTAAGAATTTCCTGTCGATATGACTTAGGAACAACAATTTGATAGCTCACTGACCATTTGTCACCAGCGGGTACATCAGGTGGTCTTCATTTCCTCATAAGGACCCCATTTTTCACAAAGTAACACACTGGAACTTGTGTGGCTTCAGTTTCACTAATAGCCCTCTGAAACAAACAAGATATCTCGGGATCTTGCTCCTGTTCAACGACAAGGGATTGTCGTTTGTCACCCTGAGTAGAACAAAGAGAATGAGTTGCCAAAAGAGGATCACTGTGATCAATACCGTTTGATTGATCAATACCTGAGGAAAAAGTGACCTCATCAAAAGACTGACCAATACATGTGTCAGCTAAAGGAATAATATCCTGATCAACATCAATCTCAAGAGCTCTTTTTGCCATAGCTCTAGTAACTGCACAAGCAGGGTACAAATCAGGGATTTCAGTTTCGACAGGATCAACTTTCTGATCCAAACAAGGCTTGTCAGTTACAAGTGGATTAACCACAACCTTATCTCCAGCTAGGTCATTGCCCAGTAATAAATGAACACCCTCTATGGGTAAAGAAGTCACTGCCCCAACAGTCACAGGTCCAGAAACTAAGTCTGATGCCAAATTTACACAATGGAGAGGAACATTTACAAAGCCGCACTCTACTCCCTGAACAAGAACACTTTCACTTGAAGAAGACTCCTCAGACAAAGGCAAAGTACCTGATAATAAAAGACTCTGAGAAGCTCCAGTGTCCCTTAATATTTTAATTGGGATAGGTTTGGCAGAATCACCAGTAAGTGATATAGAACCTTCTGACATGAATGGTTCATAAGCCTCCAAAATAGAATCAGACTGGGGTTTGTTTGACCCAACAAATGTATTGCTTTCAATACAAGACCGTGACCTTGACCTCGTAGAAATAAGAGCATTTGGAAAAGCTCTGTCTTTTCTCTGTTGCTTATTTTTCAACTTGAAGCAATCAGAAATAATGTGCCCTTTCTTTTTACAATAAGTCCACGTAGGAAGAGATAAGGATTTCTGATCAGTCTTATCAGATGTTTGATTCCTAACAGTTGTGCTGTTGTGAAATTTGGAAGTACTCGAATGAGATTGAAATGTTTTTTTACCAGAAAACTGCTGAGAGGACAACTTATTGCCAAATTAAATTTTGTGAGTCAAGGAATAATCATCAGCCATACGAGCAGCATTTTCCAAAGTTTCCACATTCTGCTCGTCAAGATCGGTTTTAACATCACTATGGTTACACCTTTTGAACTCTTCAATTAACTTTCTCATGCACTCTATCCCCTCCTGGATAGGTTTTGAAATGAAATTCTGAACATTAGATGCCATAGTAAATGCTTGTTGGTTTCACACACACACATTTCTATATTTAAAAATCTTTGCCAAAGACAAAAAAAAATTCAGAGACAAAATCAATATGAATTTCAAAAATAACTTTAATATCTCTAATATGCTCTAAAGAAATTCAATCCCGGAACGACGAGCCCCCAATTTCTGTTACGACTCTATAGTCTAAGAAAAATGTAACAGAAAGAAAGTGAAACCAACAAATCAAGTAAAAATCAACAAGCAATTTATTATTAGATAATTAAAATGAAAAATCAAAAAAGTCACTTACAGTAATGTGTTTTGAGATCCTAATAATCCAATAAGAATGATTGTTCTAATCACAAGTCCTAAATATAGAATGTTCCGAATTCACAGCTGTGTCCTTGAATGTTATGATGTGCTAATGGTCTCCAAAGTCCTGATGTACTAGAAATCTTGATGTGCTGATGTCAAAATGAAGTATTCCAAAATCTCTGAATAAGTTCACATAAATTCCAAAATTGTCAATTAAAAATCCAAAATCCAAAAGTTTATGAGCACTGTTATAATCCAATGAATATTTAAAATAATTCCTCTCTTAGAATTTGGAATGAATTTTCACAACTGTAATAGCTCTTTACAAGACTGATGGTAATGTCAAAACTGAATAAATGTCCACCAAACATGGTATATATAAAGATTGGTCACATGACAGAATGTTCTAGAATATGAGTCATCTTAATGGAATTCTAACTGTAAACAAAATTCAACCTTGACCTTCAAATTGAGAAAACATATTGATCAAAACAACCTAATTCAAAGACACTAGTTAAACATGTTTTTCCTGATAACATTAAGATCTAAGCAAATATTAAAGTGAAGAAACATTTACAATTTCCTAAAATATTTATAATATTATATAAACATCATCCATAACACCTCCCCTCATAAAGAAAAAGAAAGATTTATATAATAAAGCTTTCTTTTGAATATACATCTAATACTATAATAACCAAAATTACATAAGAACATGTTTTATGATACTGGACTTAATTACATCAAGCAATATTACATTTCTAGGCACGTGAGAGTGCATCTGCAATCACATTGTCTTTTCCCCTGATGTGTCTGATGTCAATGTTATATTCTTGCAATATCAAACTCCATCTCAACAATCTCCGATTTTTATCTTTCATTTTGTTGATGAAAGTAAGGGGATTGTGATCACTGTACACAATAATTGGAGAAAGAGCTGAGGTGACATACACTTCAAAATGCTGTAAAGCCAATATCAAAGCCAAACATTCCTTCTCAATTGTGGAATAATTTTTCTGGTGCTTGTTTAGTTTTTTAGAAAAATAACAGACAGGGTGATCCACACCACTTTTGTCTTCCTGAATCAATACTCCACCAACCCCTACATCACTTGCATCAACAGATAATTTAAATGATTAGCTAAAATTTGGTGCAGAAAGAACTGGTGCATTCTTAAGCATGGCCTTTAACTTGTCAAAAGATTCCTGACACTTGTCAGACCAATGAAATTTGGTTTTCTTACTCAATAAACTTGTCAAAGGTTCAGCAATTTTGGAAAAATTGGAACAAAATTTCCGATAATATCCAGCCATACCTAGAAATCGCATCAGTTGCTTTTTACAAATTGGAACTTGAAATTCAGAGATAGCTTTGACCTTAGCTTATATAGGTTTAACTTGACCTTGTCCCACAATATGTCCTAAAAATGTGACACAAGCATGGCAAAACTCACTTTTGCTCAAATTAATTGTCAGATTCACATCGCTGAGTCGATCGAAGAATTTTCGAATGGTTTCCAAATGATCTTCCCAGGTGTTGTTGTAGATAATGACGTCATCGATATAAGCGTCACAATTATCAAGACCAAATGTTATCATGTTCATCAGACGTTGAAACGTTGCAGGCGAATTTTTCATTCCAAACGGCATGACTTTATATTGATAAAGTCCATCTGGAGTACAAATGTTGAAATTTCTTTTGCCCTTTCCGTCAGTGGAATTTGCCAGAATCCTTTTAAAAGGTCAAACTTGGTGACATATTCCGCATTTCCAATTTTATCAATGCAATCGTCCATTCTTGGGATTGGAAATGAATCAGTTTTGGTGACACTGTTGACTTTTCTATAGTCAGTACACATACGGAATGTATTATCTGGCTTGGGAACAAGAATACATGGTGAACTCCAGTTACTTTTACTTGGTTCTATGAAATCATTCTCCAGTAGATACTGAACTTCTTTCTTCAGATAGTTCTGTTTGAGAGGATTCATCCTATAAGGATGCTGTTTCACAGGCGCAGAATCTACAACGTCAACGTCATGATAAATTTTACTTGTTCGTGTTGGAACATCAGGAAACAAGTGCTCATAGTAATGTAATAGCTGTTTTAGTTCATTTCTTTCCTGTTGTTGTAGATGTGAAAGTTTCTGGTCTAGGTTGTTCAATATTTCTGAATTCCGAAGATTGGTTATACCAGAGTCACTATAGTCTGATCGTATTCCATCGTTGATATCTTCACTGTGTGGGACAGGTACAACTAAATTAACTGAATAATTAGCTGAGCTATCTCTGTCAAAATATTCCTTTAACATATTTATATGACAAAGTTGTTTCTGTTTCCGTCTCCCAGGAGTGTTAATGATATAATTTAAGTCATTTAATTTCTTTTCAACGGTATAAGGACCATAAAATTTAGCCTGAAGAGGATTTTGAGGTATGGGAAAGAGAGCCAGAACTTTGTCACCAGGTTTAAAACTCCTTTCCTGTGAATTTCTGTCATACCTTAATTTCATTTTTGACTGGGTAGTGTGAAGATTAGTTCTTGCTACTTCACAGGCCTTTGACAACTTGTATTTGAAATCAGAGACATAATCAAGAAGATTAATCTTTGAATCTTCATTTGAAAGAAGTTTCTCTTTCAATAATTTCAATGGTCCACGGACAGTATGACCAAAAACTAGTTCAAAGGGACTAAAACCCAACGACTCTTGAACTGATTCCCTAACAGCAAACAACAACAAATGAACACCCTCATCCCAATCCTTTTCTGTATCAAAGCAATATGATCGAATCATATTCTTCAAAGTTTGATGAAATCTTTCCAAAGCACCTTGACTTTCAGGGTGATAGGCAGAAGATTTAAACTGTTGGATGCCTAGTTCATGCATAACTTGCTGGAAAATTCCAGACATAAAATTTGACCCTTGATCTGACTGGACAGATTTGGGAAGGCCAACAAGTGTAAAAAACTTTACCAAAGCTTTCACAATAGTTTTAGTTTTTTTATTTCTCAGAGGAATTGCCTCTGGAAATCTTGTAGATGTACACATGATGGTCAACAAGTATTGGTTGCCTAACTTGGTTTTAGGTAAAGGACCAACACAGTCTACTATTATTCTACTAAATGGTTCATCAAATGCAGGAATAGGTTGCAGATGAGCCTTAGGTATCTTCTGATTGGGTTTTCCTACCATTTGACAAGTGTGACAAGATCTGCAGTATTTAGAAACATCACTTTTGAGTTTCGGCCAATAAAAATGATTCAAGATCTTGTAATAAGTCTTACGGACTCCTAAATGACCAGCCAAAGGAGTTTCATGGGCTAAATTAAGAATTTCCTGTCGATATGACTTAGGAACAACAATTTGATAGCTCACTGACCATTTGTCACCAGCGGGTACATCAGGTGGTCTTCATTTCCTCATAAGGACCCCATTTTTCACAAAGTAACACACTGGAACTTGTGTGGCTTCAGTTTCACTAATAGCCCTCTGAAACAAACAAGATATCTCGGGATCTTGCTCCTGTTCAACGACAAGGGATTGTCGTTTGTCACCCTGAGTAGAACAAAGAGAATGAGTTGCCAAAAGAGGATCACTGTGATCAATACCGTTTGATTGATCAATACCTGAGGAAAAAGTGACCTCATCAAAAGACTGACCAATACATGTGTCAGCTAAAGGAATAATATCCTGATCAACATCAATCTCAAGAGCTCTTTTTGCCATAGCTCTAGTAACTGCACAAGCAGGGTACAAATCAGGGATTTCAGTTTCGACAGGATCAACTTTCTGATCCAAACAAGGCTTGTCAGTTACAAGTGGATTAACCACAACCTTATCTCCAGCTAGGTCATTGCCCAGTAATAAATGAACACCCTCTATGGGTAAAGAAGTCACTGCCCCAACAGTCACAGGTCCAGAAACTAAGTCTGATGCCAAATTTACACAATGGAGAGGAACATTTACAAAGCCGCACTCTACTCCCTGAACAAGAACACTTTCACTTGAAGAAGACTCCTCAGACAAAGGCAAAGTACCTGATAATAAAAGACTCTGAGAAGCTCCAGTGTCCCTTAATATTTTAATTGGGATAGGTTTGGCAGAATCACCAGTAAGTGATATAGAACCTTCTGACATGAATGGTTCATAAGCCTCCAAAATAGAATCAGACTGGGGTTTGTTTGACCCAACAAATGTATTGCTTTCAATACAAGACCGTGACCTTGACCTCGTAGAAATAAGAGCATTTGGAAAAGCTCTGTCTTTTCTCTGTTGCTTATTTTTCAACTTGAAGCAATCAGAAATAATGTGCCCTTTCTTTTTACAATAAGTCCACGTAGGAAGAGATAAGGATTTCTGATCAGTCTTATCAGATGTTTGATTCCTAACAGTTGTGCTGTTGTGAAATTTGGAAGTACTCGAATGAGATTGAAATGTTTTTTTACCAGAAAACTGCTGAGAGGACAACTTATTGCCAAATTAAATTTTGTGAGTCAAGGAATAATCATCAGCCATACGAGCAGCATTTTCCAAAGTTTCCACATTCTGCTCGTCAAGATAGGTTTTAACATCACTATGGTTACACCTTTTGAACTCTTCAATTAACTTTCTCATGCACTCTATCCCCTCCTGGATAGGTTTTGAAATGAAATTCTGAACATTAGATGCCATAGTAAATGCTTGTTGGTTTCACACACACACATTTCTATATTTAAAAATCTTTGCCAAAGACAAAAAAAAATTCAGAGACAAAATCAATATGAATTTCAAAAATAACTTTAATATCTCTAATATGCTCTAAAGAAATTCAATCCCGGAACGACGAGCCCCCAATTTCTGTTACGACTCTATAGTCTAAGAAAAATGTAACAGAAAGAAAGTGAAACCAACAAATCAAGTAAAAATCAACAAGCAATTTATTATTAGATAATTAAAATGAAAAATCAAAAAAGTCACTTACAGTAATGTGTTTTGAGATCCTAATAATCCAATAAGAATGATTGTTCTAATCACAAGTCCTAAATATAGAATGTTCCGAATTCACAGCTGTGTCCTTGAATGTTATGATGTGCTAATGGTCTCCAAAGTCCTGATGTACTAGAAATCTTGATGTGCTGATGTCAAAATGAAGTATTCCAAAATCTCTGAATAAGTTCACATAAATTCCAAAATTGTCAATTAAAAATCCAAAATCCAAAAGTTTATGAGCACTGTTATAATCCAATGAATATTTAAAATAATTCCTCTCTTAGAATTTGGAATGAATTTTCACAACTGTAATAGCTCTTTACAAGACTGATGGTAATGTCAAAACTGAATAAATGTCCACCAAACATGGTATATATAAAGATTGGTCACATGACAGAATGTTCTAGAATATGAGTCATCTTAATGGAATTCTAACTGTAAACAAAATTCAACCTTGACCTTCAAATTGAGAAAACATATTGATCAAAACAACCTAATTCAAAGACACTAGTTAAACATGTTTTTCCTGATAACATTAAGATCTAAGCAAATATTAAAGTGAAGAAACATTTACAATTTCCTAAAATATTTATAATATTATATAAACATCATCCATAACACCTCCCCTCATAAAGAAAAAGAAAGATTTATATAATAAAGCTTTCTTTTGAATATACATCTAATACTATAATAACCAAAATTACATAAGAACATGTTTTATGATACTGGACTTAATTACATCAAGCAATATTACATTTCTAGGCACGTGAGAGTGCATCTGCAATCACATTGTCTTTTCCCCTGATGTGTCTGATGTCAATGTTATATTCTTGCAATATCAAACTCCATCTCAACAATCTCCGATTTTTATCTTTCATTTTGTTGATGAAAGTAAGGGGATTGTGATCACTGTACACAATAATTGGAGAAAGAGCTGAGGTGACATACACTTCAAAATGCTGTAAAGCCAATATCAAAGCCAAACATTCCTTCTCAATTGTGGAATAATTTTTCTGGTGCTTGTTTAGTTTTTTAGAAAAATAACAGACAGGGTGATCCACACCACTTTTGTCTTCCTGAATCAATACTCCACCAACCCCTACATCACTTGCATCAACAGATAATTTAAATGATTAGCTAAAATTTGGTGCAGAAAGAACTGGTGCATTCTTAAGCATGGCCTTTAACTTGTCAAAAGATTCCTGACACTTGTCAGACCAATGAAATTTGGTTTTCTTACTCAATAAACTTGTCAAAGGTTCAGCAATTTTGGAAAAATTGGAACAAAATTTCCGATAATATCCAGCCATACCTAGAAATCGCATCAGTTGCTTTTTACAAATTGGAACTTGAAATTCAGAGATAGCTTTGACCTTAGCTTATATAGGTTTAACTTGACCTTGTCCCACAATATGTCCTAAAAATGTGACACAAGCATGGCAAAACTCACTTTTGCTCAAATTAATTGTCAGATTCACATCGCTGAGTCGATCGAAGAATTTTCGAATGGTTTCCAAATGATCTTCCCAGGTGTTGTTGTAGATAATGACGTCATCGATATAAGCGTCACAATTATCAAGACCAAATGTTATCATGTTCATCAGACGTTGAAACGTTGCAGGCGAATTTTTCATTCCAAACGGCATGACTTTATATTGATAAAGTCCATCTGGAGTTACAAATGTTGAAATTTCTTTTGCCCTTTCCGTCAGTGGAATTTGCCAGAATCCTTTTAAAAGGTCAAACTTGGTGACATATTCCGCATTTCCAATTTTATCAATGCAATCGTCCATTCTTGGGATTGGAAATGAATCAGTTTTGGTGACACTGTTGACTTTTCTATAGTCAGTACACATACGGAATGTATTATCTGGCTTGGGAACAAGAATACATGGTGAACTCCAGTTACTTTTACTTGGTTCTATGAAATCATTCTCCAGTAGATACTGAACTTCTTTCTTCAGATAGTTCTGTTTGAGAGGATTCATCCTATAAGGATGCTGTTTCACAGGCGCAGAATCTACAACGTCAACGTCATGATAAATTTTACTTGTTCGTGTTGGAACATCAGGAAACAAGTGCTCATAGTAATGTAATAGCTGTTTTAGTTCATTTCTTTCCTGTTGTTGTAGATGTGAAAGTTTCTGGTCTAGGTTGTTCAATATTTCTGAATTCCGAAGATTGGTTATACCAGAGTCACTATAGTCTGATCGTATTCCATCGTTGATATCTTCACTGTGTGGGACAGGTACAACTAAATTAACTGAATAATTAGCTGAGCTATCTCTGTCAAAATATTCCTTTAACATATTTATATGACAAAGTTGTTTCTGTTTCCGTCTCCCAGGAGTGTTAATGATATAATTTAAGTCATTTAATTTCTTTTCAACGGTATAAGGACCATAAAATTTAGCCTGAAGAGGATTTTGAGTTATGGGAAAGAGAGCCAGAACTTTGTCACCAGGTTTAAAACTCCTTTCCTGTGAATTTCTGTCATACCTTAATTTCATTTTTGACTGGGTAGTGTGAAGATTAGTTCTTGCTACTTCACAGGCCTTTGACAACTTGTATTTGAAATCAGAGACATAATCAAGAAGATTAATCTTTGAATCTTCATTTGAAAGAAGTTTCTCTTTCAATAATTTCAATGGTCCACGGACAGTATGACCAAAAACTAGTTCAAAGGGACTAAAACCCAACGACTCTTGAACTGATTCCCTAACAGCAAACAACAACAAATGAACACCCTCATCCCAATCCTTTTCTGTATCAAAGCAATATGATCGAATCATATTCTTCAAAGTTTGATGAAATCTTTCCAAAGCACCTTGACTTTCAGGGTGATAGGCAGAAGATTTAAACTGTTGGATGCCTAGTTCATGCATAACTTGCTGGAAAATTCCAGACATAAAATTTGACCCTTGATCTGACTGGACAGATTTGGGAAGGCCAACAAGTGTAAAAAACTTTACCAAAGCTTTCACAATAGTTTTAGTTTTTATATTTCTCAGAGGAATTGCCTCTGGAAATCTTGTAGATGTACACATGATGGTCAACAAGTATTGGTTGCCTAACTTGGTTTTAGGTAAAGGACCAACACAGTCTACTATTATTCTACTAAATGGTTCATCAAATGCAGGAATAGGTTGCAGATGAGCCTTAGGTATCTTCTGATTGGGTTTTCCTACCATTTGACAAGTGTGACAAGATCTGCAGTATTTAGAAACATCACTTTTGAGTTTCGGCCAATAAAAATGATTCAAGATCTTGTGATAAGTCTTACGGACTCCTAAATGACCAGCCAAAGGAGTTTCATGGGCTAAATTAAGAATTTCCTGTCGATATGACTTAGGAACAACAATTTGATAGCTCACTGACCATTTGTCACCAGCGGGTACATCAGGTGGTCTTCATTTCCTCATAAGGACCCCATTTTTCACAAAGTAACACACTGGAACTTGTGTGGCTTCAGTTTCACTAATAGCCCTCTGAAACAAACAAGATATCTCGGGATCTTGCTCCTGTTCAACGACAAGGGATTGTCGTTTGTCACCCTGAGTAGAACAAAGAGAATGAGTTGCCAAAAGAGGATCACTGTGATCAATACCGTTTGATTGATCAATACCTGAGGAAAAAGTGACCTCATCAAAAGACTGACCAATACATGTGTCAGCTAAAGGAATAATATCCTGATCAACATCAATCTCAAGAGCTCTTTTTGCCATAGCTCTAGTAACTGCACAAGCAGGGTACAAATCAGGGATTTCAGTTTCGACAGGATCAACTTTCTGATCCAAACAAGGCTTGTCAGTTACAAGTGGATTAACCACAACCTTATCTCCAGCTAGGTCATTGCCCAGTAATAAATGAACACCCTCTATGGGTAAAGAAGTCACTGCCCCAACAGTCACAGGTCCAGAAACTAAGTCTGATGCCAAATTTACACAATGGAGAGGAACATTTACAAAGCCGCACTCTACTCCCTGAACAAGAACACTTTCACTTGAAGAAGACTCCTCAGACAAAGGCAAAGTACCTGATAATAAAAGACTCTGAGAAGCTCCAGTGTCCCTTAATATTTTAATTGGGATAGGTTTGGCAGAATCACCAGTAAGTGATATAGAACCTTCTGACATGAATGGTTCATAAGCCTCCAAAATAGAATCAGACTGGGGTTTGTTTGACCCAACAAATGTATTGCTTTCAATACAAGACCGTGACCTTGACCTCGTAGAAATAAGAGCATTTGGAAAAGCTCTGTCTTTTCTCTGTTGCTTATTTTTCAACTTGAAGCAATCAGAAATAATGTGCCCTTTCTTTTTACAATAAGTCCACGTAGGAAGAGATAAGGATTTCTGATCAGTCTTATCAGATGTTTGATTCCTAACAGTTGTGCTGTTGTGAAATTTGGAAGTACTCGAATGAGATTGAAATGTTTTTTTTACCAGAAAACTGCTGAGAGGACAACTTATTGCCAAATTAAATTTTGTGAGTCAAGGAATAATCATCAGCCATACGAGCAGCATTTTCCAAAGTTTCCACATTCTGCTCGTCAAGATAGGTTTTAACATCACTATGGTTACACCTTTTGAACTCTTCAATTAACTTTCTCATGCACTCTATCCCCTCCTGGATAGGTTTTGAAATGAAATTCTGAACATTAGATGCCATAGTAAATGCTTGTTGGTTTCACACACACACATTTCTATATTTAAAAATCTTTGCCAAAGACAAAAAAAAATTCAGAGACAAAATCAATATGAATTTCAAAAATAACTTTAATATCTCTAATATGCTCTAAAGAAATTCAATCCCGGAACGACGAGCCCCCAATTTCTGTTACGACTCTATAGTCTAAGAAAAATGTAACAGAAAGAAAGTGAAACCAACAAATCAAGTAAAAATCAACAAGCAATTTATTATTAGATAATTAAAATGAAAAATCAAAAAAGTCACTTACAGTAATGTGTTTTGAGATCCTAATAATCCAATAAGAATGATTGTTCTAATCACAAGTCCTAAATATAGAATGTTCCGAATTCACAGCTGTGTCCTTGAATGTTATGATGTGCTAATGGTCTCCAAAGTCCTGATGTACTAGAAATCTTGATGTGCTGATGTCAAAATGAAGTATTCCAAAATCTCTGAATAAGTTCACATAAATTCCAAAATTGTCAATTAAAAATCCAAAATCCAAAAGTTTATGAGCACTGTTATAATCCAATGAATATTTAAAATAATTCCTCTCTTAGAATTTGGAATGAATTTTCACAACTGTAATAGCTCTTTACAAGACTGATGGTAATGTCAAAACTGAATAAATGTCCACCAAACATGGTATATATAAAGATTGGTCACATGACAGAATGTTCTAGAATATGAGTCATCTTAATGGAATTCTAACTGTAAACAAAATTCAACCTTGACCTTCAAATTGAGAAAACATATTGATCAAAACAACCTAATTCAAAGACACTAGTTAAACATGTTTTTCCTGATAACATTAAGATCTAAGCAAATATTAAAGTGAAGAAACATTTACAATTTCCTAAAATATTTATAATATTATATAAACATCATCCATAACACCTCCCCTCATAAAGAAAAAGAAAGATTTATATAATAAAGCTTTCTTTTGAATATACATCTAATACTATAATAACCAAAATTACATAAGAACATGTTTTATGATACTGGACTTAATTACATCAAGCAATATTACATTTCTAGGCACGTGAGAGTGCATCTGCAATCACATTGTCTTTTCCCCTGATGTGTCTGATGTCAATGTTATATTCTTGCAATATCAAACTCCATCTCAACAATCTCCGATTTTTATCTTTCATTTTGTTGATGAAAGTAAGGGGATTGTGATCACTGTACACAATAATTGGAGAAAGAGCTGAGGTGACATACACTTCAAAATGCTGTAAAGCCAATATCAAAGCCAAACATTCCTTCTCAATTGTGGAATAATTTTTCTGGTGCTTGTTTAGTTTTTTAGAAAAATAACAGACAGGGTGATCCACACCACTTTTGTCTTCCTGAATCAATACTCCACCAACCCCTACATCACTTGCATCAACAGATAATTTAAATGATTAGCTAAAATTTGGTGCAGAAAGAACTGGTGCATTCTTAAGCATGGCCTTTAACTTGTCAAAAGATTCCTGACACTTGTCAGACCAATGAAATTTGGTTTTCTTACTCAATAAACTTGTCAAAGGTTCAGCAATTTTGGAAAAATTGGAACAAAATTTCCGATAATATCCAGCCATACCTAGAAATCGCATCAGTTGCTTTTTACAAATTGGAACTTGAAATTCAGAGATAGCTTTGACCTTAGCTTATATAGGTTTAACTTGACCTTGTCCCACAATATGTCCTAAAAATGTGACACAAGCATGGCAAAACTCACTTTTGCTCAAATTAATTGTCAGATTCACATCGCTGAGTCGATCGAAGAATTTTCGAATGGTTTCCAAATGATCTTCCCAGGTGTTGTTGTAGATAATGACGTCATCGATATAAGCGTCACAATTATCAAGACCAAATGTTATCATGTTCATCAGACGTTGAAACGTTGCAGGCGAATTTTTCATTCCAAACGGCATGACTTTATATTGATAAAGTCCATCTGGAGTTACAAATGTTGAAATTTCTTTTGCCCTTTCCGTCAGTGGAATTTGCCAGAATCCTTTTAAAAGGTCAAACTTGGTGACATATTCCGCATTTCCAATTTTATCAATGCAATCGTCCATTCTTGGGATTGGAAATGAATCAGTTTTGGTGACACTGTTGACTTTTCTATAGTCAGTACACATACGGAATGTATTATCTGGCTTGGGAACAAGAATACATGGTGAACTCCAGTTACTTTTACTTGGTTCTATGAAATCATTCTCCAGTAGATACTGAACTTCTTTCTTCAGATAGTTCTGTTTGAGAGGATTCATCCTATAAGGATGCTGTTTCACAGGCGCAGAATCTACAACGTCAACGTCATGATAAATTTTACTTGTTCGTGTTGGAACATCAGGAAACAAGTGCTCATAGTAATGTAATAGCTGTTTTAGTTCATTTCTTTCCTGTTGTTGTAGATGTGAAAGTTTCTGGTCTAGGTTGTTCAATATTTCTGAATTCCGAAGATTGGTTATACCAGAGTCACTATAGTCTGATCGTATTCCATCGTTGATATCTTCACTGTGTGGGACAGGTACAACTAAATTAACTGAATAATTAGCTGAGCTATCTCTGTCAAAATATTCCTTTAACATATTTATATGACAAAGTTGTTTCTGTTTCCGTCTCCCAGGAGTGTTAATGATATAATTTAAGTCATTTAATTTCTTTTCAACGGTATAAGGACCATAAAATTTAGCCTGAAGAGGATTTTGAGTTATGGGAAAGAGAGCCAGAACTTTGTCACCAGGTTTAAAACTCCTTTCCTGTGAATTTCTGTCATACCTTAATTTCATTTTTGACTGGGTAGTGTGAAGATTAGTTCTTGCTACTTCACAGGCCTTTGACAACTTGTATTTGAAATCAGAGACATAATCAAGAAGATTAATCTTTGAATCTTCATTTGAAAGAAGTTTCTCTTTCAATAATTTCAATGGTCCACGGACAGTATGACCAAAAACTAGTTCAAAGGGACTAAAACCCAACGACTCTTGAACTGATTCCCTAACAGCAAACAACAACAAATGAACACCCTCATCCCAATCCTTTTCTGTATCAAAGCAATATGATCGAATCATATTCTTCAAAGTTTGATGAAATCTTTCCAAAGCACCTTGACTTTCAGGGTGATAGGCAGAAGATTTAAACTGTTGGATGCCTAGTTCATGCATAACTTGCTGGAAAATTCCAGACATAAAATTTGACCCTTGATCTGACTGGACAGATTTGGGAAGGCCAACAAGTGTAAAAAACTTTACCAAAGCTTTCACAATAGTTTTAGTTTTTATATTTCTCAGAGGAATTGCCTCTGGAAATCTTGTAGATGTACACATGATGGTCAACAAGTATTGGTTGCCTAACTTGGTTTTAGGTAAAGGACCAACACAGTCTACTATTATTCTACTAAATGGTTCATCAAATGCAGGAATAGGTTGCAGATGAGCCTTAGGTATCTTCTGATTGGGTTTTCCTACCATTTGACAAGTGTGACAAGATCTGCAGTATTTAGAAACATCACTTTTGAGTTTCGGCCAATAAAAATGATTCAAGATCTTGTGATAAGTCTTACGGACTCCTAAATGACCAGCCAAAGGAGTTTCATGGGCTAAATTAAGAATTTCCTGTCGATATGACTTAGGAACAACAATTTGATAGCTCACTGACCATTTGTCACCAGCGGGTACATCAGGTGGTCTTCATTTCCTCATAAGGACCCCATTTTTCACAAAGTAACACACTGGAACTTGTGTGGCTTCAGTTTCACTAATAGCCCTCTGAAACAAACAAGATATCTCGGGATCTTGCTCCTGTTCAACGACAAGGGATTGTCGTTTGTCACCCTGAGTAGAACAAAGAGAATGAGTTGCCAAAAGAGGATCACTGTGATCAATACCGTTTGATTGATCAATACCTGAGGAAAAAGTGACCTCATCAAAAGACTGACCAATACATGTGTCAGCTAAAGGAATAATATCCTGATCAACATCAATCTCAAGAGCTCTTTTTGCCATAGCTCTAGTAACTGCACAAGCAGGGTACAAATCAGGGATTTCAGTTTCGACAGGATCAACTTTCTGATCCAAACAAGGCTTGTCAGTTACAAGTGGATTAACCACAACCTTATCTCCAGCTAGGTCATTGCCCAGTAATAAATGAACACCCTCTATGGGTAAAGAAGTCACTGCCCCAACAGTCACAGGTCCAGAAACTAAGTCTGATGCCAAATTTACACAATGGAGAGGAACATTTACAAAGCCGCACTCTACTCCCTGAACAAGAACACTTTCACTTGAAGAAGACTCCTCAGACAAAGGCAAAGTACCTGATAATAAAAGACTCTGAGAAGCTCCAGTGTCCCTTAATATTTTAATTGGGATAGGTTTGGCAGAATCACCAGTAAGTGATATAGAACCTTCTGACATGAATGGTTCATAAGCCTCCAAAATAGAATCAGACTGGGGTTTGTTTGACCCAACAAATGTATTGCTTTCAATACAAGACCGTGACCTTGACCTCGTAGAAATAAGAGCATTTGGAAAAGCTCTGTCTTTTCTCTGTTGCTTATTTTTCAACTTGAAGCAATCAGAAATAATGTGCCCTTTCTTTTTACAATAAGTCCACGTAGGAAGAGATAAGGATTTCTGATCAGTCTTATCAGATGTTTGATTCCTAACAGTTGTGCTGTTGTGAAATTTGGAAGTACTCGAATGAGATTGAAATGTTTTTTTACCAGAAAACTGCTGAGAGGACAACTTATTGCCAAATTAAATTTTGTGAGTCAAGGAATAATCATCAGCCATACGAGCAGCATTTTCCAAAGTTTCCACATTCTGCTCGTCAAGATAGGTTTTAACATCACTATGGTTACACCTTTTGAACTCTTCAATTAACTTTCTCATGCACTCTATCCCCTCCTGGATAGGTTTTGAAATGAAATTCTGAACATTAGATGCCATAGTAAATGCTTGTTGGTTTCACACACACACATTTCTATATTTAAAAATCTTTGCCAAAGACAAAAAAAAATTCAGAGACAAAATCAATATGAATTTCAAAAATAACTTTAATATCTCTAATATGCTCTAAAGAAATTCAATCCCGGAACGACGAGCCCCCAATTTCTGTTACGACTCTATAGTCTAAGAAAAATGTAACAGAAAGAAAGTGAAACCAACAAATCAAGTAAAAATCAACAAGCAATTTATTATTAGATAATTAAAATGAAAAATCAAAAAAGTCACTTACAGTAATGTGTTTTGAGATCCTAATAATCCAATAAGAATGATTGTTCTAATCACAAGTCCTAAATATAGAATGTTCCGAATTCACAGCTGTGTCCTTGAATGTTATGATGTGCTAATGGTCTCCAAAGTCCTGATGTACTAGAAATCTTGATGTGCTGATGTCAAAATGAAGTATTCCAAAATCTCTGAATAAGTTCACATAAATTCCAAAATTGTCAATTAAAAATCCAAAATCCAAAAGTTTATGAGCACTGTTATAATCCAATGAATATTTAAAATAATTCCTCTCTTAGAATTTGGAATGAATTTTCACAACTGTAATAGCTCTTTACAAGACTGATGGTAATGTCAAAACTGAATAAATGTCCACCAAACATGGTATATATAAAGATTGGTCACATGACAGAATGTTCTAGAATATGAGTCATCTTAATGGAATTCTAACTGTAAACAAAATTCAACCTTGACCTTCAAATTGAGAAAACATATTGATCAAAACAACCTAATTCAAAGACACTAGTTAAACATGTTTTTCCTGATAACATTAAGATCTAAGCAAATATTAAAGTGAAGAAACATTTACAATTTCCTAAAATATTTATAATATTATATAAACATCATCCATAACACCTCCCCTCATAAAGAAAAAGAAAGATTTATATAATAAAGCTTTCTTTTGAATATACATCTAATACTATAATAACCAAAATTACATAAGAACATGTTTTATGATACTGGACTTAATTACATCAAGCAATATTACATTTCTAGGCACGTGAGAGTGCATCTGCAATCACATTGTCTTTTCCCCTGATGTGTCTGATGTCAATGTTATATTCTTGCAATATCAAACTCCATCTCAACAATCTCCGATTTTTATCTTTCATTTTGTTGATGAAAGTAAGGGGATTGTGATCACTGTACACAATAATTGGAGAAAGAGCTGAGGTGACATACACTTCAAAATGCTGTAAAGCCAATATCAAAGCCAAACATTCCTTCTCAATTGTGGAATAATTTTTCTGGTGCTTGTTTAGTTTTTTAGAAAAATAACAGACAGGGTGATCCACACCACTTTTGTCTTCCTGAATCAATACTCCACCAACCCCTACATCACTTGCATCAACAGATAATTTAAATGATTAGCTAAAATTTGGTGCAGAAAGAACTGGTGCATTCTTAAGCATGGCCTTTAACTTGTCAAAAGATTCCTGACACTTGTCAGACCAATGAAATTTGGTTTTCTTACTCAATAAACTTGTCAAAGGTTCAGCAATTTTGGAAAAATTGGAACAAAATTTCCGATAATATCCAGCCATACCTAGAAATCGCATCAGTTGCTTTTTACAAATTGGAACTTGAAATTCAGAGATAGCTTTGACCTTAGCTTATATAGGTTTAACTTGACCTTGTCCCACAATATGTCCTAAAAATGTGACACAAGCATGGCAAAACTCACTTTTGCTCAAATTAATTGTCAGATTCACATCGCTGAGTCGATCGAAGAATTTTCGAATGGTTTCCAAATGATCTTCCCAGGTGTTGTTGTAGATAATGACGTCATCGATATAAGCGTCACAATTATCAAGACCAAATGTTATCATGTTCATCAGACGTTGAAACGTTGCAGGCGAATTTTTCATTCCAAACGGCATGACTTTATATTGATAAAGTCCATCTGGAGTTACAAATGTTGAAATTTCTTTTGCCCTTTCCGTCAGTGGAATTTGCCAGAATCCTTTTAAAAGGTCAAACTTGGTGACATATTCCGCATTTCCAATTTTATCAATGCAATCGTCCATTCTTGGGATTGGAAATGAATCAGTTTTGGTGACACTGTTGACTTTTCTATAGTCAGTACACATACGGAATGTATTATCTGGCTTGGGAACAAGAATACATGGTGAACTCCAGTTACTTTTACTTGGTTCTATGAAATCATTCTCCAGTAGATACTGAACTTCTTTCTTCAGATAGTTCTGTTTGAGAGGATTCATCCTATAAGGATGCTGTTTCACAGGCGCAGAATCTACAACGTCAACGTCATGATAAATTTTACTTGTTCGTGTTGGAACATCAGGAAACAAGTGCTCATAGTAATGTAATAGCTGTTTTAGTTCATTTCTTTCCTGTTGTTGTAGATGTGAAAGTTTCTGGTCTAGGTTGTTCAATATTTCTGAATTCCGAAGATTGGTTATACCAGAGTCACTATAGTCTGATCGTATTCCATCGTTGATATCTTCACTGTGTGGGACAGGTACAACTAAATTAACTGAATAATTAGCTGAGCTATCTCTGTCAAAATATTCCTTTAACATATTTATATGACAAAGTTGTTTCTGTTTCCGTCTCCCAGGAGTGTTAATGATATAATTTAAGTCATTTAATTTCTTTTCAACGGTATAAGGACCATAAAATTTAGCCTGAAGAGGATTTTGAGGTATGGGAAAGAGAGCCAGAACTTTGTCACCAGGTTTAAAACTCCTTTCCTGTGAATTTCTGTCATACCTTAATTTCATTTTTGACTGGGTAGTGTGAAGATTAGTTCTTGCTACTTCACAGGCCTTTGACAACTTGTATTTGAAATCAGAGACATAATCAAGAAGATTAATCTTTGAATCTTCATTTGAAAGAAGTTTCTCTTTCAATAATTTCAATGGTCCACGGACAGTATGACCAAAAACTAGTTCAAAGGGACTAAAACCCAACGACTCTTGAACTGATTCCCTAACAGCAAACAACAACAAATGAACACCCTCATCCCAATCCTTTTCTGTATCAAAGCAATATGATCGAATCATATTCTTCAAAGTTTGATGAAATCTTTCCAAAGCACCTTGACTTTCAGGGTGATAGGCAGAAGATTTAAACTGTTGGATGCCTAGTTCATGCATAACTTGCTGGAAAATTCCAGACATAAAATTTGACCCTTGATCTGACTGGACAGATTTGGGAAGGCCAACAAGTGTAAAAAACTTTACCAAAGCTTTCACAATAGTTTTAGTTTTTTTATTTCTCAGAGGAATTGCCTCTGGAAATCTTGTAGATGTACACATGATGGTCAACAAGTATTGGTTGCCTAACTTGGTTTTAGGTAAAGGACCAACACAGTCTACTATTATTCTACTAAATGGTTCATCAAATGCAGGAATAGGTTGCAGATGAGCCTTAGGTATCTTCTGATTGGGTTTTCCTACCATTTGACAAGTGTGACAAGATCTGCAGTATTTAGAAACATCACTTTTGAGTTTCGGCCAATAAAAATGATTCAAGATCTTGTGATAAGTCTTACGGACTCCTAAATGACCAGCCAAAGGAGTTTCATGGGCTAAATTAAGAATTTCCTGTCGATATGACTTAGGAACAACAATTTGATAGCTCACTGACCATTTGTCACCAGCGGGTACATCAGGTGGTCTTCATTTCCTCATAAGGACCCCATTTTTCACAAAGTAACACACTGGAACTTGTGTGGCTTCAGTTTCACTAATAGCCCTCTGAAACAAACAAGATATCTCGGGATCTTGCTCCTGTTCAACGACAAGGGATTGTCGTTTGTCACCCTGAGTAGAACAAAGAGAATGAGTTGCCAAAAGAGGATCACTGTGATCAATACCGTTTGATTGATCAATACCTGAGGAAAAAGTGACCTCATCAAAAGACTGACCAATACATGTGTCAGCTAAAGGAATAATATCCTGATCAACATCAATCTCAAGAGCTCTTTTTGCCATAGCTCTAGTAACTGCACAAGCAGGGTACAAATCAGGGATTTCAGTTTCGACAGGATCAACTTTCTGATCCAAACAAGGCTTGTCAGTTACAAGTGGATTAACCACAACCTTATCTCCAGCTAGGTCATTGCCCAGTAATAAATGAACACCCTCTATGGGTAAAGAAGTCACTGCCCCAACAGTCACAGGTCCAGAAACTAAGTCTGATGCCAAATTTACACAATGGAGAGGAACATTTACAAAGCCGCACTCTACTCCCTGAACAAGAACACTTTCACTTGAAGAAGACTCCTCAGACAAAGGCAAAGTACCTGATAATAAAAGACTCTGAGAAGCTCCAGTGTCCCTTAATATTTTAATTGGGATAGGTTTGGCAGAATCACCAGTAAGTGATATAGAACCTTCTGACATGAATGGTTCATAAGCCTCCAAAATAGAATCAGACTGGGGTTTGTTTGACCCAACAAATGTATTGCTTTCAATACAAGACCGTGACCTTGACCTCGTAGAAATAAGAGCATTTGGAAAAGCTCTGTCTTTTCTCTGTTGCTTATTTTTCAACTTGAAGCAATCAGAAATAATGTGCCCTTTCTTTTTACAATAAGTCCACGTAGGAAGAGATAAGGATTTCTGATCAGTCTTATCAGATGTTTGATTCCTAACAGTTGTGCTGTTGTGAAATTTGGAAGTACTCGAATGAGATTGAAATGTTTTTTTACCAGAAAACTGCTGAGAGGACAACTTATTGCCAAATTAAATTTTGTGAGTCAAGGAATAATCATCAGCCATACGAGCAGCATTTTCCAAAGTTTCCACATTCTGCTCGTCAAGATAGGTTTTAACATCACTATGGTTACACCTTTTGAACTCTTCAATTAACTTTCTCATGCACTCTATCCCCTCCTGGATAGGTTTTGAAATGAAATTCTGAACATTAGATGCCATAGTAAATGCTTGTTGGTTTCACACACACACATTTCTATATTTAAAAATCTTTGCCAAAGACAAAAAAAAATTCAGAGACAAAATCAATATGAATTTCAAAAATAACTTTAATATCTCTAATATGCTCTAAAGAAATTCAATCCCGGAACGACGAGCCCCCAATTTCTGTTACGACTCTATAGTCTAAGAAAAATGTAACAGAAAGAAAGTGAAACCAACAAATCAAGTAAAAATCAACAAGCAATTTATTATTAGATAATTAAAATGAAAAATCAAAAAAGTCACTTACAGTAATGTGTTTTGAGATCCTAATAATCCAATAAGAATGATTGTTCTAATCACAAGTCCTAAATATAGAATGTTCCGAATTCACAGCTGTGTCCTTGAATGTTATGATGTGCTAATGGTCTCCAAAGTCCTGATGTACTAGAAATCTTGATGTGCTGATGTCAAAATGAAGTATTCCAAAATCTCTGAATAAGTTCACATAAATTCCAAAATTGTCAATTAAAAATCCAAAATCCAAAAGTTTATGAGCACTGTTATAATCCAATGAATATTTAAAATAATTCCTCTCTTAGAATTTGGAATGAATTTTCACAACTGTAATAGCTCTTTACAAGACTGATGGTAATGTCAAAACTGAATAAATGTCCACCAAACATGGTATATATAAAGATTGGTCACATGACAGAATGTTCTAGAATATGAGTCATCTTAATGGAATTCTAACTGTAAACAAAATTCAACCTTGACCTTCAAATTGAGAAAACATATTGATCAAAACAACCTAATTCAAAGACACTAGTTAAACATGTTTTTCCTGATAACATTAAGATCTAAGCAAATATTAAAGTGAAGAAACATTTACAATTTCCTAAAATATTTATAATATTATATAAACATCATACATAACAAGATATAGATTCGTTTAGAATATCACAATCTACATTATGTACATCCAAAAAAGGTTCTTCATTACTATCATCAACAACTCTTTCTGAATATATCCACGTACAAACCATCTATGCTTTGACCACTAACCATGCTGTCAATACATCCAGCTTCCTCTGTATTGAAAATGAACAGCAAATAGTCAAATAATAAAGAAACGATAGTTATCTGGAATTTTTACCACTAAATTTCTCTTTATATTATAAGGTGTTCTTGAATATATGTAGACTATATGATCGTATGAGTCAAAATTTCCAAACTAGAATTATACTTATTCAAATACTTTTACAATGGATCGCTAATGCTAAGAAGAAATTGGTGGATTCTCTCAAGATCGTTAGTAGAATGATAGTATGATATACCTGCACTAGAACGTGTGTGCAACATGTTAGTACCATTAACTAAACGTTTCACGTTTTAGCCGGAAAGACACGATGTCCTTTTTTTGTGACCTAGTCGTCGAATTAGACCATCAATGTTACACTCAAATATTTGACAACTAACTCGAGGAAGTATTAAATGACGATCAGAACAAGAAAAAGAAACATGATCATTGTGTAGATTGTATCTTTTTCACTTTGAATGTTCTCATGAGACTGGAATTCACATTCCTAACTTATGTGTGGCACATTGCACTTGCGATAAGTGCATTCAAGAACCTTTATTTCATTTATCAGCATTGTAATTTGATTCAAGGAGGACGTGAACAAATATTTAGTGGCTTTCCGTATCCTTTCTGATTTTCCTGGAAGGATTTTAGGCCCCACCACTGCAGCAAACTTTAGGGACGTATGTGGGTTTAGTCCACTTTCATCGTCTTACTACAAAAAGAGATGTCATTATTTAGAAATTATAGAAACTGAACAATATCACCATGTAATACAAAACAATGTTTTTATCAAGTGAACTTTAGAAAAGTAAAGGGTAGCATGTTGTAAATTTCGAAGAAGTTATTAAAGTAATCATTGACACATACATCTCTGGGGTCAGAGGTAAGTCCTTTACTCAAATGTCTGGAGAAAGAGGTTCATTTTTGGATCAAAAACACTTATATTGGATTCATATACTGTGTGTAGCCAATAGTGTATGTATTTTCTCGATTACCTTCAACTTGGATTCCTTGTAGAAATATACTAACGCAAATCATTAAGACTTTTGTAATCTGTTTTTTAAATGTCATTGTAATTTTATTGAAAGGAAATATATACCATACAAAGTAAGTGCCTTGATTTGTTTTAAGTATGAATAAGATATTCACGCACACACACACACACATTTTATAATTTCTCTCTCACACACATCAATAATAATAATAATAATAATTGTAATGGTCTGTGCCTGTTGAGAAAAACAAGGCTGTCCTCAGAAAATCATTAAACGGGTAAACTAATGTTTCTCCATTTTCTATAATGCCACATGAATATAAACAAACTGGCAGCCTACTTTTATTTCTTCCTACACTACACTAGTAATATTATAGAGATTATGAGAATAGTACAGAGGAGGGTAGTTTTGCTTTAAAAAAAGGAGAGATGGGGAGGGTGGAAACATTATAGATGGGGGTATAGATTTTAACTTTATGTATAAAAGGGATCATATGGTGATAAGGGACGTTAGGGAAGTTATTGTTATTGATAAATGTTTTAAGTTTTATTTTATACCGTTTTTTTTACATATTACACTGTGTTACACTGTGTGATCAGTAAATGAGTGGGTGCTGGTCCCGCCAAGCAGAAGTAGGGAAGTTATAGGGCGATAGGAATTTTAGATGGATCGGAGGGTGGTAAGAGGAGATAGAGAAGTTAATTAATTTTGTTTATAAGGGATTTAAATTCTATTTTATACCCTTCTTTTACATACTACCCTGTTTTGTTAAAATAGGAGGGTAGAGGATAGTCAAAAGCTTATAGAGGGAGTAGAGATTTTTTACTTTATAATGGGGATCATAGGGTTGTAGGGGGATGGGGCAACTATTTGTATCTATACCTCCTCTTTGTGCTCAGTAAATGACTGAATGTTAGTCATTCCAAAATGCATTTTAAAAATTAACTGTAGTTTTATCATTACATTTCTTGTTATAGGCCCGAGAACTCTACACGTAATAAACCTGTATTCATTTCAGTTAAAGGGTCGACAAACTCCAACCTATTACATTTCCCTCCAAAACACATCTAACATGTTACAAATAGACAGATTCCTCTTGCGAAACGCTTGACGTAATACGGCATTTCAGTAAGAGAGGAGACCGACGCATAATTTTACACTGTTACAAAAACATGTCATGTTGTAATATCTTGATATAATTATGACCCATGCTTCACCGGGAATTGTGTGTGTATGATATCATTCATATCGACGCAACCAGGCAAAACTTTATCTACAAATAAATTTGCAAATATGGTATTCAGTATAAATGTGATTCAAATTTTACGATGTTGAGCAAATTCTGTATCCACTGTTCTCTTCAACTTGTTGAATTTCCTCGTGATTGTCAAATATAAGCGAGGGTAGAGTGGGGTACGTTTGTTTGATTTACAGAAAACTACATCCAAAGTTTAAGAAACCTTCGCCTTAAATATACTTGAAAGACGGACTACCGACTGATGACTTAGAATGTTGTAAATTGTATCGACTTTTATTAGTAGGTTCAGCAGGCTAATGAAACGAGAAAGTACAATTATTTAAATAATTTTTAAACTTTTCTGCATGCGTTGATTGTGATAATATTCCGATGTGGATTAAATCTTTCATACCTTTGACTGAACCCTTCCGTATTATCCTTTCCTTTCCTTTTCTGTTCTATTGTTCAGAAAGCACAACATCAAGCCTAACACCAAATGGTCATGTCATTATATCATTTTCGTCAAATTTCACATATCATTTTTCAAACTGTGATATAACAAATGATAAGTAGTGTAATAAAAATAAAATTGTTGAGTATGGTAATTTATTTTGTTCCAGCTCTGCATTAGAAATAAATAAATAAATTTAGTTGGTTTGTGGGTTTAGCGCCATTTCGCAGTACATGATACATGGCGGCCAGTATATCTGGTGAAGGAAGAACCCGGAAAAAGCACCGGGAAGAAACACCGACCCACGAGAAGCTACTGGCAATCTTTCTCACATACCCACGTTGGCCGAGCCCGAGACTCAAACCCACGCGGACAGAGATGACATGTCAGTGACCTGTAAGGGCGAGCGCCTTATACCACTCGGCCACCCCAATACAAATAAATAAGTTTCGTAAGTAAATAAGATGCAAATACATAAATAAATGGAATTAAAAGAATAAAATATCAACTGGTAATGTCCATGTAATATATATATATATATAAAACGCTTTATAAATTTGTTCTGTTTTCTTGTCTGTTTGGGTTGCGGGGTTGGGGGTCGGTATTTATTTTCTGGGGGATCGGGTTTTGGTGTGGGGGTAATCTTCAAACATGATACTTTCTCGCTGCAGAACAAGGTAGAAATGTGTTTTGCATTGTTTATTATAGAATGAAATCAATAGGTTGTCTTCGTGCCAAAAGCGCTTATTCTATGTTAAATGTGCTATGTCATGTGTTACTTTTGCTTTTGAGATTCATTGTTTAATGTAGATTATTTTCATTGTATTTCTGTAATGGTTTCAATAGACTGGCATACGTGACATGGTGAATGCACTATTTTCAGTGTCATTGTTCAATATTTATGTTCGCAACAATATATTTTGATGAAAATTGGAATCAATTGGGTTACATTCTCATTTCCTGCTGCTACTTACTCACCCCATTCAACCAATGCCTCGCTGCTTGCAGCTGGGATATCTTGCTTGTCTCTGTTCCATCCGTTGCTCTGTACGTACGTACGTTGGTCAATCTGTATTTTTGACCGTGTGTTCGTCTTGAGCTATTTAGCACGACGGCACAAGACTATTTATAGAGAAATAAAATTAAGTATACATGTTTGTATTCATTGATGAACTAATCAGATTTTCATGTCACTAAAGTAATTTTTACATTTTTAGAATACATTTTCGAATTCTTTTAAACTTAGATTTTTTGGCTGCAATGGGACAGTACATGATATACAAAAAATATTGTATCTTTCATTTGTATTATTCAAAAAGACAGTTTCATAATTTTATAATGATCACCCCTCCTCCACGAAGGAAATAACTCTGTTATAAATAATGTAAAATTTCCATGTACATTTTTAGGTCAGAAATTGTATGAGTCTTCGATAATTTGCGTAGGGAATAAATTTCGTATTCTCTCTACCATGGAAATACAGTTAGCATAAATTAAAAAGCTAGTAAATACTTGCCTGAAAGTAAGTTTGTTGAAGCCTGACAGTACAAACTATATGAAACATATTTCTGTGAGTTTATTGGCATTCTCAGAGTTTATAAATTATAGAACGAAACAAACGATTTGTGTACGAAAGTATATGTGGATTGCCTGATTCAAGTATGCACCTGTTGCTTGAGAAGGAAATGTATTTATTTATTTACTTCTTTATTTATTTTCGGAAAAATACTAATTGATCACACAGAAATATCCTCTAATTGCTTCTGGTAAATGTAACGCACTTAAATCACAGGGTCTGCACGAGCATTACAACAGTACTACGTCTGAAAAATATCTAAGTAGTGTCACAGTGGCAGACTTATTATTCCCCCGTGTTAATTTGCCCATTTTCAGAATGTTAACTGGGGTGGATCGAGGAGTAGGGGTGGAGGGGGCGGAGCCAGCGACCCATCTACCTACCCAAAAACCAGAGCGCGAAATAACCAAAACGTTTCCTAGAATACATTTTCTGTACAGTTAGATTGTTAAAATTATGCCCGGGAAACTCTTAAAATGCAGGAGCTTCTGGATGGCTTCCCCCCCCCCCCCGTCCTCCGCCCCCTGGACCTTTATAAGGTTCCGTCCCACAAACCCCTCGCCTACTTGTTTACACATCCCCCACCCTACTCCACCCCTACAACGTTTAATATGTCTAGCATTTTGAACAGTTTGTTTCTTCATTCATATTCTCTTTTTTTACGGTTACAACCCAATTCTATGACTTCTTTTTGTATTGAGACGATATAAAACTGTATGTTGCTCTTTCTTTATAGAACGTGAGCGCATACAAACATACTAGCAGTTGTTCATTGGAGTTATTTGCATATTCTCTCTCTTTTCTCGCTCTCTCTCTCTCTCTCTCATCTTTTATTAATCTCACTAACATCAGTATATAATTGTGGTATAAGCTTTAATTTTCAATCAAACGTATTCGAAATATTCCTAGTATGAATAAAATAGGAATATGATTGGATTAGCTTTTGATAAATCGTATAGGAGCTAGTCTTGAGTTCCTCCATCTTTTCACACGCCACAATATTCAGTAAAATAGTAAAGAGGTCAAAGTACCGAACTAAATCATATTCTCCTATTTAACATGACTGACATATTTCAATTTCTATAAATTATTTGTCACAACTTTACCTGCAGATGTTTGTCCTATGTCCCCAGCCCACCGCCCACCCCATGTCCAAAATACTTTGTTTCCTTTCCTTCCGAAACGTCTTGATCATCACTACTTCCTCAAATTTTCATTTGTTATTCTCTTGTGATGTTGTGTGGTATTTGACTCTCTCGCTCTATTTCTCAATTTTCGTTAACAGCCGTAATATCTGTACATTTCTATAATCTGTGTTCCTGGAGAGGAACTGAGTTTGTGTGTCTGTGTGTTTTTATTAGGCATGTAGATTGTAACAAATCTTTTGTCGTTCCCTGTGCAAGTGAACGTGTATGACAGTCTAGATAATCCCGAATCTTGACTACAATACAACGGAACAGACTGTTCTTTGAGATTCATCAATACATTTTTATAATTTGAAACTTTTTTGGAGCCACAGCTGCTTGCAAAAAAATGGAAACTGTAATCAAGATATGCGTTGTTCTCTTGTTACTTGGAATAGGTCATACAAAAGGTAAGTCAAGGCCCTAATGTTTAACGAAACTATTAAATTTACAAAAGTTTGAGATGAAGACATCATTATAACTGCTGAATGTTGACGGTATGGAATGATCTAGACCTTAAATGGGAATCATCATGTAGAGCTTAGCAGGTTATTAATTGCAAATAAGGTGATTGACTATGGTTTATTTTCAATTCGCCAAGCTAGAAAATATTCCTACAAAAATTTACATAAAAATGACAGATAGACAGAAAGTTACTTTTCATTCGAAAACATTTAAAAGTTACGCTTACATAGATGCAGTTTGAGCAAAATGGGGCTCAAGAATTATTGTGTATGTTGTACTTAGTACACTAGTCTAGTGTCTTCCAAGAAGTATCGAAATAGTGTTGGATTGACTCATCTTTATATTACTCCAAATACAGAGTGTATTGTGATGTACAAACAAATGTCCAATCTGATTACAGATTTGTTAGTCCAGACCCAACTTTTAATACTGCTATTTTTCACCTATTAAAACCAATAATAATTTATTTATATTTATAATACTTCATACATCCCTTTGTTGCATATTACCATTAAGCACAAAAGCACAAATTTATGCTAACTTTATTTAGCACCTGTTACGGAATCAAGCCTCCTTTACTTTTTTTAATGATTTAATTTACTAATTAATGATCTCTGTTTTTAGTCTGAACTGCGGTTGTCATATGAGTATATACGACATCCTTTCGATCAATAAGTGGTCACATGATCAATTGCGCGGGAAAATGAAGTCGACCTACCTAGCTCTGTACTTTTAGAAATCAAAATTGAAAGGTCACATTCCATACTACAATAACATTGTGTTTACTCTTTAAGATTTTAGTACGCTAGACCTTTGGGTAAATGACGCGTAACCTAGTTCCTGATTGGTTCTTAGAGGGTTGTGTTATTTTGTAATACCATATTATTAAAGACGGAGAAAAGGGTATTCCCTTTTAAAATCTGCGCACTTGTTATGTATATATAGCAACTCATCCAGAGATAAATCATTCTTTACAATTGCTTGAAAGAAGAGAGGTTATTGAAATTATTCAGTTCAGTGTTGAATTTATTTAATTTTCATCTGAATTACTATACAGCTCCGTGGAATTATCGGACATTATTCTAAAACTTGTGAGATTCCAGACTTGCAAGGATTATTTTGGATTTATCAGAACTTATCTACTTCAGAACAGTGCAGGTATTTTCATTCGGAATACTTCATTCGGATTACTCGGATTAACATCAGGAAGTGAACTTGAAAACATTTTAGGACTTTTTAGGATATTCTATACTGTAAGTTATTTTAATTCTTTCACTTTGATTGTTTGTTGAACTATTTTAATTCTTTTAATATTTTAGGAAATTAAAGATTTGCATTTTAATCTTGAAAGCTTGTTTGTGTCTTTTATTCTGTTACATTACCCCTAGAGTCGTAACACACCATTGTTTTTCTACTTGACGATGTAACAACTTTAAGAAATGTTGATAACTATTCGCTTGTGTTGCATTAATGTTTTAATAGTTGATCATTGTATATTTCGTCGAGAAAATGAATTTCTGCAATGCACTAAGATAATTTTATATCTGTATTTGAAAGTAATATGTTTGCACCAGCGATTTTAAGCAAACAAAGCATCATTAAGACAGGAAGAAACTGCATCAGCCATTATCCAGTTTATTCTTATTTCAAACAAACTAGTATTGTGCACAACTGACTTGTAATATGATCGAAAATGATAACATTTTTAAGTATTTTATGAATAGTTTTCAGAATGAGCTCCATTAATACTTAAAGGAATAGGCAATTAGAAAAATGTTTAATGATTTATTAAACTTAGAAGAGAACAAAAAGATGCTGTAGTTTGTTGTTATTGGGGTGGGGGTTGTTTTGTTTCTCTTATTAGAATTGATTCTTTTAAAGGATTGATCCATGCGGTCAGGAAACCATTTTTGGTTTCCTAAGGTGGTCTGAACAAACATCAGACATAATTTGATAATTTGACAGAATATATATATATATATATATATATATATATATATATATATATATATATATATATATATATATATATGAGGGGATGTGTGGGTGTTTTCACGTATATTACAGTATGATTGTGTAAACAGGGATTTCGCGCATTTCGTGTATTTGTTGAACTTTTAGTAATTTCGTGTAAACTCTGTGGAGGTTTAATGAATGAATTACAATAGAAATTTCAAAACATTTCTGCAATTTCTGTAATTTGTACAGTTACTTCACCACTTGAAATATTACATGCAATACAGGTATAGAACCCAAATAATGTTACAATTGCCACGTGTGTTTGGATTCATGTTTTCCGTAAAATGACTAGTATTTTCATTTAATCCTATTTTTATTATTGTTATGATTATTATTATTATTAGTAGTAGTAGTAGTAGTAGTATTAGTATTATTGTTATTAAATAAAATCTCCTTGCACAGAAAGGATGAATGGAATTAAAATGTTAATGATAGTACCTATTGCCGAATTCCTCGTTGTTTTTCATGTTAGGTTTTTCTTTCTTCTCTGAGGTTTCCAGTAAATTTAAAGAAACTACTGAATTACTCCAAATCTTATTGTGATGAAAGGGGAGAAAATGAAATAGTAACCCCAGTATACAATAATATTTAAAGTAATACCTAGATACCTAGCCTTGTAATGAAACTTCTAGTTATATTCTAATCCAAATTAGACGGAAGGGATTTCAAAAGCAATTCACTACACAGTAATAACAAGAATATACATAAAAACTCGATAATAAATTATTGTCCGTGCGTTTGTTTTATTTTTTCTTTTTTATTTTTTTTGTTTATTTTTTTATTATTTTTTTGTTGTTGTTGTTGTTTTGTTTGTTTTTTTGTGTTTTTTTGTTTTTTTCTGTTTTTTGTTTTTTTGTTTTTTGTTGTTTTTTTTTTTTCTTTTTTTTTTCGTTTTTGTTTTTTTTGGGGGGGGAGGGTGCTACTGCTTTTAATACTATTGGTTGTTTTTGTTAGAGAGAGCAGCTTTAAATTTCGTATTAATTTGATAGCAACCCTGTCAACACAAAAGAATGTACGTTTCTCACATCGAAGAACTTTGGTATTCGCCAAATGTGTCAACATGAGATAAACGTGTCCATGGAAAAATATATCTTTCTGAAAAAAATTGGTGATTTGTGCAAATGATCATAATTGCTCGACTTCTCTGAAAGTTACCCAAAAGAAGTTTGAAAGAACAGCAAACGTTTAATTTGAAAAGAGTTTTAAAATATGTAGATTTAACTCAGGTGCACTTGAGCAGATAATGCAGGATTTTAATTTCAAACAAGACAAAATGAATCCTTGTATATGGATAAAATTTCCAGTATGCATGCATGTAGGTAGGTAGGTAGGAATGTATGTATGCATGTATGTATGGATGGATGGATAGATGGATGCATATATGTATGCCATCATGCATGCATGCATGCATGCATGTATGTATGTATGTATGTATGTATGTATGTATGTATGTATGTATGTATGTATGGATGGATGGATGGATGGATTTATCATTATAAGTATAGATGAATGGATCCAACTGAGCGATTATATATGCGCTTACATCTAAAATCTAGATTACTTCGAATTTAAAGAAATAAAGTGGAATACTGTTTTTACATTGTAAGAATATTGTAATCAAGTATTATTTATTCCAGCAGATTCGAAACTGAAGATATATCATAGTGGAGATGATGCAACTGTGCTCATCGATAAACTTCAAACTGATGGAAAAAAGACTTTGGAAGTATACTTCTCTGGTTTCGCCAATAAGCTACATTTCACTCATGTGATGCTGTATTTACCAAAGATGAACCATGATGACTACAAATATGTAAACAAAAAATTACACTGGCCGAATAAAAAACATAGCAATGAACAATGGTAGTCTCAGTTTTCTCCTACTAAATGTCAATTTTATGGACAGTGGAAATTATACAGTCTTGGAAGGTTCCCGGGAGAAAGGAAAACAAAGTATTATTGTCACACGTATGTATTCTCTTCACTTTCCTTGAATACCAAGAAAACGAATTGTACTAACACTCGTGTATGCAAGTATTCATACTGCGTGTAAGTTTCCTAGCGTTTTGATTGGAAGACGTTCGGATAAATACAGTCACACTTTAATTAATTGGCAATCTGCCTTGACAACTTTTAATTCACAACTCTTATTAACTAATAACCATGACTTTCAAATCGTGTCTGTAATTTGTGTAAGAAAGATTTTTTTAGACGACTATTCAAACTTCTTACATCGAGATATATTTAATATCGAAATAAATTTAAGAGGGTCACCAAAGAAATTTTGCCGCTATGGTAATGTGACCATCTTGATTAGATTTTACATTTTATTCTGTGGAGTTTTCAAAGGTACAGTGATAGCACAATGATACATCATATGCATTTGATTACGACCCCTTGGTTATTGTCGGGGGTGGGGGGAGGCAAGATTTGGCTGGAATAGGGTACAGGAATATGTAATAAAACGCCTGGGATTTGCCGTGGCGAGACATGGAAGTAGATCAAGTTTCATTTTAGAAATGAATAAGATTTTTTTTAAAATTACATATTGCTTCAGTCTCATTGCGTAATGATATCTTTTTTGAATAAAAACATGTCAGTTCCTTTACATTAGTTCACAATTCAATTTGTTCGTTTCTTCCTGGATATAATGTTTGTTTTGTTTTGTTTTGTTTTGTTTTTTTTGTTTTTTTTGGGGGGGGGTTGAGAGAGGGGGGTGTTTGTTTGGGGGGTGTCAACGATACTAAAATAACAAATACTTTGTGATCATCCTATTGATGTAAATCATCCGTATACTGGTACCATATCATTAGAATACTTTTACTGTAAGCAAACCTAGCATCCATTTGACCCATATGAGAGTTTTAGATGTTATGGTTTTACAATTCCCTTTTCATAGTCCAAACGGCGGCAGCTTATCCTAGGTTTCCTGTAGTGAAGCGAGTAAGAGTGCTTAACTCATGCTAAATGTGACGTCAATCCACCGCATGTTAACAACGCCCACCAGTTACTGGTACCCATTTATAGCTGGAACGACATGATACAGCAAGGTAAACTGACCAGCGATGATGGTACCAATTTACAGCTGGGAGGACTGCTTACAGCAAGGTAAACTGACCAGCGATGATGGTACCCATTTACAGCTGGGACGACTGGATCTAGCATGTTCAACCGCCCAGCGGATGATGATATCCATTTACAGCTGGGTCGATTGTATCCAGACAGGTTAACAGCCCAGCGGATCCTGATAACAGTCTACAGCTGAGACGAGTAGATACAGCAAGGTAAAATTCCAAGGGGATTCTGGTACTTATATTCTGGTACTTATTTACATCTGGGACGACTGGTTACAGCAAAGTTAATGGTTCAACGGATGCTGGTTACCATTTACAGCTGGGACGACATTATACAACAAGCTTAAGTACCAGCAGATAATGGTATCCGTTTACAGCCGAGTCAACTTAATCCAGCAACGTTAACTGCCCAACGGATGCTAGTACCAGTTTACAACTGAGACGACTGGATCCAACACCTTGAAGTGCTCAGCTCATAAAACGCAAACATTAGTGGCTAGGGCGGAACTGGGACCCACAACGATTTGATTTATTATTCTGCAGTGTCTACCAACGGACCACGCTGCATCTGCGCACTCGAAAAACTAGATCTTTTGACCAGGTCAGCTGTAGCAAACCTAAATTCAAGAAAAATAAATTTAATGTCAAAAGTAAACTGATATTTGTAATAGATCTGAGACTTACTATTTTATTAATACAAGCAGTGAAGTTCAGATATTTTTCCCTATTATAACTCCAATTTATTTCATTCCTTTTCTAGGTCTTAGATTAACTGGACAAGTCGATGAACCGATGCTCCTGCCGTTCATGTGTAATAACACGAACACATCTTCAATTAAAATTAAAATGCCTTCGCCTCACGATTCCACTACCTTTGTAATCTATAACGTGGCACAGAAGAATTGTACCTATGTTATAAACCAGTACATGAATCGCACTGAAAGCTGTGTATTAAATGAAACGAACTTTTATCTCACCCTTAGAAAATTCAGTTGGTTAAACAAGGGCAACTACATAGCATGGGATGACGAGGGGTTCCTTTTGGATTCGATATTTGTCGACCTTCCAGGTAAATATTTCTTGCGACTTCATTGAATCACGTGTACTCTACTTTAAGAATGTTGGCCATTACTGACTTTATATAATGAATCTTACAAAGGAATCTTATTGTTTTATAAAGCATTTTTGAAAATAGTTCGAGGTATTTGCATGCCTACACGTTTATTTTAAGATTATAAATTTGCATAGTTATAGAGTTACACGTTTATATATAGATTATAAATTTCTCAGTCTAGAAATGGTTCAATAAATCGAACTTATTCTTGATTTCATGGCATGAAGGGCACAGAGTTTCCACTAAATGGGACGTCAATACATTTTAGATAAATCCTGGGCGCTGATATCTAATAGAAAGACTGTATAAATCTAAGCTACTGTATCACCTTAGGGCACAGGGGCAATAGCAACGTCGGGACTCGAACTCGTTATCTGCCGGTTGTAAAACCAGCGCCCGTATTTTGAATAGTCTTCGGGACAATAATTTATTTCAGACAATTTTTGTTTGCTTCATTGAGTGATTATACGCATTTTAAAGAAAAGCCAAGAACTTCAGTCAAATAAAACACTTGGCCAAATTTATTGAAATTATTAACTTTTTTTGTATTTTAAAATCCATTTAACTAAATTTGACATATGGCAAAAGTTAATCAGAATGATTTTTCATTTGGGAGTTTCTTTCGGTTTGATCTTTTGTCTATGTGCTCAGACAGTTTTCTAAATAGGTGAACATGGAGCCTCCATGCGTGTTTGGTCTGTGCGAAAGTTCATCATCCGGAAGAAATCGAAACGATCCAATACAAGATTATCAAAACTAGCAGTGGTTAATATTGCTGGCATTATTAAAATTTTCCGTAATTCTCATATCAGTTATGATACTCTCTCTCTCTCTCTCTCTCTCTCTCTCTCTCTCTCTCTCTCTCCCTCTCTCTGAGAGTTCTGGTATCCGACAACTGATGACAAATGTAATGCCGTTATATATCTTCATAAAATGTAATGCAATTGTCGCACTTTATTAACTAAACGTGACCTGTTGCATATCGTTCTGAACAAGTTAATTTCATATAGCGTAGTTTTTGAATTGCATTTTTCTTCAATTTACTGAATGGTCGATTCAAATGCAATTAGTAAAAAGGGGTAGGTATCTTTCTTTTTGTCTGCGTTCATGTTTGCGTCCCTTTGTCTATCCGTTCGTTTCTTTGCCCGTCCAGAAATCACCTCAGCTGATAAGAGAAATAAGCAATCGTAAATCAATTTTTGAAAATAGCTATATTTGTAAGAAAGATAACCGTTTACAAATAACTTGGCGCATTTTGGTGGAATTAAGACCCTTGCCGATTCGGTTTACAAATAACTTGACGTATTGTGGAGGAATTATGCCCCTGACTGATTGGGTTTACAAATAGCTTGGCGTCTATTGGTGGAATTATGACCATTGCTGATTGGGTTTACAAATGCATGGCGCACGTCGACCACTGAGATGAAATTAAGACCCTTACCAATAACTTTGCGCATTTCGGTGGAGTTATGATCCAGACTCGACCGAGAATGGGCTATGTGTTTCCATCCAGTCATTTCGATGCAACCGGGAAAACATTATGGCTGCAAAAAGTAGCTTCTTTTTTTTTTCTTTTTTTTTTTATACAGCCGCTGCGGGGCTATATAGCAATCATCATGTCCGTCAGTCCGTCCTTCCGCCCTGTATTCGTTTCGGCAACCACTCCCGCAATTTGTAATGCATTGCCATGAAGTTTGGTAAATATTATGGTCATCACCTGAAGATACGCATATCGACAAATCACTTTCCTCAGTCAATTTATTGTGAGAGTTAGTGACATATTTGTGTTTTTAGCAGTGTATGACACAATATCGTTACAGCAACTTGTCCCACCGTTGTTTATAAACTGCTATGAAATTCAATAAATATTATGATCATTACCTGAAGAAGCGGATATCAAGAACCCAAGTGCTCCGCAATTTTTGTTGGAGTTATTGCCATTTTTTGTGGTGTAGTTTAATGCAGTGTACGACACAATCTAGTTAGCGCAACTAGTCATTCACTGTGTCTTGCAGGATTTATGGATCGTTTTGAAACTTAGTACATATTATGGTCCTCATCTAAAGATGCAGATATTGACAAATATTTGTTTATCCTTGATTTTTGTAAGAGTTGTTGACTTTTTTTGACTGGATGCAATCTTTGACATAATTTTGTGAATGTAGTTTTACAGTTTTTAGTTTATCTACTTAAAGGATTTGTGCAATTCTTCATTTTTACATTTTTAGATCTTTTATTTTAATTAGCACCATATAACTATTATTGTGTTGAGGTGCCGTTGTACTCACACTATTTTCAGAGAGTTAAGCGCTTTGGTATTTTTAGTACAGATTCATCTCCATTATGGAGTTGGGTGGGATGCGAGGGAGGAGTGGTATTTTTAGAGTAAATTGCTCACCATTCCTCTAGTTTGCTTTATTATTTTCACTGTTAATGTACATAAAATTGAGCATTTGTTTGGAGTATTCCGTCTTTCAATTAGATTAATCATGCAAGTATGTGCTATGAAGATGTTACGTAGTTTTCGTTTACAATCAACTCTAACAAAGGGTCATTAAACCTTTACCCCTAAAAGACGGACTGCGATGGATGCCTTGTCATGGGATAAAGTATTGCTATTATAGTTCGTAGGTGCATAAAATATACATTTATTGAGCTGTATAAATAAATAACTGACATAATTACAACACTTTTCTGCATCCAATAAAATGCTATAATGACCGGAGTTAGGATTGATGAGAAGTTCGTCTAAATTTTACTGTAAAAGGCAAGAGCACATCAAGTCCGCAGAGTGCAAATGGGTATTCAAGCGTGCCATTTATCCCTGAGGAAGAACATAGTAAGTACTGATAGACAAAGATACATTAATGAATTGCATGATTCTTTCCAGCTATCCATATGAGATCAATAAATACATTAATTAAAAGGCCGTTTATCTTAAATGTACCATTTTTGTATTTTTAACCGTTTTTTATTTTCATGCATGATAATGTATCGCCACATCCAATGACATAATAAGTTTTGTATTATTTATAATGGAATGAAATGAATATGTTTCATATCTCCAAATAGCACTTCTTTTATGTAATATATTGATATTTTATTTACTAACCAGATTTTATTCCTCGATACATCCATGAGTTATCTGTACAGACCAGTTTAGCTGCATCATCCCAAACAGCATCTGTAAAATATTTGTTAATATTAGGAATTATCTGAATTATATCAATCTATTTATCTATCGCCATGGATATATATATATCTGTGGGTAGGTAGGTCAGTCGGTCAGTAGGTATATATATATATCATCCTGTACATCTTTCATCGATCTGTGGTAGCCTGTTTGTAATACCAGAACGCATGTATTCAGTAACTGAGATAATTACAACGCATTTATGCCTCTAACAAAATACGATAATGACCTGAGTTAAGATTCATCAAGAGTTCATCTGTATCCTATCGCATTATTCTGTTCGTTTTTGTTTCTTTTTATTTAAAAGACAACATCACATCAAGTCAGCAAAGTACAAATGGGTATTTATGCCCGTGTTCTGATGAAGAAAATGGTAAGTACTGATATACAAAGATAAATTAAGGAGTTGAATGATTCTTTCAAGATATGCATTTGAGATAGATATATAAATACATAAATAAATAAATAAAGATCGTTTATTTTAAATGTAATGGAAATAAAACGTATTTTTTATCTTCAAACATGATAATGTATGGCCACATCCAATGACAGAATGTATTTTGTATTATTTATAATGGATTGAAATGAATATGTTTCATATCTCCAAATAGCACTTCAATTATGTAATACATTTCTATTTTGTTTACTAACCAGATTTTTTTCTTTTTTGATATATCCATGAATTATCTGTATAGAGAAGTTTAGTTGCATAAACCCCAAACAGCATCTATAACTATTTTTTTGTTATGAATTATTTGAATTATATCGATCTATTTATTTATCTGCATGTATATCTATCTATCTATCTGTCTCTATGTATGTATATATGTATGTATGTATGTATGTATTATGCAAGTATGTATGTAGGTATGTATGTATGTCATCCTGTATATCTTTCATCAATCTGTGGTAGCCTTTTTGTAATATCAGAACACATGTATTCATTTGCAGGGAAGTCAATATGGCTCTTGGTCTCTTTAATAGTTGTTGTGCTTGTGGCCGCTTGTCTGGTTATCATTACCGTGTGGAAGCTTCGACAAAGGAAAGGTAGTATCAAACATTGGATACGGGTCCCATTCAAATATTTGTATCTTAAGAGGAAAAGAATAAGGAAAATATCACATAAAGTTTCCTAATATATTTTCGTGGATGAAACATCACACACTTTTGACCACAGGGACGCAAGTCTTTGATCTGAAGTCTACACCTGTGCTATTTCTACGAGCCAATATAGGCAATCTGGAATCAACTGATTATTTATTGATTGATTAATTGATTGTTGTTTAACGGCACATCAACACATGATAGGTTATATCGCCCAGGAAATGTGAGTATAGTGTACTATCAGTTCTTATCGATACATAATTTGTCTGCATAAGCATGATTTATCAGATTTTAAATTGACTCGACACTCTCCAAACGACAAAAGTCCATATACCTATCCCAAACGTTTTCAGATTAATTAAAAACCCGATTTTATAGTCTCTTAAATTCCACTTGCACGAAACTTATCTTCATAAACTTTTGGGTCAGAAGATATTTAAAACCATTTCTCTTAATTACTATTACTTAATCACAAGGTAACAATCCGGTAGTCCTCATTGTATTCGTCAATATATTGCAGGAAAGGGGCCAACAGAGGAAGAAATTACTTGGTAAGATTAATTCAGAATATATCGGAATATATCATGATACTTGTTTTCACAATTTCTAAACTGTCTGTGTATCAAAAGATAAGCGTGATATGAAATCAGACCATGGCAGGTAATACGCCTTCTAATAGGAACATGAATTAGCTTCATTAAACCCACACAAAATAAATAAATCACCCGTGATATTTATGCTTAATTATTCTAAGAAAGCTACAGTTATCTTTATTTAGACAAAAGGAAACAAACGACCGCACACAGAAAAAGATAAATAAATATCCAAGATGAATAGACCAGGTAAAAATTGATTTAGAATAATTAAGCAGTAGTTATTCGAATAATGTGCACAGCAATGGAGGAATTACATTTATCAATTTTAAACAAATTATATAATGATAAAAACATGAATGAACTCGAAAAGCAGAATTCACATTTCAACGTCAACAACAGCAAAAAAAATAACTTCTTCTGCCTTGCAAATTTAGTGTAACAAAGCATTAACACAAACTGGCATGTAACTATTACTTTATTTTACCTTGATATGATTTCTGGTTTTAAAGCAAGCGGAGAATTGAACTTTTATATTTTGTCGGAAACAAATAACTCTTATTACCTCCATAGATAGATCGATTAAGTTATTATTAGGAATTGAAGATGATTTATTGTTCACAATAAAGTGAAATCATGACATTCATTATGCAGCATTTATGTGCAATGTCTTGAAACTAATTCAGCTTCACACACACTCTGTATAATGTATGCTACCTACTCCCAGTATATCTGTTCACTAGCAAAAGGCATCAACGAGTGTACAAAAATAAATTGAGCGTAAGAAGAAGAATACGTCCGTAGGAATAATATTTTGCCTTCATATTTAAATATAAAATGAGGATTTGGGTTACTCAGTGCAGACTGAAGACTGTGTGTTTTGTTCAGCCAGTTAAATTGTGTATACATGTGTTACATGGGATTGTACGAGACAGGATGTCTCAAGCTATATGATTTGCTCAGCCAGTCAAATCTTATGTACATGTGTTACATGGGATTGTACCAAGCAGGATGTCTCTAAATATAATTTTGTTTGTTCCGGACGCTTACCTATAGTGGTTATGTTGAATCAAACCAATGACCTGGAAAAAGAGGGTATAGGACATCATAACAAATACACAGAGGCTATTTACAAGTAATAATGCCTCGGAAAACGATGGACAGTTTCCTGTACAACTGTGCGATCAAAGTCAGGAACAGGAAACACAATCAATGCATAACTGATACTCTTCACCAAATCAATCACCACAGAAACAAGGTACTGTAAATTTACACTCGGAGGTTTTTCAGATACAGAGACAGAAAGTGCAGGCGCTGATTATTTTAGATATAAGAAACGAGGTCAAATCAACAAATAACTTATTGAAATAACTCAGTCATTGAATGGAAGAACTTCATCATACTAACAAGAGGCTTGAGAAGGAAAACTCTGAATTAAAGGAAACTGTTGCCGATTTGAAAAACGTCGTGGTTCCAGTGGACAAAAAAACTGAGAAAACAAATGAAGAGAAAATAGGGAGACACGAACACATCTCGTGGGGGAAAATTTTATATTTTATGGACTTGAAGAATCAGGTAGAGAGACACGGGAAGAAACAGAAAGAAAAATTCGCATGTATATTGAAGATGCACGATACAAATATTTCAGCGGAAATGATTCATAGGCTAAATTCAAAATCCTCATCACGGCCAGCACTTGTGAACTTCACACGTTATAAGCACAAAACAATGATTCTAGAAAAGTATAGACAAAGTAGAAAAGAAGCAATGTACACAGAAGGAATATATGCAACTGAGAATGGACAACTACCCAGCCTTCACCAAATCGGCATCTCTGCGGATTTTCAGGTGAGATTTAGAAACGCTCGAAAAAACCTCCAACCTTTTTAAACAACAGTTTGAGAGAGAATAAGGTGGTATATTTGCGATACGACAAACTTGCTGTAGATGGTACAGTGTATGTTTATGATGAGACAAAAAGAGTAAAATTCCATCTAATGGATAGAATCAGGCCGAGGCCCATTACACCATAAGCTGTGCGGAATTAATACTTTTATCAATTCAGTAGATAATTCTGTTATTGGTGTAAACCAAAATGGATGGAAATTTCTTACATTGAACATACCAGGGCTGGGGAAAAGTTAGATGGAAACAAAGAATGCATAGAAAAATGTGATTGTTTTTAAAATTGTATTACACAATATAACGTCCTTGGATTTCTTGAGACTAGAGCAAGTAGCGCTGATCAGTTTAGTCTAATGGAGTACAAAACATGTGCATGTGTAAGAACTTGACCAAGTATTGTTTTTAGGAATTCGGGTGGAATAGTATGTTTTGTTAAAAATTTTGCAGAAGGTTTAATAAACGTTGAAGCTTTACATGGTAAATATAATATTTTTTCTGGCTAAAGCTTAACAGTATCAATATCAGTGTACCTTACAATGTTATGCTAGGTTTAATATACTCTACGCCTGAAAATGTATCTGTGCAATCGGAAGAAGAGACTTTGTCTATTGTTGAAAATGACAGGGAAAGTTCTAAATGTTTGGATCCAGGCGTTCCTCTCTTGTTAGGAGGAGATTTCAATTTTTATACAACACAGGAAAATGACTTTTCAGTTGCTTGAGAATATTGATTATGTTGTTGACACTATACCCATAAGTAGGTCAAACATGAATACAAGGGAACCCAATCAACATGGATATGCTTTTTTAGAGTTTTTTTAATCCACTAGACTTAAAATAGTTAATGGAAGGTCTGGAATGGACACAAACATTGGATCCTTTACATATTATTATAATAATTCAGCATGTCCCTTCGATTATTTACTGGCAGACAGCCATTTGTTTCAGGCAATCAAAGAATTTGATGTCAAAGAGAGGTTAGAATCAACACCTATGCCATTACATTTTACTCTGAATCTCAATATCAAGTCTAGTTCAGAGGAAGAAAGTGAAAAGGAATATAGTCACTTAGAAAAATACAAATGTACAAGGTCACATGAGTAGGAGACCCAGATTTCTTCATGCTTGAATGACTTCTTTTTATCTTTCTCTTATCATCAATGTTTTGGAAAGATTGATAATAGGAGCTTTGATACAGCATTAGACTCTTCTGTAGAAATCATTAATTCAGCTGCGGATAGAACTGGTATGAAAAGAGTTGAAAAGAATTCCCCTTTCCAGATCTCCGTGCTAGTACAAAAACAGAAGTGATTTGATAAAGAATATAAATGTGCTAAAAGAGTGGCAGTGAAAGACGTAAGAAAGTTTAGGCTTAATAGATGTGCACATAACTTGGAAACTTATAACAGCCTTAAAAGAACTTACAGGAAGTTAACTGCAGAAAATAGAGGTCAATATGAAACTACATAATAAAATAGGCTAGTTTCATCTCTTAAAAATAAAGATTCTATAGCATTTGGAATTTGCTTAAAACAAGATCATGTCGTGGTCAACAACATATTTTTAAACTAGGATGGTTTGAGCATTTTCAGAGTGCATTTAATCTTCCTAACTTTGACTCATATGATACATCATACTTTTTGAATAATACAACATGTGATAATCTTGATACAAATATTACCGAAGAAGAGGTAAGGAAAGCAATATATGATATGAAATCAGGGAAAGCACCAGGCTATGATGGTACAAGTTCAAAAATGTTAAGGCCTCAGAAAAATACATTGTACCATTATTGATATAGAAAATGTGTTTAAGCTGTTTATAATACGTTATGCGGATGATCTTGTATTACTGGCTGATACAGCAATCGAAATACAACTGTTATTAGATAGACTTATCCAGTACTGTGACTATTAGATACTTAAGGTAATTCTTGATAAAACAGTACATGTTTGCCGCAAGGGCGGTTATTTAAGGGTTAATGAAAACGGTATTTGTGGATAATAAACTTAACCTTACTTCTTATTATAAGTACTTATCAGTTATTTTATCATCAAGGGAGTTAGGAGCAAATGTCAAATAACATTAACAGAACAAGCATATAAGGCAATGTATGCTTTGAAAAGTAAATTGATTAAATTTGCAAAATTGTCTGTAAATATTTTATTTAAAATTGTGTATACTAAAATGTTGTCTATTTTGACTCCTGCCTCTCAAGTATGGGACTTTAGTGACGCCCATGATGTAGAAATAGTGCATAATATTTTTGTAAATATGCATTACAGTTAGGCAAATCAAGTATTAACTGCTTCGTTTGTGGAAAATTAGGTCGTAACGCTCTTAAATCTGTGTAGATTGTCAGAACTGTCAAATATTGGTTGAAATTACTTAAAATGTCAGATAATCGGTTGCCAGAATTGTGCAATAAAATGCAATTCTCTTGTCTTGAGGGTACAAGAAATAGCTGTGCAATTTGGGCTCATAATGTTAAGAAATGTTTACTGAGTTATGGTTTTGGGGAGCCATGGTATAACTATTATAAAATAGTAAGTACATATAATCGCTATATTTGTTTTAGTTTTACTCACTTCATATTTGTTTGTTTCTGTAATATGTAGGTATGTAATTTGGGCCGGTCATTATTACTGAAATAAAATATTCTTCTTCCTATATATCTACCTCGTAGCTGATAGTACCAAATACTAGTGTCCAACTTACAAGTTAAAAGTTACAAAAATGACAGAATTTGTGAATTAAAAAATAAACAATGGAACTGGAGAACCCAATCAGTAGTCAGACGCTTTTAATATATGATTTTATATTAATATCTCTTTGACTAAATAGTAAATACCAATCGTAGTCGGAATTTATGTAGTGCTCCCTTAAGGAGCTATTATATATTAAGGTTTATACTATTTTCGGATTCTAATTTCATGTTTGAAATTAACTTATATGGTGCTTATCATTGAATAATAATTTTTTAAATACAAAATATGATTTAAATAAACCGATACCAAATGAAAATGAAAACTCATTTCGAATGTTTTCCACTTCCTTTGATCGACATTAGCTCTGATCCAGACTTGAGGATGGGCCGAGCTTCCCATAATATTGTCCAAAGTGGTGATGCTGATGAAAGGGAATATGAGGAACCGCATAGCAACAGTATTGAATTGACTGCATATTTAGAACCTATTGGTAATTATCTCTCTCTCTCTCTCTCTCTCTCTCTCTCTCTCTCTCTCTCTCTCTCTCTCTCTCTCTCTCTTTTGCACAATATATATATATACATATATATATATGTATATATATATATATATATATATACATATATATATATATATATATATATATATATATATATATATACATATATGTAAGTTCATTAAATAAATTCACTTCTAAGAATGAAGCTACTCTGCAAGATGCTACCTTGAACATTGTAAATATATTCCTAATGGCTCTGAAATAAGGTAAATGTAGTTTCCGGCATTATCCTTACAGTGTATGTGTTTATTAACATTTTCATAAACTTCGGACGAATTCTGAAAACACAATTACTGTAAGTATACTTTCTAAAACGTTTCCACAACTTGGAATATTTTCGAAATTCTTGACTACTTTCCAGTCGTAGATTACGTATTCACCTTTCGAACATGTTAACTAAGAACACAATGATGAATATCGGAGTAAAGGTACTTCTAATGTATCTCTTACAAATACAAACACGTATTGCCTTGTACATGGTGTTAAGCCCATAACAACAATCTTACAAATACAAATACGTATTGCATAGTGAATGGTGCGGCCGATATTTCATTGCCATGGGTGTATAATGTTTTCATCATACATTCGCTAGAGCTTAATATATAAATCATCTTTATTATGTTTTACTTCTCATTATTATTGTTATTAAAGTATTATTATTATTATTATTTTTATTATTATTATTATTATTATTATTATTATTATTATTATTATTATTTACAGGCATCGAAACGGAAAACACAGAATATCTCAATCCAGGGTAAATCTGTATAGATAAATAGTTAGTTAAATAGACAGCTAGACTGATAGATTGATGGTCGACTTGTTAAATGGATCAATGAACTGATAAATAAATGAACTGATGATACATTTGTATATTTAGACAATTGTTTTTATGTATATAATGCAAAGCAAAATAAACTGAATTAATACTTAATCTAAATTTCTTCAATGTTGATGATGACAACTGATCATATTATCTAACACACATGTGTAAATTATAATATGTTGATTCATGTAAAACTATAGACAGAGAGATGAACGGACTAACGAACAGACAGATGGTACATACATGCATACATACATTTCCATATACCGAAAGACACAGAATAAGTGAACAGGTGACATAGCCTGCTAAAAATTATACCAGGTCTTACAGTCAATGTATGATATTTGAGCTAAGCTGTGGAACAACCTGAGATTGAAAATAGGAATAAAAGCTATTGCAAGAAAATAATAAAAGAAACAATTGTTGTATACGTCGACGTCATCGTATTTTAAAAATTTTTCAACTTGTCACAAACTTTATAAATTAATTGATTTTATTCACCCGATTAGGAACTTCCAATGGTTAATCTAGCTTGTTAAGCGTATGTTAATAATAATTAATTTTCATTAGTTTCCTGTCAATATTAATGTTATCGTCAGCCTTGTTCCCCATTCAAGTAATTGATTACATGATTGTATCTGAAAACTAAATCAATTGTATTTAAAATAATTTAGTGACTATGTTTTTCTTCCTTGTTTTTCGATGTCTTTGTTCATCATTGATTGTTATCCTTGGCCTCAAAATGAGTTATATACAATGAAATAGCTGACTTTGAATATATGTATTTATTCACTTAAGTCTTATTTAGTCTTTGATGCTGGTTTTCTATTTTTTGTCATAGCAACTTCCTTATAAGTATCTCTAATTTTTTATTTCGGTATGCAAACAGAGTTATAATATGACAATTAGTTTTACTTGTTGTATACAATTCCCATAATATCAAAGACCTTGATGATTCATGACTAATTGATTTGGGAATGTTGGGACAAAGCATCCTCAAGCGCGAGACGAATTAGCGAGATTCACTTATTGGTATAAACAAGAAAACACTGCATTCTACTGAGCACTACAAGAGTGAAACAGGGTAATATAACATTGATAGCCATGACACAGTTGCTCTGATTCATCCCCATGCTTTTGTTCAGAAAGTGGTAATAATATTGACGTGTTAGTGCAACCTCAACGTGTGGTACGTTAAAAATTAAGCCAGGATAAAACTATACCAAATCGAAATGAGCGAAAACATATTTTAAATTCAATACTTCGTCTGTTTTGATGCAGTTTTATCGACATGCCATTAGAAGATTGATATGAAATCATTTCCGTTAATTCTGCAATGACACGTACGTTTGAGTGTCTTTCCATATCACTGCGATATTTGATGGGTTTTCTTTTTTATTTTTTCTTAATTGATCTCTCATGCATCTGATATGTTATAAGCGATGAAATATTTCGAGTATTCAGAGACTACTCTTGTGTGTTCTTCTATATATGTTTGTTCTTGATCATGGAACAGTGTCTCATGGGCTTTAGGGGGTTTTTTTCTAAGCAATTTGTGCATCTTTTGCTAATATATTTTACTTTCTGTCAAAACATGTATCATTCCGTCAATCTCGCTCGTAAAGGTCCACATACCAGGGCTTCGCCTGTACAATAGGATCTATGTGCAAAGTGGGCCCCATCGTTGTCCACTGATGGAAACCTCTCAGTGATGTGCATGAGAAATGATTTGGGATTCTAATTTTACATTTTGCATGTGATTACAGCATATGAATTAGTCTTATCAAATTGGACAAATTTAAAAATTGATATTTTGGACCAATATAAGCACCCGTCTTAACGTGACTTGCATATTATTACCTCACATTTTGATTGTTCTATCTATGTATCTACGGCTTGTACTTGGATGAAATGCATCATAACCATATTCAAAAGTATAATTTAACCCAATTTGGATCATTTAATTAACAAACCAAGGATTAAGTTAGTATCATTGAAAAGCATTACAATCCTCTTTTTTGTACATACTGACAGATAGATAGATTGACTGACTAGAGTTGCTTTCCTTATCAGCTCATCCTGTAGCAACGCCTATGAAAAGCTTCATCCATATGAAAATCAAGGAAACAATATGTACAGTTCTTTAACACCAGGACACATCACTGAGGTATGCAATAGATCTACCACATGATTGAATTAGTAAACTAACGAGGATATTCCTCACCATTATCTTTCAAAAATAACGGATCAGGAAATCATACACACCTTATTCGTACTTAGCTATATTGATGAATTCATGAATTGTTCAAAATAGCGTTTCACTGCTAAGATGAGAAAATAAACAGTATTATAGTACCAGTTGAAAGTGTAGCCTTTACTTTGGTCTTGGACTACACACACTGGGAGTTCTCAAAACTATACACATGTAATCTACACTTTAATTTAAAATATACGGCGATAACGATACAATAGAAAGTGAATTCAATAATGTTGTTGTATTTAAATAATGCATACACATCTAATCTTTGATCTAGACTTCGATACGGATGTTCAATCCGTATTTCCGTATTTCACACCCTGACTAGAATTATTTTGGTGTCAGTATTCTCAGATGCTCTGAATTGAACTTATATATATATATATTATATATATATTTCCAGTTTAGTTTGAATCCCACTCACACGGTATATTTGGACAGTGTTAAAGAGGGATGTGAATTAATAAATACAAAAATCGCAATCGTGAATATTTCTGAGTCAAGGAAGAGCTCGTTTGATACGGTGTATGAATACGTCTCGCCCTGAAGCCATTAGTGTATCATTACGTCATATCAAACTTGTTATTTCCACTGTTTCTGCACAAAACACTATGTAACTGTGTGTATGTATCGCGTAATGTTTCTTCTTTATTGCCGGTTTTGTTTGATACGAACTTCGGATAATAGGAAATAAATTCTAGCGCTCCGCTCGAGTTCTTATTAGCCGGAGAACACCTTTTATATAAATGTGCATTCGTATGTGTTACATACAGAAAGGTACAAATCTAAATACAGACCTACTTGCAGTAGTTATTCGTCATAAATGTTTCACATATTAACTGGTTATTTGCAATGTTAAAGGACAAATTTTATTTGACCACAAAACGCTCTAATTTTGAACAGTCCCAAATATTAGGTGCACAAATCGAGCCCGATGTGACAAAATTAACTAACTGCCATTTTGAATATGTTGCATCATAAATGAATGAACAGTTTTTCTGAGCATCTTATTAAAAAATGTTTGTTTTCTTTCAAATGTGATCGTAATTTTGGACAGGTAATTGTTAAAATACTACTTTGTTCCAAGAATAAGATTTAATATCATGATTTTAAAACATTAATTCATCGATACTACTTAAAATGCAGAAAATTGTTTTCTCTCAATGCTTTTTATGTAAATAACACCGTTTGTTTCATTTATATTTCCTGTTTTTTTTCAGACATAAACAGAAGATAGTATGGTATGATTCGATGTTAAACTGTCTCCGGATTTTTGCGGCAAATAGAAAGAGTGTCAGTGCTTTCAAATGCAACATAGATTCTGTGTGTGAACCTACACCAACTTGATTCTTTTCCAACATGTGCCTTCTGGGTGCTAGACTGTTGATTTGGATAGCTTCTACTGCCATGCTTTATGGACACCTCCAAAATACGAAGCACCACATTATGATTTGTTCAGACAGTTTGTTCTAACTTTAATCACGTAATAAATATGATGTCTGCTAGTTCATCAAGTGCACAAAAAAGTTAAATTGACAAAAAAGTTAACACTGAAGTTTGCAGGAAATAAATCAGTGGTAACAACCCTTTCCAGGCCAACTGACTGGCTGGCAAGATGTCTGTCTGCTTATGTAAATATAGCGTGCCTTTAAGTGTTATTCCTCTCATCTATTTTTCAATCTATTGATTCAGAAGAATACATGTATTGTTTCAATTTAAATACTAGTACCTTCCTATTCAGGGAAGGAATCTAATACCGGACACCATTCATAAAATTAAATTCCATAGGTTTCTTTATCAGGTTAAGAATGTGTCATTCCAGCATCAAGACATATATATTACTTTTTTTAATTAATTTTGGGTTAATATACCCTCAAAAAGTTACAGATTAGTTTTCATCTTTCTTTGTTTCCTTCTGTGTTAATTTCTTTGCTTTGTTTTGTTTTCTATTTTTTTATACCTGTTCTGTTCAACTTTCATTACACATATTGTTACGATCGTATGTGTCTCCTATGATACCTTTAAATATTATGTTAGATATCGTTCTTCCTGTTTCATAATTCTGTATGCCTATGTCTTTACTTTGGCATTGAGTGAAACATAATGAACTGTTCTGTTCTGTGATAGTTTTTTTTTTTTTGCTAAATTTAGTCTTGAAAAGTGCATTTTGTTTAATTACACAATTGTTACTCGTGTGATGTAAATTGTTATAATGCAGCAAAATTTTGCCAAAACCTTGTACTTGTGTATGCTAGATAAGTCAATTTTCCACGGACGTCATAAAATTCGAATGCAACTTGTTGATCGTTTGGGTATTTAGACAAAAATTAACTACTCATGTACATTTGCAAGTTTGTGTTCACTTACCTTCAGTTTAATTCAAATCTTAGATTTTTACTTTCTTATGCACACTATAATAACATCTATTGCTAATAATCTTGTATTGTTTCTCGTTAGGCCTTCTTTTACAGAAAGCGTGGTTTTGGGGGTTTGGGGGAGTTGGGGGGTTGTTTTTTCGTCATTTAAAATATTGTGCTAGGTGAATTATCCATCTACATATCATTATTAGTTGAATTGAAAAATTTTGATAATATCATTACATAGACACTTTTGTATCAGAGTTCTTCCCGCATGTTGTTGTATTATGGACTGGTGGCTTTAAATTATCGAATACAGTTATTGACAAACAAGTTGTAACAATTCAGTACATCATGTAATTCATATATACCTACACATACTTTGCATGAATGCTAGTAGATTTATGTATTAAATCATCTTGCTATTATTCCTATTTGTTGCTTTATTCTTTTATTATAGAATGATCGGTAAAATAGAATTTACAGGTATATTTGAATTATTTGTATAAAACTTTTTGTGGGTTTCATATATGTCAGCTACTGGTTTTCACCTACATAAGCTGAGCTTCTACTACTACTACTACTACTACTACTACTACTACTACTACTACTACTACTACTACTACTACTACTGCTGCTGCTACTACTACTACTACTACTACTACTACTACTACTACTACTACTACTACTACTACTACTACTACTACTGCTACTACTACTACTACTACTACTACTACTACTACTGCTACTGCTACTACTACTACTACTACTACTACTACTACTACTACTACTGCTACTGCTACTGCTACTACTACTACTACTACTACTACTGCTACTGCTACTGCTACTACTACTACTGCTACTGCTACTACTACTACTACTACTACTACTACTGCTGCTGCTGCTATTACTACTACTACTACTACTACTACTACTACTAATAATAATAATAATAATAATAATAATAATAATAACAACAAAAATAATAACAAACACGAATAGCAATGACTGCATACGATCTAAAACTATTCAAACTCGTGTGTCCTGAATTCAAATTTATGCAAAACATTTTAATCACAGAAAGGCATTTTAGAAATAGATTACGATGCAAGTTAAGGTAATTGGCCTAAACATGGTCTTGTGGGTCCTAAACAACACATAACGTTCGATTTATACTCGCATACAAACTCTCTTGTATCAGAATAATGAGAGTTTGAAAAACGCATGTTCTTTAAAAAAAAGGCTAAACATAGTATTGATCTCGGAAAATGTCTTAACTCAATCTCTTTTATTACATTCCATTTTAAGTAGTGTTGGCATTTCCGATTATCGTTTGCTGTAAATCCTCTTTTTAAAAAGTATCCAATTGATTTCCAGTTTTTATCCACGAAACAAAAAGGATAAAGGTGTATTTGAATTTGCATTTTATCCCAGAGTACATTGAGTTCCGCGTTATCTACCACAGTCAACCTCTCGTTCATTTGCAAGAGTCTTGCACAATGCTAACAGAAAGATTAATTTTACGAATAATTATCTTCCTGTTTTATCCTTCCAAATTACCGCTTGTATTACTAGCACAATTGTAATAAATTTATGTTACACATATATTGGGGATTTGGTCCAAATAACAAATAAATAAATAGTGATGTTTACACTTTGCATGCTTTATATCCATGACTCATTTAACAGAGCACATGCAGGACAACCAATATAGTCTCGAGAAGAAGTACGTTTGTAAAAATAAAACAGTTACAAATTGCTAAAATTTTAAACTTCTGCCTCGCGGTATGGAAGTCAAAACAATCGGCATTAATGTGCTCTACTATCCGTGGGAATTAGAAAGTTTCACAATTGCGTCGAGGTTCACCATCTTATCTCTGCAATTTCTTCTATATGAACGATGTCACACCCCAGTTATGTGTCTGATGTTCCAAAGCTTCTTTTAAGAGTTTTCATTCCACACATTTTGACAAATAGATACAAATATGTCCATTATTATAATACGTAAAGTTAATGAGTGACTGCGGGGCAGCTTTAGGTTGTGTACCTGCTCTCTACTTACATTTAATACTCATATGACTGGTCAGCTAAATCATATGCATAAGCAGATCATGTTTCTATAAGACATTGAATAATTAAGAAGTTGTCCAATTTAAGGTTTTGTAAGGCTTCCAGTTTGGAAAGTGAATCCGAAAGGTACTGAAATGAGTTTTTGCCAAGCTCTCAATACCGTGCAATGATAATTTAGAATGGCTCTAGCTTCGACGATAAAGAGGGAGGCTATATCCGGTACTCAGCTAGAGATGGTCTTTTGGGTGTTACTGCAGCTCCGAAACCTTGTCTCCATGTTTCGAACACTCTTTATACCCTTTGGTCACTATCGTGGGGTCTTATTTAGTTGCATGAAACGATTGGAACAGGCCATTTTTTTTAAATTGGCAAAGAACAAGAATATTAATGGGATATTTGTCGTCGTCATAGCTAATAACATTTTTATCATTACCAACCTTACCCAAATATTTTTCCAGCTCCAATATCAGAGTAATCGATATGTCTAGCTGTGTCTTTCCAGTCATTATAACACCTGTTTAAAAAAAATATCATCTAATTCATGTAATTCTTCATCAACTCTTTGGAATTGGTTGTCAATGAAACTTATAACAAACAATTTGTGTTTTATTGCCAGTATAATATTTCTTCATGTGACCAATGGCCATATTCTGTGAATATTTTTCTATATCATCCATATTAATATATATATATATATATATATATATATATATATATATATATATATATATATATATATAAAGTTTATTGCAAAAAACAATCATGGAATAACATCTGAAAAAGTGTTAGCCAAACAGGCAGCCTTTCAAACCCAATAGGCAGCCACAGTTTGAAAATGTGTTAGCTAAACAGGCAACCAAAACTGAAAATCAAGCAGTCACAGTCGCTAAAAATCACCTAAGTTACTTAAATTTATGGAAACTGCACTTACAAGGGTTCCCAAATGTTTATTTTAACAAGCAGCCAAGGAAGTTAGACTATCTAAACGAATACAAAACGAGGTTGTGAAGGCAGAAAAACGACCGTACAAGAGTTTCTCTAATCCAGGACTCAAAGCGTTCTATGTAAAAACAAGTTCTGATATGACGTCTACCACTAACGTTGAAACTGACTCTTCCAGATCCTAATAAGTATAGGATGATTTTACGGAAATTCCCAAAGCTGTGAGCCTTTCTGGACAGATCTGGAAGACGCGACGTCTTCCGGTGACGAGTTGATTTGTTGTGGCTCTAAGAAAGGCTGTTAATCATTCTGCGCATCTGTAAAAGCATCTCTTTGATGCACTGCTTTGTACTTTTGTGAAGGTGATTATGACAGCGGGTAAATTCTAGACATTTCCACAGGTCACAGATCTGGTTCGGGGAAGGATTTCTCATTGCCTAATTATTATTTTAAAATATTGAGGTTCGAAGGAATTATCAATTTCCCACAGAAATTTTGTTTGGCACATTAGGACCAAAATCGATTGGGTAAATTCCTCCATAAGGGTTAGTGTTTATAATGACAATGAAATTCATAGTGTATGCTCTTATGAATACAAATGAAATGAATATTACTGAGTTGGCCATTTATATCATTTCATTAAAACAGATTGAATTAAAGCTATGTGGTCGCTGGGTAAATTTTACGCTTAGATAATTTACAGTAGAGCAATGTACAGATAGTTTCATTTATGTGTCATGAAAACAATACTTCCGTCACAAATATTGTTTGCTATGTATAATGTTATAGCCCACATCTACACTATACACTTCCTAGTTCTGTCTAAGATGAATTGTTTGCTGTAGATAGTTTTCACTTCCTCTGTAAGAGTGCTCATATGACACGCTGAAAGCATTGTTTTAAGGATCATATTGTGATAATTATATTATTCAATAGTGTACTCAGGAAAGGTTGACATCGACTGAACTACATTTTTCTTTTGCTATTTATGCTGCCACAACTTTCAGTATGGACATTTTAACTTTGTCCTGTCCATTCGTCCATCCGTATGTCTGTCTGTACATCCGTACGTCCATCCGTCACAATAATCTCATTAGAACGATTCGAAAAACTTCTTAATGTAGGCAAATGAAATTTGGTTGGCATATGTGGATGTATATGTAGATCATGTGACTCGATTTGTATTCCACTAAAGCAAATTTTCTGTTTTTTCAAAAGAATTTTGGAATTATTTGGGACTTGTTGTCTGAACACAAAATCTAGTTTTATTTTATATCATTTCTAGATGTCACTGTAGTCTGTACCAAAACCAAGTGCCATTTGGGTCGATAGCAGAAATGCTTACTGCGCGGACAGAGAATAGAATCCTCAGAAAAGAGCAGAGGAACTACCTAATACATTCTACGAACGGCAGAAAGTTTTAACGAATTTGTATTTGACTTTTATTCTAAAACGTCAGCTTTTCTTCGCCAAAAGCATTAAAAGTTCATAACTTTTTATCAGTACATGAATGATACAATTTAAACATCATTGTATGTCTTGCCAAAATTTGCAGCTAATGCCTATTTAATTTCCAGCATTAAAAATTCATAGCTCGAAAACAAGCGATAAGAAACATATTGAAAAAATCTCAGTTAGAGGAAGAAGACGATTTTAGATATTTAGTGAAACCGAGACTAGCACCCGTAACCATAGAATGTTTTAAGCACGATTATTTATTTCAGACTTTTTTCTCAAAGGTAAAATCATCAGTTGAGTCACAATAAGGGAGGGTTATCAAATATTTTATGTGAGTATACAGTTCTTTTATTACGTTTTGTCTGCAGGTATGTTTGTTCCTTTGATTTTTTTTGGGGGGGGTGGGGATTTTTTTTTTCCTACTCATGTATTTTTCTCCTAAAACTGCTGATTGGAATGACAAATTATTTGGCATATTTTGATGGAATTATGATCCTTAGTTCGACCGAGAATTCGTTGGGTGTGTCTATCCGGTCATTTCGACATAACCAGGCAAAAGTTACAAGTACATGTCAAATTTGTAAATATTTTTCGTATATTTGTTCAGTGTCAGTGTGAATTATTTTTACAATGTTAAGCCAAATGTTTCTGCAGTTTTCTCTCTCACTTGTTGTATTGACTCATCATTGACAATATTACCTGTGATGAGGTGGGATACGTTTCTTTCGCTTACAAACAACGATATCCAAAGTTTAATAAACCTTCGCTCACTAAATAAAGGTAAACGACGGACTGTTGACTTGCTATTTGGTAAATTATTACGACACTCATTAATAGATACAGCAGACAAATATTTTTAATGATTAGCGAAAGTAAAATTTTTAAAATCATTTCAAAATTTTTCTGCATGTGATAAATGTGATGATGACCCGAGATTATAATACATCTTTCATACCTTCGTCTGAACCCTCCGTATTATTCTTTCAGTTCTTTTCTTCAGAAAGCACAACAATAAAAGCCTATAATCAATAAATATATATGTCACTTTATTTTCGACAGCAAATTTCACCCCTGATTTCTCAAGCTCTGAGACAGAAAATGGTTAGTAGTGAAAGAAAATTTTTAACTTGGTGAGTAGAATAATTCCCTTTGTTCCAGTTCTGGAATTGAAAATAAATAAATTTGTCCTTTTGGGGCTTTCTTTTCTTTTCTTTTTTTTTTGGGGGTGGGTGGGGTGGGGTGGGGGGGAATATTGCTGTTGAACAAGGTTGAAATGTTTTTGTATTGTTTATGATAGAATGAAAACAATGTATTTTCTTCATCCCAGTAGCGCTTGTTTATGTTAAATGTACTATTTCGTGTCCTGCTTTTGTTTTAAATCCATTGTTTAATGTAAATAGTGTTCACTTCCTTTCTGTTATGGTTTCAGTAGATTGGCTCACGTGATGCTGTAAATGCATTATTTTTCAGTGTTATTGTGCGATAATTATGTTCTACAACAATATACTTTAGTGAAGATTGGAATCGATTGGGTTTCGTTTTCATTTGCTGCTAGTTATTCACTCCATACCGGCCCAACCCTCACTGCTTGTTTCAGGGGCATCTTGACTGTGCCCTTTCCATCCTTTTATCCGTACAAACGTAAGTTCGTCCATCTGTCCGTCTGTATATTAGTCCGTCCGTGACGAGCTTATTAGCACTATTGCAGAAACCCTATTTATAGGGAAATTAAATTTAGTATACCTCTTTGTATTCATAGATGATCTGATCAGATTTTCATGCCATTAAGCAATTTCATAAACTATTTTTAGAATAACTTTTGGAGTTGTTTTCAATATATATTTTTTTATTTAATCATTTACAAAATTACCGTAGCTTTAATTATATCTTTTTAATAGACAGATTCATAATTTTTTTATTGACCACCCACGGTTCCACGAAGGAAATAACGCTATTATAAATAATATACCACTTCTATTTACATTTTCCTCTCAGAAACGGTTGAGAAATATATCAGTCTTCGATAATTTTCGACCATTATAATTTTCGTATCTTATATACCAGGTAAATGTAGTTAGCGTAAAATTAAAAAGCTAGCAAATACTTGCCGCAAAAAAAGTTTATTTAAGTCTAACAGTCAAAGTATACATAGTTATATGAATTTATTGGCACTCTCAGAGTTTATACATTATGGAACAAAACGATTTTTATACCAAAGCATACGTGGATTGTCTGATCCAATCATACCCATGTTGCTTGAGAAGGAAATTTATTTACTTAGTTACTTATTTATTAATTTCGGAAAAAATCATAATTGGTCACTCAGAAAAATCCGCTAATTGATTTTAGTAATTGTAAGGAAAAGTAAAATTACACGGTCTGCAAAAGCATTACAACACTAAAAAATATTTACGTAGTGTAAGAGTGACACGCTTAATATTATCCTGTATCAATTTAGCCGTTTTTAGTATGTGATTGACGTTTTATTGTTTTCTAATGTGCCAACACCATGGGCATTTGTATCAAAATATATGTAGGATTTGTAACCTTTTCTTTCTCGCTTCACTTTTTATGACACACTATATTATATATTACATCACAAAGGATATGTATAAGACTGATTGAAAGAGTGTTTTTTGTAGAGCAGTGAGACATCAAATGATCAGTATTTTCATTAACTGACTGAGAGATTTAATTATTACATTAGTTTCAGGTGTCTTTTATGAAAATATACTTCAAATTTTTGTTCAATTATAAATTTAAAATCAACATTAGAAGTCAGATTTTATTGTATTTCTGTATGTGTGTAGTGCAAATAGAATTTGAAGTGATGACGTAATTTCGTACATTCGCAATGGATATCACGAGGTAGTTAGATATTGCACGAAACACACGTAAAGAAAACCTCCCGAGATGTTTGTTGTGTGTATAAATGAACAAATGAATAAATATGTTCGATATTGTTTTGTTATGTTTTATTATACCAAAATAAACCATGGTGAGTTACGACAAGGACTTCGAATGCAATATATTAATATACCTTTTTTCAATTAAATTTCATGCAACTTTTTACAGCTAGTCTATCACTAGAAATTCCATCTGTAATACAGAGATACAGGCTCAAAGTAATGAGTGGCCTAGACGCCATATTTTATTTACTTTGATATAGACACAATTGGGATTGCCACCATATCTTATATTGATCCTAGCTATCTATCAATGTTTTCTGCAAAGTTTCACACTTGTATCATACAATACACAGATTTTACACACATCCGCCGCACTACACTTTTTATGGTCCAGAGCAACACATATATTCTTAATGGAGATAAAATACTGTTATATAGTTTCCCCATGATGCTGTAATGGAAACGTGCACTTACACATGAATGCAATAGGTAATTTAATGAACAAATTACACACAACAAATTAAATTGTTCAATTGTATAATGATAAAGTTGGGATCTTATCCACTGACTATTAATAACAGCTTGCAAAAATGACCTAGAATAAGAATTATGGTGTGTGGACTATTGATTAATGTGTGTTAAACGGCACATCATCATGTACAAGGCTACGTTCAGGCGATGGGATTAAAGTGCCCTGGTTGTCAGATACACCACGGCAGCCTATCATGGCTTGTCTCTGTAGGATTCAAGCATCGGGCCCACTGAGTTTTAGGCCGGCAAGCTAAGCACTGAGCCACCGCGGCTCTCTTGTAGATTTTGAAGGAAAGAAAGCTGATATATATTAGGCCTCAATATCATTAAAAAGATTTAATTTAAACTATGTGGAGGATGGGTAAATGTTAGTTTAGATACACTTTCATTTATTTGTCACTAAAATAAAATCACCGACGTCAATATTGTTTGCTGTGTATAATGATATAGTCTACACTCTAAACTTCCTGCTAAAATGATGAATTGTTTCCTGTACATAATCTTTTCTTATTCTCTATAACATTTGCAGTAACATGGCTCATGTGACATGGTGAATGCATTGTTTTGAATATCTTTGTGTGATAATTATATTGTATATGAGTTTACTGAGTGAAGCTTGGAATTGAATGGGTTTCATTTTCGTTTCCTGTTAGTTATGCTAGCATTGTTTGCAGCTGGGGCATTTTGAATTGGTCCTGTCCGTTCTACCAGAAGAACAATTTTTCTATTTTTTAAAATAAATGTTGGAAGTTTTGGCGAGTTACATTTGTTAGCTGCAGTACATGTTTTACAAACACAAATGCAATTTTTCTTTATATCATTTTTATCGATAATTTGATCATTTGCAAATGATCATCCGCTGCTCTTCAAAGAAAACACTACCATTTTGAACAATTTACCGCTCATATGTACGTTTTTCTTATCAGAAGCAGTACAGTACAAAATCAATCTTTAATAATTTAAGTAACTTTTAAATTTATTATCTTTTGTAACAAGTAAAAGTACATGACACAAATATAAAATGTGAGAGAGTACTAACCCAGTGTATATCTTTTATAGACTGACCGTTTAATCATACAGATTTCCATGAAACTATCCGCAGTCCTAGCATTTATAAATTATTCGCTTAAACTAATTTAGTTCACGCATTCATTGAGTGTATATGCACCTATATAAGTAGAAAATAATATTTGTGTATTTATTTTTGGAAAACTCTTAATTTATTACCAAGGAAAAACTCATTGGTCTCTATACAAGTAACGTCTACAAACACAGAACGCAATGACAAATGTTGTTAGTTCTGACAAATCGTCTGTGAATTGGAACACGATAGTTTTAATAATATCCTTTGTTAATTTCAGCATGTTTACTTAATACTTTCACGTCCTCTATTTACAAATATTATGCACGTCTATGTCGCTGTTTATGCTTATTTTATTATTGGAACCAAACCCTATAACCGCTTTGTATACTGAAACATTTGTATTTGCTCTCTCTCTCTCTCTCTCTCTCTCTCTCTCTCTCTCTCTCTCTCTCTCTCTCTCTCAATTTCTCGAAATAATAACATTTCCAATAGAAAGTATCTGAGAGTTTTCCAGCATAAGATAGGACCCTGTTCATACTTTGATTTCATGAAGTCTATCTAGACCCTGTAAATGCGTTCTCGCACCACAAAGGTAGATTCTGAATGCATGCTTCTAACCTATTCATGACGAGAGTCCTTAGGTACTGTTGTCTCGGCAGACCAAATGAATGTAGTGACAGCGCTGAATCCAATGAGCATGTTCTGTGTAGGGCGAATCTGTATACTCCATTCCTGGAGTTTCACGCCACAACTGAAACTCTCTCTACTTTATCTCTTTCCCCCATGTAGACAAATCCTGCTCTCGCTAAAGATTTGGGAGTTGGTCCTTATATATATTCCTACCATTTCCCTTGAAACGTCTGGAATCGACTGGCAATATTACAATAGTCAGGCAAAGCCACGGGAAACGTGTATTCTTCTTTGATTCGTGATTCTCGATGAACTTGTGGTGACCAGAGAGTCTTTTGAGTGCACGGATAACATCTTCAGATGGACACACGGACGGCATTCCTTTCGATTGTGGCAAAGATCGTGTTGCATCGGTCTGGTCGCAAGGCACATAATCACATTTCGACTATGTTGAACTTGAAGTCGGTGGGTCCATCCCATGGTTTCTATATCGAAATTATCTTTCTCGGTGGACATTTCTGTTCAAAATGATCTTTCTTCCATGTAACTTTTTATACTGGAGGGCGGTGCCCTCATGGTACCGTGTTGTGACCGGAAAGTCGCACTGTGGTGACACGAAAGTCTTGATCTTGACCTGACTTTAAGGATTCTTTTAACACGTCAAAGTTCACCACTTCACTCGAAGGATAGTTGAGGGTTAGTCCTTTCACTTTACATTTGGTACGAAATTGTCATTTCGTACATTGGTACTTGTAGCTGTAATGTAAATTTTCAATCAACTACTCGCAAACCTCAGAATATTGTACGTAGGTCCACGCTCCTAAACGTTTGTCTCTGATGCAAGGGTGATAGCCTTGAAGGCGATCGATGTGCATGCAACTATCGGTGTCAAAGTAAAGGACGCGGTCTCCTAAAGGTTCCAACACCGAATACAATTTTAAATGGGCATTGGCTGCAACGTAAGCAGGAATGATGATATCGACAAACTCGTCCGGTGGAACAAACTCCATGACTTCTTCGTAATTCACCAAGATCAAATCTTCACAGATGTTCCAAGATGATTCCTTCTAGGGATCGGTACCTTGTTGGAATCAATCCTTTTCCTCTAGAGTGTAACACCAGGAAGGATAGCAATTGGCTTCTTGCTTCAATTTCAGAAATTCGTTGGCGTAGCCTAACACAATCCAAGGACTCGCGTCATCGTTTTCTTGGTATTGTTCTGTGGTATGAAAGTCCCAAATTTCGTATAATCAGTATCCACGATCGAGAGCATGAAACAATTCGACGCTCACCAACGCTCTTATCAAGGCACGTTCTTGGTCATCGTGACGACAAGGTTGGGGTTGATTATTCGTTTCAGCACACGTACAACATAAAGGAAACATAAGTTTTCCATGGTAATGATGAGGGAACACGTCATGATACAGTTTCGTCGGTGAAAGAACTTGACATCTGATCAAACCTTTGTACTCTCGGATATGTTCGACGTTGATGTGTTCTGTCAAAATTTCAGAATGACCGTTAGGAACTCGAGCATATTTGCACATCCAAGGGCACAACGAACACACATCGATATATTTCTTTTGTTCTTCTTAAAATTCGTCGGTTTCGTACAATACACGTGGAGCATTGGTCCGTCCTCCAAACAAACTGTCGCGTGAATTCGAAGGTTCGATGTCCACCACATCATAGACTTCGACGATGCGTCAAAATTCTGGATCTGTTTTCAAACGGTTATCGTAGTCGTGTTTCCACATTTATATCACTTGCTATCCTTGACTTTCCAAACTCTGGCGTCCTTGGAAACTTTTCTCGTACAACTCTTCCATAATGTACCCTCCCAAAAGGTTTTTCAGTTCACGGTGAGGATAACACTTGGGGCACCCATGAAATAAATATCCCTGAAATTCGTACACGATCTTTGAGTTTTCTAAATCCCAACCATCCATGGAATAAGATCCAATCTTCTTTTCTCCACCGTTTCTAGCATGGTGTATCCACTTGTCTTGAGTTTCACATAAGTAATGTACCCAACTCAAAGCTTAGGCAGAATATCGACGGCTGACAGATTGACCGGATTCAGTGGGTTTAATGGATAGTTTATTATCGGGCAGCAACTTCCTTGGGTACACTAATCCACTCGCTTTGGCAATTGTGGCGGCTTCTTTTAAGGAATCAATCAATATCTCCATGTTCGAGACATAGCTGTCGAAATTTTTCACAACAACGTCGTAAAGTCTCCACATACCGTCAGGGTCGTAGTAATGGACTTCAGGCAAATGCGGGAGCACGACGTGCTGATTTGTTTTGGTATTGAAAAGTCCGGAAAATAACCTTTAGCCATTTCCATCATTCCAAACGTTTTATGCATCTCACTCAAAGGCATAGCCAAATAATTCATGCAATCTTTAAACTGCACGTGACCCACTTTCATGTAGATGAATTTGGCCCCATTCGTCGTGACTTGTGGAAATTCAGTTCCTTGTTCTGAAAAATGTTTAAGAAAGAAACTGTCCGTCGTATCCTGAGAAATTGTGGGCAATGACTGTAGCGTATTGATGACAGTTCCCGTCACGATAAACCTCCTCTTCGTTCCAGATGTCGTCCGTGTGGTCCAAAACTTAGCAAAATCAGAAAAAGTATGATACCCACGAAATATCTTTTCACGACCCTTTGGAATCACGCTACAATTCCAACAGTGATGAAATAAGGGCTCCTTAATACAGTCGTGAAAAGCGCGATAAGCACACACAAGTTAGGAATGTGAATCCCAGTCTCATGAGAACATTCAAAGTAAAAAAAATCGACATAATGGTTTCGTTTCCTTTTCTTGTTCTGATCATTTAATAATTTCTCGGGTTCATTGTCATATCTCTGCATATAACATTGATGATCCAACTCGACGACTTGGCAATAAATACGACACTGTTTCTTTCCTGTATAAAGGTGCGACTTTTTGTTATTGGTTCAAATATGCTGTCCACGGGTGGGACATATTGTCAGTAATTTCCAAGCACTATTGTATCTATTGTTGGAATTGTTTCATGCGATGTCGCTCGTAACACGCTTCACTGCAAGTAGAGCATCGAATACTGTTTTGTCCTTCAGGAATACAAGGACTGGGTGCTACACAATCACGACATCTCTCGCCACAACGAATATGTTGCTCCCGATTGCTCAATCCTTGCTCACAGTTGTCACAATAGTAGCTGTGTTCGAGGAATCCTGTGATACTAGTAATAGCATCGAAATGATTTTGGTGATGATATACATGAATGTATTTTCCGTCAGGAAAATTCGGTTCACAAAGCAGGAGATCTCCACTAATGACTTGAATGTAAACTTTCAACGTATAACCAGGCTCGAGCACATCTTTATTTTTTTTTATTATTTTTTTTTTTTTTTTGTATTTCATTAACTCCACATACGATATTTTTCAAAATTCCTGCTTGCTCCAAAAAGAATTCTGCTTCTCTTAGTTGTTTGGTTCTGTCCGATTGCTTTTTCATACTCGTTTGGATCCCGTTGTTTCGGTTTTCTCTGCATACGCTCTAGCTACCACGATGGCGTGGCCAATAACAATCTGATCTTGATCATTGTTAATCTGGACGATACTTCGTTTTTGTACTGGGAAGTTGATCCACGTTAAACATTTTTGCGTTTTCCGCTGTCTGAAGGGGGTAAAACGTGTGTCATATCGAGGGTAGCTGCATTTTGTCCATGATTTTGGAACGAGTTAATTCCGCATGTGTTCTAAATTCGATCCAAACAGGAAATTTTGAACTGTTTTGAGTGATCGATAGTCTCAAACGATCGTGATCGTTAGCTTGGCACTGCCGTTTCAACTTCTCTAACATAGACTCCAATAAGTCCGTGATGAAGACAGCTGCCATCTCTGCCGAGGTTTGAGACTGGAACTCTTTAAATTTGACCGTGCGTAGGCAGTCGTTCTACATTTTCTGGAACTCAATTTGTGGGTAGCTCAAATGTAAAAATAATATTCAGGGGCTACTGACCGACTTTTTTTCTTGACCTATCTTGAGTCTCCCGGTCTTGGAGAGGAGGAGGTAGATGGTGTTGGATAGGTATCACTCATTTCCTCTACAAAATCGCTAACGTGAACTTCTGACAAAACGCTTTGCTACTCGTTTTTCCTTGAAAGGGTGTGATATTTTCAGATTGCTTTGACTAGGGTACAGTCTCACTATACATAAACACCTACGTATGATGGTAATCGCTTTAAGTGAAACTGAAAATCATGCATACGTTTTATTTTAAAATTTAGCCCAGCTAGCATTGACTGAATGGGCATATTTATTGTTTCAAAGAACATCAAAGGAAATAATTGGTTTAGTTTGATGTTTTACGGCACAGTAACACAAGTAGCTAGTAGTTCAAAACTGCAGAACAATTAGTGTTATCTATTATATGTATGTATGTATGTATGTATGTATGTATGTATGTATGTATGTATGTATGTATGTATGTATGTATGTATGTATGTATGTATATACATACATATATTCTCTTATGCATGAATATTCTCTTCTTCGTATGCTTTTATTTTTTGTCATTTTTAGTGTATTTTTCGATGCTTACTACTAAAATGTACTACTAGAAAGTACTACTAAAATGTACTACTAGAATGTACTACTACAATGTACTTCTAGAATGTACTACTACAATGTACTACTACAAAATACTACTAGAATGTACTACTACAATATACTACTAGAATGTACTACTAGACTGGTCTACTACAAAGTATTACTAGAATGTATTACTATAATGTAATACTACAATATACTACTAGCATGTACTGCTAGAATGTACTACTACAATGTACTACTAGAATGTAAGTAGACCCCGCAAAGCACACGAGTGCCCTATTGGGTATTCAGCGATACACTGTTTTTTCGGGTAAAGTAAATGACGTGTAGTCTTATACCATGGGATTTGGGGCAAATATAACAAATATGCATATGTAGATATTTAAAAATTGGAAAAAAAAACATAATAAGTATTATTGACATTCATTCAATCTTTGGATCATAATGTGTTCCTCAAACTTTCAGAAAACCCATTGTGTTTCCATTTTTGATCTTCACTGAGAAGTCATAGATGAATTTTAAAAAGAAGTATTACCCAGCGCGCACTTTAGAATGCTTTGCGCTAATTAGAAACATTAGGTAGAGAGCGGGGCTCATCACTCCAAGAAATAAATATTGTAAATACTTTTGCAACCTTTTGATTTTAAGGTTGTACCTTAGCGATATTACGGGCGAGAAAACTAAGGACAACTTTCAAAAAAAAAATTACGAATATCGCTTTATTATTGATACAAAACTGTATAAGCTAAAAAGAAAATCTTATAAGCTCCTCAAAAAGAGGTTACTGTACTAAATTTTAAAATTAAATGTTGTAAATGTAAAAATTCACAAATATTGCAACAAAAAGTATTACGTATCATTTAATTTTCTTTTCATGTGTTTAGATTCACACCACATTTTCTAACAAAGCAAAATGCCTGGAAAATTATGCATTTGAATTGTATTAGACTACTACTATAAATTATTTGTAAGACCTCTCGGAAACGAAGTATATGTTGATGATAATTTTAGTAGTGTATTTGCTTTTAATTTCTTGTCGATAATCTACGTTAATTTAGCAGGTCCCCTAAATTAAATTCATACGGAAGATTTAAAACTGTCATAGGTGATAGAGACTCGCAAATGATCTTGATTTTTACCAGACACTCTCGTCTCAACTCAAACAAACACAGACTCAAACAAGCAAGTGATAAACGTCACCAATTTCTCTGTGAGAACTTTGGACTTATTCTTGAATCTAACAGTAAAAGTATAAAGTGTACGCTGTCGTTCGAAATATTTTCGAAGTTAACTTGCTCGCCGCTTAGATATGATCTTGATTCAATCATTCTCTCTCTCTCTCTCTCTCTCTCTCTCTCTCTCTCTCTCTCTCTCTCTCTCTCTCTCTCTCTCTCTTAATATATATATCGTACTATATTGATTAGTTTTAAGGACACAATCATTTTGTTTTGTTTGCTGATTCATTATTTTCCCCCTACTCCCTTGGTTTGTAAGAAGGAATATTTGTTTCTAAGTGATGTTGGGATAAGGGATCGTACTAAAGCACTTCTCACCCTGTGATTAGTTTTAAGGATCCAGTAAGTTGTCTTTTGTTTGCTAATTCAATAATTCATTCTTTTCGTCCATTCATTCACTCATATTGATAACATCAATTGCATGGCCAATATTAACCTTCCCTTTTTTCCCCAGCTACATACATAAAAATATTCTTTTCTTTACAAGGACAGACACTCAATGTACGATGCACAACAGCAATGTACATAAGTTTTGCTGTTGTAAGAAAACAAAAAATGTGACTCCCCATTCGATACCAAAGTACATCAAAACCAAGTTTCGCGAATTTCAAAAGGCTCATTTCTACAAATTTAGCCACTATGTTTGGAAAACTTGTTATAGAGTTTTGGCAGCTACGAATTAAATCAAGCACAAACGATCTACTACATTTTTACAAAGTGAAGAACCAAACTTGCTCCATACATCATTAACATTGTATAGTTTGCAACACACTTTCTGCTAATGTTTATCGATGCGACAACGGGTAGCAGGTCAGTGTGCGCATTAAATATATGGTGGCAAAAGGAAAACAGTAAATTTGTAACAAAGAGAAGAACCAAACTTGCCTCATTCAGCATTAACACTGAAAATTTTGCAACACTTCTGACAATGTTCATCGAAGCGACAATTGATAGGTCAGTCAGCATATTAAATCTATTGTTGCAAAACGAAAATAGTTCAGTTGTAACAAAGTGAAGGACCAAACTTGCCTCGTCCAGCATTGACATTGGATAGTACACTGTTCAGTGTCACTTGTTGGCTTGTATGAACAAGTTTTGTTTTTGTTGGTTTTAGCGGCACTTTTAGCACATTACTGGCTATATCGGGCTGCGAAAATGGGAGCTAAGTGTCTTTCCCATGGCTGCACCAATGCAAACGACCCACGCTGGCATGGGTGGGTATCGAACCTGCATCTATTGAATTACTAGTCCGACGCTCTACAAACTGAGTTGCCGCATGTCTCCTTTGTAAGAACGAGTATTTGTTTCCAAGTGTTTGTGTTAGGGATTACACTATAGCCTTTCTATCAATTTCATTAGTTTTAAGGATCCAATAATGTGTCCTTTGTTTGTAAATTCATTCATTAATTTATTTCATCAATTCATTCGCTTATATATAACGCTGTGGTTGCGTCGGCCATAATTTACCTTCCTTTTTTCCCCACCTGTGGACAAAAAATATTCTTCTCTTAAACACAAAGACACGCAATGTGCGATGCAAAACAGCAATGTATCTCAGTGTTAGTGTTTTAAAAAAATATGTAACTCCATTTTCGATATACAAGTACACCAAAATTTTACGCCTAAAACTTGTGAGATTTTTATTTTGACAATGTGTAGACGTCGTGTTCCACACACTGAGTGCTGGGTGCTGCAACAGTTCAAGTGTGAAACTATTCAGAGCAGTGGTTCTCAAACGTTTTTTGTTCGCGGACCACTTGACTATTAAAGACAACGTTTCATATAGGAAATGAATGGAGCTCGCGGACCACCAGCGGTCCTCGGACCACGGTTTGAGCACCTCTAATTTATAGCAAATATTAAAAGCTTAATATAATGTATCATAGATTTATATTTTCCCAGATGTTGTTTGGGATCTAACTACCCTTCAAGTTAAACCTAAGTCATGTATTAATTCATTTTCACTGTTAGGTAGAACACAACAGACCCCAATATCATTTTTTGCCAATGAATATCATGTGCTCGTCATTGTTGTTATCATTGGCGCTGTAACAGAATGAAGCCGGGTTCGGATTGGATCTAGCGAAGACACTGAACACAATTTCTTGAATGAGATGTTCATCGCTGAATATAATTGAACGATGAATGAATCTGACACCATACTCGTGCGCATAAACTCCAACAATGGATTTAACAGAATGATGCGCACAGGGTTCAACAACGAATATAAGAAAATGACTTCGTTCCCAAATGGAACTAATCAGAGCATGGAACTTAAACGAATAATCAAACGATAATCAATATATGGAACTCATAAACAAATATGATTGAAATATAGGCCTATCACCAAGTATGATGAATGTATAGAACTTATAAACAAATATAATATATATATAGATTTATCACCAGGGATGATCAATGTATATTATTTATACACAAATATGAACAACGTATGACTCATCGACAAGTAAAATGCACGTATAATTGATTTTCATCCATATAGAGACATTGAATTAGACTTCCACTTATATAATGATACTGAATTATATTGATTCAAACATGGAACATATGATTTATGTCTCGGGGCGCCCAGTTGACGATCACGATGTATTTCCGGTTCCACAGCTCTCGTCGGATGGTTAAGGAGCAACCACACATGACCCACTCCTTCCAGTCTGACGAATGCATGAAACACATAATTGAATTCAACTTGTCTGTTCAGTTATCAAAATAGCTAACTTGAAACAGACTATAGTCTATTTCATAGCATGGCGTTATGTGACATAGGTCTGACTTTCTAGAAAATTTAGATTACATTCCCAAACATTAAATATATAAAACAATTCTATCACATATAACGGACACCAAGAAAGCATACAAGTTATATTTCACCTAACTCTACAGCTGAAGATTGCTTTCGTAAAGTAGACAGCTTCCTGACAAAACTCGTCTGTATTGTGACTGTTCCGAGTGAATTTAGGGCTATACGAATCCTGGTTATAGAGAAATCCACGAGCAGAGAACTCGAAATAATCGGGTTTCTTACTGTCGGTGCTTTCTACGTGCATCAGTGAGTAAACCGAACTCAGTATTTTGAAATAACTAGAGCGAAAAAAAACACCCTCGGGTAACGCTGTACGCGGCAACGAAAACCTGGCACATTTTCGTTCATATATGATGCATACATATTTTACTGCACACAATTCCGTGACAATACCTCCACCCTTTCAAAACAAGTGGAAACACATTTAGAAAATCACGGAATGTGAGCAACAAATACAAACTTAAACTTATTATTTGCAGTACCAGAACATTAATGTAAAAGAAAGCTCTGCCTTTCACACACTGTTCAATTAATCGGCCCCTAACGTTTTCCGAACCTCGAATTGCCTCGATTCGGAAGCGGTACTGCTGTAAATTCAACGCATCAATCTTGAGTTGGGGACTTTCGCTTTGTTTAAATACATGAGTGTCTGGTTGTCCGTTTCAACAACAAAATCCTTTCCAAACAGGTACGTCTGAAATTTTCCTATTCCCAACACTAGTGTCAACCACTCCTTTTTAATCACGGAGTAGTTTGCTCCCAAGGCAGCAATTGTATACTAGCATAAGCAATGGGTAACTTTACCCCCTCTTGCTCTTGTAGTAAAACTGCTCCTAATCCCGTGTCGGACGCATCAGTTCTCATTACGTACTATCTGTTCAGCTCTAACAACTTTAGGATTTGGTGCACTGATCCACTTTCCCTTGAGAGCGTTAAAAGCTCTTTCCTGGCATGAATCCCAAGAAAATGTATTGGGTTGCCCTTTCCTAGTTAAATCCGTCAACAAAATTTGAACCGAAATTCCTGTAAAACCCTATTAACCCAAGGAACGATCGAATCTCCTTGTTTGTTTCTGGTCTAGAAGCCTCTCTAATTGCTTTAATTTGTCCGGGGGGGGGGGTAAATGCCCTGACCCGCTTATTTGATGGCCTAAGTATTCCAAGTTAGAGTATGCTATACTAAATGGGTCCTGCTGTGAGATTGGCCTTGCGGAGTCTACCAAACAGATTGATTAATACCCTAATATGCTCTTCCCATGTATGCGTGTATACAAGAATATCCTCAACGAAACTATTCACGTTCTGCAGGTCTTTCAACAATTTTGCGCCTACGACGAACCCACGACACACGGGAGTTGACCAAACCGAAAGACATAACTCTAAACTGGTAGAGAACTTCAGGGTTTGTGAATGCCATTAATGCGCGGACATTATCAGCAATGGGCGCCTGCCAATATCCTTCGGTGAGATCTAACTTCGAAATATATTGGTGCCCTGCCAGTTTTGAAAACAAGCCTTCCATATCTGGAATCGGTTCCGCATCAAACACGGTCATTTTATTCAATTGACGAAGGTCTGTGCAAAAATGGTTTGTTCCATCTTTCTTTCTGACCAATACCACGGTGGACGAATATGAGGAGTTTGAGGGTTCAATCACTCCCAGATGTAGCATTTTACTTACTTCCTCGTTGATTGTAACTAATGCATTAAAGGTATCGGATATCCTTTAATTCTTATTGACTCTGAGGTATTTAAGTTTATTTCATGCTTTATGAACACAGTATGAACTGGTCTGTCTGTAATTACATCCGGATACATGTTTAGAATCTCCCTGATATGCCGACGCTGACCTTCGGGTAACTCTAGACACACATTGACCATTTATATTCCTTCTTTTCGGACCCCATGGGGCATTTGAGTGGAATTTCTGTACTGGGCTATACTTTTAGCTCGTCACACTCCTCTTCGATGACACTCCTCTTCGATGACCTTAGTACATACGACGTTCAACACCCCTGTTTCTTTCGTTTGATCAGACTTTTCCACGTATCGCTTTAACATATTGGCATTGAATATTCTCAGCATACATTCCATGTCTATTCTGTAGTCCATTTCGCCCTTGACCTGTTTGACTTCATAGGGTCCCTTCCATTGAACCAATAACTTGTTCATACTAGTATGGAGAAGCACCAACACTCGATCACCTACGTCGAATTTCCTTCGCGACGCGACTTCGCGAGTTCGTCGTGTGCCATCCGACACGTACTTTCTAATCTCTCGCGTAAGTTGACGATGTATTTGTAGGTCGTTTCAACTTCCTCGTCCGCAACATTACTCGACCATATTTCGTGCAGAATTCGCATAGGTCCTCAAATTGTCCTATCGTATAACAAATCGAACGGCGAAAATCCCAAGCTTTCGTTCAGTACCTCGCGATACGCGCACAAAATCGAGTTCAAATATCGGTCCAAATCTCGCGGTCTCTCCGCGCACATTCGATGTAGCATTTGTTTTAACGTCCCGTTAAATTTCTCTACTGTTCCATTACGCATGGGGTGATACCATGTTGTGCGTAACTGCTTATTTGATAACAACCTATCAATTTCTGCCATAAGTTCTGAAGCAAATCAGGCCCCACAATCTTTGAGAACCTCCTCAGGCACCCCTACCCTGCTGAACATGTCAACAAGTACCTCGGCCACACCTTCGGTTTCAACTGATGGTAAAGTTATGGCTTCCGGGCATCTAGTTGCGTAATCTACTAGAGTTAGGATATATTGGTTTTTCCGATCCGTAATAGGAAATATGGCGAATATACTAAAGGCATTTGGTCTAATTATATTCTGGTTATCCTTCCCTTGGACACCGTCTTCTTGTAAACGTCGCAAGATAGACAGAACCGTGCTACGTCGCTATTAACGCCAGACCAATACAATTCTGCTAACACCCTATTGGTTCTTTTCTTCATGCCTAGGTGGCCCGCCATACTGGACTCTTGTGCAAATCTGAGTACATGGGATCTGAATTTCTCGGGTACAACCAGCTGGAAGAACTTTCTACCATCCGACGTGGTAAATTCCCTATACATTAATCCTTTCGTGCGTAAGAATTTAGAGATCCGCCCCACCCCCCTTTACAATTTTTACCGCTGTCGCGCTCAAGGACGCGTCATGCCCTCAAGGACGCATAAATTCATCGCGCGAGATGTTGGTCACGGCTTCTAGAACCTTCAATTTACGCAGCATCTGTTTCTCCGTCCGCGCCTGTATAATGCGAAAGCGAAAATCTGACATAGTCGGGAGTCTGGAGCCCTCGACATTTCCAATCATTTAGTCGTATATGGGGCTGTCCATACACAGCGCTTCGACGGTTCCAGTCAGGAAAGGGGCGTCTTGATTTCTATTCTCGCGACGGGAACACGATCAATCGTTTGATCTAAAACATACACGGGGATTTCCAACCAAGCATTTGGTCATCCCTAACGAGACTCCGCTTTACCACAAAGCCCGTACACCTGGTGTCTCATATGACCGTAATTTCTTGACCGTTGTCTGTACACCTCGGGAAAAAGACAAGTGCCGATCGACTGAATAACATCACGACCGATCTGTATCCATTGTTCTCTTTAACTTGTTGAATTTCCTCATGATTGCCAAATATGATCGAGGGTAGGGTGGGGTACGTTTGTTAGATTTACAGAAAACTACATCCAACTTTTAAGAAACTTTCTCCTGAAATAAACTTGAAAGACGGACTACCGACTGATGACTTGTTATGTTGTAAATTGTAGCGACTTTTATTAGTAGGTACAGCAGGAAAATACGTGTAATGAAACGAGAAAGTAAACTTATTGAAATAATTTCGAAAAGTTTCTGCATGTGATAAATGTGATAATATATTCCGAGGTAGATTAAATCTTTCATACTATTGACTGAACCCTTCCGTATTATTCTTTTCTGTTCTTTTACAAAATATCAAGCCTAACACCAAATGGTTACGTCATTTTATCATTTACGGCAAATTTCACATATGATTTTTCAAACTGTGATATAAAAAATGGTAAGTAGTGAAAGAAAAACTTAAATTGGTGAGTAGGATAATTTATTTTGTTCCAGCTCTGCATTAGAAAGAAAGAAAGAACTTTAGTTGGTTTGTGGGTTGAACGCCATTTTTCAGGACATGATACATCATGGCGGCTAGTATATTTGGCGGAGGAAGAACCCGGAAAGAAGCACCGACCACGGGAAGCTACTGGCAAGCTTTCTCATATACCACGTTGGCCAAGCCCGAGACTCGAACCTACGTGGACAGAGATGAGATCTCAGTGGCCTGTAAGGGCGAGCGCCTTATACCACCTCCTCCACCCCCCACCCCCCTCCGGGGCCCCAAGATAAATAAATAAGCTTAGTAATTAAATAAGATGCAAATATATAAATAAATGGAACGAAAATAAAGAAATATCAGCCGGTAATGTTCCATGTAATTAATATAAAACGTACAGCTTTATCAATTTGTTTTGTTTTGTTGTATGTTTTGTTTTTGGAGGGATCGGGGGGTTGGGGGTCGGGTTTTTTTAAGGGAACGGGGTTTCAGGGGGGAGGGGTCATCCTCAAACATGATAATTTCTTGCTGCAGAACAAGGTAGAAATGTGTTTTGCATTATTTATTATAGAACGAAATCAATACGTTGTATTCCTGCCAAAAGCGCTTATTCTATGTAAAATGTGCTATGTCATGTGTTACTTTTGTTTTTAAAAACCATTGTTTAATGTAGATTATTTTCACTGTCTTTCTTTAATGGTTTCAATAAACTGTCACACGTGACATGGTGAATGTATTATTTTCAGTGTCATTGTGCGATAATCATGTTCTACAACAATATATTTTAATGAAGATCGGAATCAATTGGGTTACATTCTCATTTCCTGCTGCTATTTAGTCACCCCACTCAACCAATGCCTCGCTGCTTGCAGCAGGGACATCTTGATTGTCTCCGTTCCATCCGTTGCTCCGTACGTACGCGCATTGGTCAATCGATATGTCAGTCCCTGCGTTCGTCTTAAGCTAATTAGCACGACTGCACAATACTATTGATAGGAAAACACAATTTAGTGTGCATGTTTGTATTTATTGATGAAGTAATCAGATTTTCATGTCACAAAAGTAATTTTTATATTTTTATAATAGATTTTGGAATTCTTTTGAACTTAGATTTTAAGTTGCAATGGGACCGTACACGATTTACCAAAAATATTGTATCTTTCAATTGTATCATTAAAACAGACAGTTTCATAATTTTATAATGATCAACCACTGCTCCATGAAGGAAATAACACTGGTATAAATAACGTAAAATTTGCATCTACATTTTAGGTCAGAAATTGTTGAAGAATATATCAATCTTCGATAATTTGTGTAGGTGCATCAATTTCGTATCTTATATACCATGGAAATACAGTTAGCATAAAATTAAAAAGCTAGTAAATATTTGCCTGAAAGGAAGTTTCATGAAGCCTAACAGTACAAAGTATATAAAACATATTTCTGTGAGGTTTTTTTTTTTTTTTTTTTTTTGCACTCTCAGAGTTTATACATTATGGAACAAAACGATTTTTATATGAAGGCATATATGGATTGGCTGATTCAATCATACACCTGTTGCTTGAGAGGGAAATTTATTTATTTAATTGCTTTTTTGTTTTCTGAAAAATACTAATTGATCACGCACAAATATCCTTTAAATTGCTTCTGGAAAATGTAACCGAGTTAAATCACAGTGTCTGCACGAGCATTACAACAGTACTTCGTCTGCAAAATCCCTAAGTAGTGTGACAGCGGCAGGCTTATTATTCATTCTCCTGTGTTAATTATCCCGTTTTCAGGATGTTATCAGGGGTGGATCGGGGGTAGTGGTGGAGGAGGCGGAGTCATCGACTCACCCATAAACTTGAGTGCGAAACAACCGAAACGTTCCCTAAAGTAAAATTTCTGTAAAGTTAGATTGTTAAAACTATGCCCTGGAAACTTTTAAAATGCAGGAGCATATGGGGGCTTCGCCGCCCCCCCCCCCCCCCTCCGCACCTTTATAGGGTTCCGTCCGACAAATCCATCGCCTACTTGTTAACGCATACCCCCACCCCACTCCACCCCCAAACGATTAATATGTTTAGGATTTGTAACGGTTTCTTTCTTCATTCACATTACTTATTTTTATTGTTACAACTTAATTCTATGATTTCTTTGTGTATTGAGACGGTATAAAATTCTATGTTGCTCTTTCTCTCTAGGATGTGAGCGCATACTAGCAGTTGTTCATTGGAGTGGTTGCATTCTCTCTCTCTCTCTCTCTCTCTCTCTCTCTCTCTCTCTCTCTCTCTCTCTCTCTCTCTCTCTCTCTCTCTCTCTCTCTCTCTCTCTCATCTGTGATTACCCTCACTAACATCAGTATATAATTGTGGTATAAACTTTAACTGATATTTCAATTGTTATTAAATTCTCTGTCATAACTGTATCTGCAGATGTTTTTGCTACGTCCATCGCTACCACGCCCATCCCATATCCTAAACACTTTGTTTCGTTCCCTTCAGAAACGTCTTGATCATCACTGCTTCCTCAAATTTTCGTTTGTTATTCTGGAGTGATGTTGTGTGTTATTTGTCTCTCGCTCCGTTTCTCCATGTCTTCAATTCCCAAAAAACGGATTTATAAACCGAATTGTTTGATATATTTTAGTTAACAGCGGTAATATCTGTACATTTCTATAATCTGTGGTCCTGGAGAGGAACTGAGATTGTGTGTCTGTATGTTTTATTGGGCATGTAGATTGTAACAAATCTTTTGTCGTACTCTGTTTTCCCGTCAGTGGCAGTGAACGTGTATGACAGTCTAGACAATCCCGATTCTTGACTACAATACAACGAAACAGAGTGTTCTTTGAGATTCATCAATACATTTGTATAATTTGAAACTTTGTTGGAGCCACAGCTGGTTACAAAATAATGGAAACTGTAATCAAGATATGCGTTGTTCTCTTGTTGCTTGGAATAGGTCATACAAGTGGTAAGTCAAGGCCCTAATGTTTAACGAAACTATTAAATTTACAAAAGTTTCAGATAAAGACATCACTATAACTGCTGAATGAGGTAGAGGTTAGCTGGTTATTTATTATAAATAAGGTCATTTACTATCGTTTATTGTCAATTAGCCAATCTAGAAAATATTCTTACAAAAATTTACATAAAAATGACAGACAGACAAAGTTACTTTTCATTCAAAAACATTTGAAAGTTACGCTTACATAGATGCAATTTGAATGTTAGATTGACTCATCTTTGTATTCCTGCAAATAAAGTGTGTATTTTGATGTACCAACACATGTCAAATCTGAATACAGTTCTTTTTAGTTCAGACCCAACTTTTAATACTGCTATTTTTCACCTATTCAAACAATAATAATTTATTTCTAATACTTCATACATCCCTTTCTTGCGTATTACCATTAAGCACAAAAGCACAACTCTATGCTAACTTTATTCAGCACCATTGTTTTTCTACTTGACGATTTAACAACTTTAAGGTATGTACATAACTATGGTGTCTCCTATGCAAATACAACCGTTATTTTTATTTTTTTTTTGTAGCATTAATGTTTTAAAAGTTGATCATTGTATATTTCGTTGATACTTTTATATCTGTATTTGAAAGTAATATGCTTGCACCAGCGTTTGTAACAATGCATCATTTAGACAGGAAGAACTGCATCCGCCATTATGCAGTTTGTTCTTATTTCAAACTAATATTGTGCACAACTGACTTGTAATATGATAAAAAATGATAACGTGAAGTTGTTTATAAATAGTTTTCAGATTGAGCTCCATGAAAGGATTACAAAATTAGGAATATGTTTAACGATTTATTAGAACTTAGAAGCCGACAAAAAGATGCTGTAGATTGTTGTTTTCTTTTTTTTTATTTCTTCTTTTTTGTTGTTGTTGTTGTTGTTTTTCTTTTTGTTTTGTTTCTTTTATAAGAGCTGATTTTTTAAAGGATTGATCCATGCAATCTGTGGTCCTGGAGAGGAACTGAGATTGTGTGTCTGTGTGTTTTGTTAGGCATGTAGATTGTAACAAATCTTTTGTCGTACCTAAGGTCGTCTGAACAAACATCCGACACAATTTGACAATATATATATATATATATATATATATATATATATATATATATATATATATATATATATATATATATATATATCGAGGGGATGTGGGGATGTTTTCATGTATGTTACAGTATGATTGTGTAACCAGGGATTTCGCGCATTTCGTGTAATTATTGAACTTTTAGTAATTTCGTGTAAACCCTGAGGAGGTTTCATGAATTAAAATCAATAGGAATTTCAAAACATTTCTGCAAAGGTTGTCCATGAATTTCGAGAAATCACTGAATGTTGTCAAAGGATTAAAATGTCGAGTTATAGCGCAAAATGTTAATATATGTAAAGGCATTTATCGAAATATATTGCATACGAGTGTTTTGCTTTGCGTGGTCATATAATTTCATTAATTGTTGAATATCTGCTTAAATGTTGAAATTACTCAATTATATAATTGTAATGATATGCAAATGTACCCTTTGAAAAATTATACAAGTAGTAGACATATATGTTACTATTGTTTTTATTGATATACTAAAACATAAAAATAATAAGGAAAATATTCTTTCATTTATTCATTTACACACACAGTAAAAAGAGCTCAATATTTTTCTAGAACTTTTTCATGTAATACCTAGCTTCAAATTGCACAACACACATACAGAAATACAATGAAATTTCACTGCTAATATTGATTTTAAATTTCTAGTTTAACACATTTCTATAAATTCCACTTTTATTTTCATAAAATACCAATGAAATTATTTAGGTCCTTCACCCTCAGTAAGTTAATGAAATTGCTGCCTCCTTTGATATCACGTTGCACTAAAAATAGCAATATTTTAATCAAAATCTTATACATTTCCTTAGTGTTGTCATAAAATACTTTTTAAAGAAAAATAAAATTCTGGCAAATTTGTACAGCTACTTCATCACTTGAAATTTCATATGCAATACAAGTATAAAACCCAAATGATGTTATAATTGCAACGCGTGTTTGGATTCTTGTTTTCCGTAATCCGACTAGTATTTTCATTGAATCCTATTATTATTATTATTATTATTATTATTATTATTATTATTAAATAAAATCTCCTTGCACAGAAAGGATGAATGGAATTAAAATGTTGCTAACTGCTAATTATCGCCGAATTCCTCATTGTTTTTAATGTTAGGTTTTTCTTTCTTCTCTGAGGTTTCCAGGAAAGTTAAAGAAACTACTGAATTACTCCAAATCTTATTGTGATGAAAGGGGAGAAGATGAAATAATAACCCCAGTATACAACGATATTTTATGAACTCTCAAATTTGTCAATTAATACCTAAAGACCTAGTCTTATAATGAAACTTCTAGCTATTTTCTGTTCATTAATGTAGACTGCATAAATATCGTTAAGTGATTTACATTATTCTTAGAATAATAACGTTCCAAATGTTTCAAAAGCAATACGCTACACAGTAATAACAAGAATATACATAAAAACTCGATAATAAAGTATTGTCGGTGCGTTTTTTGTTTCTTCCTACTGCTTTTAATACTATTGGTTGTTTTTGTTAGGCAGAAAAGTTTTAAATTTCATATTAATTTGATAGCAACCCTGTCAACACAAAAGAATGTACGTTTCTCACAATCAAGAACTTGGTATTCGCTAAATGTCGACATGAGATAGACGTGTCCATGGAAGTATATGTACTTCTGAAAAAAAATTGGTGATATGTGCAAATGATCATAATTTTTTGACTTCTCTGCAAGTTACTGAAGGAAGAAGTATGAAACAACAGCAAACATTTAATTTGAAAGGAGTTTTTAAATATGTAGATTTAACTCAGGTACACTTGAGTAGATAATAAAAGATATTCATCTCAAACACGACAAAATTAATCCTTGTATATCATAACATTTCCAGTATGTAAGTAGGTAGCTATGCATGTATGGATGGATGGATAGATGGATGGATGGATTGATGCCACAGCATGTATGTATGGATGGATAGATGGATGGATGTATGCATCCATGCATGCATGTATGCATGTATGTATGTATGTATGTATGTATGTATGTATGTATGGATGGATGGATGGATGAATCATTATAAGTATAGATGAATGGATGCAACTCAGCGATTACATATGCGTATGCTTCTAAAATCTAGATTACTTCGAATTTCAAGAAATGAAGTGGAATACTGTTTTCACATTTTAAGCATAATGTAATCAAGTATTATTTATTCCAGAAAATTCGAAACCGAAGATATATCATCATGGAGATGATGCAATTGTGCTCATCGACAAACTTCAAATTGATGGAAACATGAATTTGGATATAAACTTTTCTGGTTTCGCCAATAAGCTACATTTCACTCATGTGATGCTGTATGTACCAAAGATGAACCATGATGACTACAAATATGTTAGTAAAAATTATACTGGCCGAATACAAAACATAACAATGAACGATAGTAGTCTCAGTTTTCTCCTACTAAATGTTAATTTTATGGACAGTGGAAATTATACAGTCTTCGAAGGTTCCTGGGAGAAAGGAAAACAAAGTATTCTTGTCACACGTATGTATTCTCTTCACCTTCCTTTAATACCAAGAAAACTAATTGTACTAACACTAGTGTATGTAAGTATTCATACTGCGTGTAAGTTTTCCTAGCGTCTTGATTGGAAGACATTCGGATAAATACAGTCACGTTTTAATTAATTGGCAATCTGCCTTAACAACTTTTAATTCACAACTCTTATTAACTAATATCCGTGACTTCCAAATCGTGTCTATAATTTGTGTAAGAAAGATTTTTGTTAGACGACTATTCAAACTTCTTACATCGAGATATATTTAATTTCGAAATAAATTTAAGAGAGTCACCAGAGAAATTTTGCCGCTATGGTAATATGACTATCTTGATTAGATTATACATTTTATTCAGTGGAGTTTTCAAACGTACAGTCTTAGCACCATGACACATCATATACTTTTGGTTACTACCCCTGGGTTATTGGTTATTGTCGAGGGGGGGGGCGGGGCGGGGCGGGACGGGGCGGGGCCTGGATAGAGTACAGGAATATGTAATAAAACGCGTGGGATTTGCCTTGACGAGACATGGAAGTAAATCAAGTTTCGTTTTAAAAATCGATAAGATTTATATTTTTAAAAAATATTTACAAATTGCCTCAGTCTCACTGCTTAATTATTTCTGTGTTGTATCAAAACATGTCAGTTTAAAAACCATGCTAAAAATAGAGTATTACACGGTCAGCCGTAATATGATTTTTGTCACTAAAAGGGACCATTAAATTACCGGTAGTTCACAATTCAATTTTTTTTTTTTTTTTTTTTTACTTGGGGGGGGGGTGTCAATGATGCTAATGTAACAAATAATGTTTGTTCATTCCATTGATGTAAATCAGCCATATCCTGGTCGCATATCTTTAGAATACTTTTACCGTAAGCAAACCCAGCATCTAATTTACCCACATGAGAGTTTTAGATGTCATGAATTTACAATTCCCTTTTGATAGCCCATACGGTGGCAGCTTATTCCAGGTTCCCCTAGTGAAGCGAGTAAGAGTGCTTAACTCACGCTGAATGTGACGTCAATCCACCGCATGTTAACCGCCCACCAGTCACTGGCACCCATTTATAGCTGGAACGACAGGACACAGCAAGGTAAACTGACCAGCGATGACAGCTGGGTCGACTGGATCCAGCAAGGTTCACAGTCCAGCGCATGCTAGTAAGAGTCTACAGCTGGGACGGTTGGATACAGCAAGGTAAACTTGGAAGCGGATTCTGCTACTTATTTACAGCTTGGACGACTGGATACAGCAAAGCTAATTGCCCAGCGGATGCTGGTTACCATTTACAGCTGGGACGACATTATACAGCAAGATTAACTACCCAGCAGATAATGGTATCCATTTACAGCCGAGTCGACTTAATCCAGCAACGTTAACTTACCAACGGATCCTAGTACCAGCTACCAACTGAGACGACTGGATTCAGTACCTTGAAGTGCTCAGCTCAAAAACGCAAACATTAGTGGCTAGGGCGAAACTGGAACCCACAACGATTTGATTCTGATTCTGCAGTGTCTACCAACAGACCACGCTGCATCTGCGTACTCGAAAAGCTTTATGCTTTGATCAGGTCCGCTAGCGAAAACCTAAACATTTAATGTCGATAGTAATGAGGACTGATATGTGAACTGATATTTGTAATAGATCTGCGACTTATACTTCTATACTGAAGTTCAGATATTTTTTCCCAATTTTAACTCCAATTTATTTCATTCCTTTTCTAGGTCTCAAATTAACTGGACAAGTTGATGAACTGATGATCGTGCCGTTCATGTGTAATAACACGAACACATCTTCAATTAAATTTGAAATGCCTTTTATTAGCAATTCCTTTGGAATCTATAACGTGGAACAGAAGAACTGTATTTATGTTATAAACCAGTATACGAATCGCACTGAAAGCTGTGTATTAAATGAAACGAACTTTTATCTCACCTTTAGAAAGTTAACTTGGTTAGACCAGGGCAACTACATAGCCTGGGATGACAAGGGGTTCCTTTTGGATTCGATATTTGTCGACATTCCAGGTAAATTTTTCTTGCGACTTCATTGAATCACGTGTACTCTACTTCAAAAATGTTGGCCATTACTGACTTTATACAATGAATCTTACAAAGGAATATTATTGTTTTAAAAAGTAGTTTTGAAAATAGTTTAAGGTCTTTTCAAGCCTACAGGTTTATATTAAGAGTATAAATTCGCATGGTCATAGAGTTACACGTTTATATATAGAGTATACATTTCTCAGTCTGGGAATGGTTCAATAAATCGAACTTATTTTTACTTTCATGGCATGAAGGGCACAGGGTTTCCACTTAATGGGACGTCAGTCTATTGTAGATTAACCCTGGGTGACGCTGGTACTCATGGGGAGACCGTAGAAATCGAAGCTACTGCATCACTTTTGGAGACAGGGGCAATAACAACGTTGGGACTCCAACTCATAATCTGCCGGTTGTAAAACCAGCGCCCGTATTGTAAAGTCTTGAGCACGATAATTTAATTCAGACATAATTTTTGTTTGCTTCGTTGAGTGATTATACGCTTTTTAAAGATAAGACCAAGAACTTCAGTCAAATAAAAAAGTTGGCCAAATTTATGGAAATATTATTGTTTTTTTTTTTTTTTTTTTTTTTTTATTTAAAAATCCATATTAACTAAATTTGACCAATTGCAAAAGTTAGTCAGAAAAAATGTTTCATTTGGGAGTTTCTTTCGGTTTGATCTTTTGTACATGTGCTCAGACAGTTTGCTAAATACGTGAACATGACGCCTCCATGAATGTTTGGCCTGTGCGAAAGGCTCATCATTCGGATACTCAGCAAATCCGAAAGAAATCGCCCCGACAAGATTATCAAAACTGGGAGTGGTTAATATTGCTGGCATTATTAAAAATTTCCGTAACTCTCTCTCTCTCTCTCTCTCTCTCTCTCTCTCTCTCTCTCTGAGTTCTTGTGTCCGACAGCTTATGGCAAATGTAATGCAATAGTCGCTCTTTATTACCTAAACGTAACCTGTTGCACATCGTTGTGAACAAGTTAATTGCATATAGCGGAGTTTTCGAATTGTATTTCTCTTCAATTTATGTAATGGTCGATTCAAATGCAATTATTACAAGGGGGTATGTAGCTTTCGTTTTGTCTGCGTTGATGTGTGTCTCTTTGTGTTCACCATTCATTTCTGTGCCCGTCCAGAAATCACCTCAGCTTATGAAAGAAATAAGCACCCGTAAATCAAATTTTGAAAATAGCTATATTTGTAAGAAAGATAACCGTTTACAAATAACTTGGCGCATTTGGGTGGAATTAAGACACTTACCGATCGGATTTGCAAATAACTTGACGTATTGTGGAGGAATTATTACCCTGACTGATTGGGTTTATAAATAGCTTGGCGTCTATTGGTGGAATTATGACCATTGCTGATTAGGTTTACAAATACATGGCGCAAGTCGAACACTGAGATGGAAGTATAACCGTTACCAATAACTTGGCGCATTTTGGTGGAGTTATGATTCATACATGACCGAGAATGGGCTATGTGTTTCCATCCAGTCATTTCGATGCAACAGGGGAAACATTATGTCTGCAAAATGTAGTTTCCCCCCCCCCCCCACTGCGGGGCTATATAGCAATCCTCAGGTCCGTCAGTCCGTCCTTCCGCCCGGCACTCGTTTGCGCAACTAGTCCTGCATGTTTTGATGCATTGTCATGAAGTTTGGTAAATATTATGGTCATCACCTGATGATACGTATATCGGCAAATCACTTTCCTCAGTCAATTTATTGTTAGAGTTACTGGCCTCTTGCTGTTTTTATTAGTGTATGACACGATCTCGTTACTGTACCGTTGTTTATGAACTGCTATGAAATTCAATAAATAGTATGGTCATCACCTGAAGAAGCGGATATCAATAACCCACGTTCTCCGCAATATTTGTTGGAGTTATTGCCTTTTTGTGTTGTAGTTTAATGCAGTGTACGACACAATCTAGTTAGCACAACTAGTCATTCACTGTGTCTTGCAGTTTAATGCAGTGTACGACACAATCTAGTTAGCACAACTAGTCATTCACTGTGTCTTGCAGGATTTATGGATCGTTTTGAAACTCACTACATATTATGGTCATCATCTAAAGATACATATATTGACAACTATTTGTGTGTCCTTGATTTTTGTAAGAGTTGTTGACCTTTTTTGACTGGATGCAATCTATGACAGAATTTTGTGAATGTAGTTTTACACTTTTTAGTTTATCTACTTAAATGTTTTGTGCAATTCTTCATTTTTACATGTTTAGAACTTTTATTTTAATTGGCGTCATATAGCCATTATTGTGTTGAGGTGCCGTTAAACGCTAATACATGCATATCTAGTTAATTGCTATGAAACTTAATGCATATTATGCTCATCATCAGAATATATGCTTGTTGATAAATCATTGTAATCACAGTGTTTTCAGACAGTTATGCGCTTTGGTATATTTTAGTACAGATTCATCTCCATTATGGAGTTGGGTGGGATGCGAGGGAGGAGTGGTATATTTACTTGAGCAAATTGCTCACCATTCCTCTTGTTTGTTTTATTATTTTCACTGTTAATCTACATAAAGTTGAGCATTTGTATGCAGTATTCTGTTTTTCCTTTAGATTAATCATGTAAGTATGCGCTATGAAGATGTTACGTAGTTTTCCTTTACAAACAACCCTAATAAATGGTCATTAAACCTTTACTCCGACAAGACGGACTGCGATGGATGACTTCTCATGGGATAAATTATTGCTATTATAGTTCGTAGGTGCATAAAATATACATTTATTGAGCTGTAGAAAAAATTACCTGAGATAATTACCACGCCTTTCTACATCTAACAAAATGTTATATTGACCCGAGTTAGGATTTATCAGGAGTTTATCTGAACCTACCGCATTATTCTATTTCTTTTCGTTTCTTTTTATTTAGAAGACAACAGCGCATCAAGTCAGCAAAGTACAAATTCAAGTCCGAGTTCTGCTGAAGAACATGGTAAGTACGGATAGACAAAGATATTTTAAGGAACTGAATGATGTTTTCTACTTATGTATTTGAAATAAATAAATAGATAAATAAATAAATAAATAAATAAACAAATAAAAGGCAGTGTTTTGAAATGTTATGAAAATAAAACGTACCGTTTTAGCATTTTCTTTCTCTCTTTAAACATTATAATTTATTACTTCATCCAATGACAGAATGTGTTTTGTATTATTTATAATGGAATGAAATGAATATATTTCATATCTCCAAATAGCACTTCTTTTGTGTAATACATTGCTATTTTATTTACCAACGAGATTTCTATTTTTTGATACATCCATGAAATGTCTGTATAGATAAGTTTAGCTGCATCATCCCAAACAGCATCTGCAAATATTTGTTAATATTAGGAATTATCTGAATTCTATCTATCTAATTATCTAAATGCATGGATATATATATATATATATATATATATATATATATATATATATATATATATATATATGTATATATATATATATATATATCTATATGTCTGTAGGTAGGTATCTTTCATCAATCTATGGTAGCATGTTTGTAATACCAGAACACATGTATTCCCTTGCAGGTAAGTCAATATGGATTCTGGTCTCTTCAGTAGTGGTCGTACTTGTGGCCGCTTGCCTGGCTATCATTACCATGTGGAAGCTTCGACAAAGGAAAGGTAGTATCAGACATTGGCTACGGGTTCCATTTAAGTGTTTGTATCTTAAGAGGAAAAGAAGTAAGAAAATATTCACGTAAATGTAACTAATGTCGTATTTTTGTTGATGAAAGATCACACACTATTGACAGCAGGGACGCAAGTCTTTCATCTGAAGCCTACATCTGTACTATTTTTACAAGCCAGTATTGGCAAGCTGGAATCAACTTATGATTGATTGATTGATTCATTGATTGGTGTTTAACGGCACATCAATATATGATAACTTATATCTTGTTGAGGAAATTAAAGTCAAGTGTCTTGCCCAGAAACACACATTGGCAGCCGACCATGCCTTGTCTGTGCTGGATCCGTACCCACATCCCTATGGTAGAGAACCTGGCACGCTAACCACTGAGACACAGCGGTTTCTGGTTTCTCCTGGAGAAGAAAAAAAACAAAACAAGGAAAATGTATGAAAATATTATCATTAAAACTGGTGAATAAAATATTTTCTCTATATATCAAAGGATGATTGAGAAAAATAATGATTTGCCAAAAAAATGAACACAAAAATAACGAACGAAATGCAAATAAAAAGCATTGCCGATTGATCTACTGTTAAACCATAACTTTCATCCCCTGTGTAAAACACGTTTTGTTTTTATATATTTCAAACGTTTGCATAAAATTACCAAACTGTGTTCATAAAACTTAGTGGGATATTCATTTGGTAATTTTATAGATGTGATTCTGCACAACTTTTTATCCTTTATCATTTTCAGTACAAAAGACCACGACTAATAATCTCGCATAGAGGAATCGAAGACAAACTACCGCCAACAGTTCTTGTAATAGGTGCCAGGACTTCGAGGAAGCACCTTCTCCTGAAGAATCTAGAATTATTTCCAGGACAATCAACAATGCAGATAGTCTGACCGATTTCATGCACGATAGAGGTCAGGGCAAGGTCAAACTAAACGAGAAACATAATTACGTACGATGGTTAGACTCTGCAAAATCACCCACAAGAACTACAAGCAAATTGCAGATACAGTCCACTTTATCGTTGGCTGAAAAACTTCGATCAAAAACTGATCATGGATACAACTGTGTGAATAAATGTGTTCAACTGAAAACTGAAAGTCGGTCGGATGAACCATATCTCAGTTCGACCGAAAGTATTGCGGGACCGTCATTAGAATATGATTACGTGGTTCAGCACAGTTATATGACATTACGACCTCCCGCACCGGATCCCGTTGTAACCAAGGAAAACAAGGGACAAGCTATAATTGCCGATTCCATTTTGTGGTATAAAAATTGACACAAGAAGTCGTCATCAAAAGTTGACCATCAACTTTATACACGAAGGTCAACAAAAACAGAAATATGGAGACTCATTGTACAGACTCCAGCGCTGAGCATGGAAGCCGTGACTTTATCAACGAATTAACTCTTCCAGTTTCCTTCGAGTTAGAAGATGGTAGCATTTGAAAATGAATGTTTTAACCGTTTTCGTTCTATTGAGCTATTTGAAAACGAGAAATAAACATGTATTCTTATTTGTCGGCACATTAACAAGTCATTTATTAATTAGATGACAGCTACATAGAATTAGGCACATAAGCGAAATATCTTTAGCCAATCTGATTTTCCGTCTGGCTTGAGACCGTGTATCGTGTGACTGTCAGTCTTAATATGTTATTTTCAACTCTTTAAACGTCCATGGACCAAATATATGTAGCTCTGCTGATTTTCTGTTTGGCGTACAGAGTGCACGATCCGTCTGTGCGTCCAAATTTGTTCTTTTTAACTCTTCAAACATCTCTGGACCAAATTGAACCAAATTGCACAGGAAGTACATATTGGAACAAATTTTAATATTCCGTGACATTACAAAAACCCTCTAAACGACTCTTCATAAAATATTCTAAAAATATTTGACTAAATCTAACTGAAAGCATTCTTGCACAAATGATCCTGATCCACAATCCAACAAGGCATTACCAACTTCTGAAAGTACAATGACTGAATTACAAAATATATAAAAAGTTTTTTTTTAAAAAGTTATTGGCTCTCTTTTTTACAATTTACCTTTGAAGTCCAGGAAGTGAAAATGACCATGTTGAGCTAGCAATTTCTTGATAGGTGCACATCTGAAGTAAGACCAAGCTGTATGCTCTATAACCCATATTGCACCCATCAATCATAAACCAAAATAAAGGGAATTAAAACTTTTTTACTAATACCTATGATATACAAAGTTTTTTTAAAACAGCCAGGATAACCAGTGCGGAAAACGTGGGAATTTCTTTTTCTTTAAAAATCTAACCCTATGCAAAATACGAAACTGTAGAGCGCCACCATATCAGGAATAGAAGCAATCTCATGCAAATTTGTGGCTTTAGTTTTGGTAATAAAAGCGCTTACATTCCCTTTGTACCTTCTATATGCACAAACCAGGAATTGCGTTGTACTTAACTTTTGACGAGTGAGAATTTACACAAAAAATATAAAGTGACAGTTTCCATACAAAACTTATGGAAAACTTGGGAAACGTATTAGAACATTTGCAAGTTTTATTTGTTTATTTTTCTCATTTATTTCTTATTTTTACTTCAGCAGACTTGAAAAGTCAAAGTGTGTTGCAAAGCGTGAATTACGACTTGACTTTAAATGTTTGTGACGTTTCATCTGCAAGGGCAAGAGAACATCGGAGAAGCCAATCATATGGTGTTTTAAACGGAGATCTGATGGTTAACTCCAGCGTCCGACGGTCGAGTGGGAGTTCTGTTAGGACTTTAATGAATGAAGATTGTTACGACTCCATTTAGGTACTCAGAGTTTCATCTTTAAAAAAAGAAATACAGAAAGACAAAAAGATCACAACAGCCATTGAAGCTGTGGTCATTTCTCTCCCGAACCAATGTTAATGACGATCATGTTCTTTGTAGCTCATAATTGTTTAAAAAGATTGCTTTATGAGCAAAATACACCCAGATCGACCAGTTTTTTTTTTTTTTAGTTTTGGGCAAACACTGACGTTTCGGGCTCAAAATTTCATTGATTACAATCGATGACGTGGACATTTTGAAAACACAACTCGTGATTTTTCACCATTGTACATATATGCTGTGTTCAGATGATTCCTTGATTCTTTTTGGACAAAGGACTGAAGAATTTTCTTCAAAAGTAATAAGATCGCACAAAAACTTCTCAAGTTGAAAAGGTGATCTAGATCAAGACCTTCTGGCTTTTCTGTTCAAACTCGAACATCAACGATATCAACATCATCTGCACACATCCGTTGTGGATGACTATTGACTTCTGGTGTCTAGACATGTGTATGAGTCCTGTATATACTCGCGTATAAACCAATACCAACTGCAAACTGCATAAACCCAGATCTGCCGTCGTTAAATGCGCTGGCAGATCTGGGTCTATGCAGTTTGTAAGGACTAATCAGTTGAACAAACAAAATGGAAACAACATAGACCCTGATGTGCCCTAATGCGTCGGCAAATGAGGGTCTATGTTGTTTGCATTTGGAACTGGTTTATACGTGAGTATATACGGTAGTGACTTCTGAGCACTAAACCCTAACTTTCCAACTTTCCTCACAATAGTAGTATACTTAGTGCCGCCAGTTGAATAATCTCTTTTATTAGCAATGAGTGCATGAGTTTGTAAACGCAATGAACGTGCATCTTCATTTCGTACCTCACTGATAGATAAATAAGCTTCTACTCTCACGCTATCTTATGATTTCAACATTCAGGCTTGTTATTTTTGCAAGTATGTTCCATGATATTTGACATATTCTCATGGTATTTTTCTACAATATAGCATCAGTGTACAATAATTTAACATATTGAAGATCATAATAGTTATGTTTGTTTTGTTTTGTTGGTTTTTAACGGCACTTTAACACATTATTGGTTATATCATGCCGAGGAAATGGGAACTAAGTGCCTTTTTCCCTAGGACACACCGCGGCAGCCTACCCAGGCTGACCTGAGCCGGTATCAAAGACGCAACATTGAGATTACGCTGCTGACTTTGAAAATTGCTTATCTATTGTTAATTTGAATATTAGATCGGCACGTAATAAGTTATATTATATTGAAAATGAACAAAGTTATTTTGATTTTATCCCGCATAAACGAAACGGCGCTTGATCCATGTGTGTCTATTGATGACTTAATTTTGTTTGGCTTGATCCATGTGTGTCTATTGATGACTTAATTTTGTTTGGCTTGATCCATATGTGTCTATTGATGACTTAATTTTGTCTGGCATGGTCCATATGCGTCTACTGATGACTTAATTTTGAATCGCTTGATTCATATGTGTCTATTGCTTACTCAGTTTTGTCCGGCTATAACGAATCGACTAAATTTGATAGGAACAAGTATGGAGGAGGAATCATGATCGTCATCTCTGAAAAAATTATGAATACTGATCGTTCTAATTTTATATTTGGAAATACATAAGAAATATAAATTGAAATCTAAGTTAAAATTAAATGTTTGATTCTTATAAATATTTACCGATCTCCTTCAGAAAACATATTATTTCGCGATTGTTTAACTATATCTTTTGAACAAGCACTCAGAGTGTGTAAAAATATCGTTATTTTAGACGATATAAATTAGGACTTGCTCTGTGATCATTTTCACAATCTTGTCGATAGAATAGCGGTACATAATATGGAAAACATTAAAACTGAGTCATCACGTGTGATGTCCAATACAGCAACTCGTTTAGATCATATCATTTTTACAAATAACCTAAATGTTGTTGCCCCTGTGGTCATCCCTGTTGATGCAGGAATTAGTATCCACAGGAGGACTTACATTTTGATTGTTTTATCTATCAAGTATTTCTTAAACGAGAGAAAAGCGGATATAAAAATACGCCGAGTTTAGCCAACTGTGTAACATTCCAAAAAAAATTACTTGGGTGGATTTGTTCTGCCCTCAAGATATAGAATCAGCAACTCTGTTATTTACCTCATTTTTACTGAAAAAGCTGAATTCTGCATTCCAAGATAATATGTCAGTATAAGGACAAATGATAAACCTTGGTATGAGAGCCTTATTCGAAAACCTAGCAGATAAAAGAGCGACTGAAAAAAATAAGCTATCAAGACCGGGAGTTCATACCTTTGAAAAGGTAAAATCAACAAAGAAATCTCGTCAACAATCTTCAAAAGTATTAAAAGAAAATTATATAAACAACTATGAAAATATGGACAATGTTTGATCTAACTCACTTAAATGATGGAATTTAATTAGACGCTCTGTCAAAAATAACATCTCTTCCACTATTCCTCCATTACTTTTTAAACACGATAATAGCTATGAAATAAAGTACTTCTCCGATTACGAGAAGACTAGTTGTTTTACTGACTTATTTACGTCGATATCCACTGTACATGATACACATGCTTGATCCCCAGAATTGCAGAGGAAAACAAACCAAAATATTCAGCTTATCAATATCCTGGAACAAGATATTTTGGACGTAATACAAAATATTCTGACTCATAAAGCAAGTCGTTACGACAGAATTAATCATCAGATACTCAAGGGCACAGCTTCTACGGTTTGTAAGCCACTATGTTTACTGTATAATAAATCACTCAGAGAACACCGTTTCCCAAGAACAGGTAATTTTTATTATTTTTTTAATTATTATTATTATTATTATTATTATTATTATTATTATTATTATTATTATATTTATTTGAAAGGCGTTAAGCGTGATCCTACCAAGTATAGACCAATATCATTCTTGAATTGTATAGGGAAATTTATGTAAAAGGTCATATTAAAATGCTTAAACAATTATCTTTAACAGAACGATATGCTTTACAAGCACCAGTCGGGATTCCAACCCTGTCACTCTATTACTCACCAGCTTATCGATATTATCATAAAATTTGTGCAGCTCGTAACTATCATGAAAATATGTGCACGGTCTTCTGTGATATCTCCAATGATTTTGACCGCGTTTGGCATTGTGGTCTTTTGTACAAACTAAGAACCTATAAAATAAAAAATCCACTTTTGGAACAGTTTAGAAGCTACCTGTCTGACAGACAAAGTGTGTGCGGATAAATTCATGTCAATCGGAATTTAAACCAGTATAGCAGGTGTTCCACCGGTGTCAGTTTTAAGACCGCTACTCTTTGTTTATATATAAACGATATTGCTAATGACATGCTCAGTGTTGCGATATTATTTTCAGGCGATATCTCTTTGGTCGATGCGTCCAATAATACTGATGAAATTGAATGTGTTTTGAACACTGATCATGAAACTGTAAAGGCCTGGTCTAACCAATGGCTAGTGAAGTTTAATCCCAACAAAACAGATGCGTTGATGTTTACTACGAAATTGTCATTTTGTCTTCCTAATCTATTCTTTGAGAACCACATTCCTAGCTTTACATTTTGTCATAAAGATGTGGATGTAATTCTTAGTAGTGATGGACACAGGTCCTCACATATACATGATCCATGTAATTCTGTATCCAAATTGGTAGAATCACTTAGGGATCTAAAATTAAAAAATTAACCCAGCAGGGTTTAGAAAAAATATATCCGTCATTTAAACGACCACGTTTAGAGATTATACAGATATTGTCTGTGATGGTTGTTCTAAGGAATATTCAGACAGATTCAAATAAACTCCAATCAGAGGCAACACGAATTGTTACTGGATTTACCGGAAGGACCATAAATGAAAACTTGTATTGAAAAACGGGTTGGTCAAAACTATGCGAAAGACAAAAGTTCCATAAATTGTGTACCTTGTATAAAATTATAGACAATCAATGCCCATTTTATCCTTATGGTCTATTATTATCTCTCACTGCCGATCTAACAAGTTATAATCTAAGAAATACATTTTATTTCGAAATTCCACATTTGAGATACATTTAGAAAATATCAAGGTAATTTATTATTTCGACCTTTTCTTTGTGGAACAACCTTCCTGAAAATGTAAGACTTCTCCCAGCCTTTTGTAAATTCAGACGACTTATAATTCATGAAACCTGTAAACCACCCCTATGCTATACATATGGTGAGAGGGAATATTCTATCATCCATGCAAGAATTCGAAATAATCGTAGTGCTCTAATAAATTATTTATTAACCATGTAATTCAATCATCTTTATGTGATTGTGGAGACGCACCTGAAAATGGACAGAGGTGAAATGCCAGGGATTTCCAAAGGCGAGCGCCTTAGACAACTCGACCACCGGGGGCCCCTGTAAACGTGATGGACATCAACCTAGGATCTTATTTTTAAATCTTAGTTACTGATTTTGCATAGACGAGTGACCTACTACTTCAAGGTTCATCTCAGCTATTGTATGATAAAAAATGTAAAGTGTTTAAAGCTATTCAAGATATTATTAAGGAAACTAGACGATTTTCCTGATTTTCTTCATATGTTTAAATAATGATTACTGACAAAACCTATGTAAATATTATTATCTGTATCACGCATATTCTCTCTCTCTCTCTCTCTCTCTCTCTCTCTCTCTCTCTCTCTCTCTCTCTCTCTCTCTCTCTCGTGTATTATGCTAAGCGTTTTATCTAGGGGAAGGGTTGTACCTAAGTTGGAGAATGTTTTGCCCAACTCTAATTGCTTCAATATTATGGCAATACGGTGAGAGCGCGTGTTCTACATGTTGCTTTGCCAACCCTCAGTGAATTATGTTTAATATGCTTTCAGTAGTATCCACCACGCTAAGTTTTCGCCCAGACATGTTATCATCTTATCTCATTAAGACTCGCTCTATTTTCTTGACTCCAGTGTAAATTTGTACCAAATAGTTTTAATGATTCTTCATCGACAGGCCCAGAATTGTGCTATGTCCTCATCGTAAATTGGATCTTTATGCAAATGAAATGCAACTTGATATTGTTCAGACATTTTAAAATATCTGTACACTATATGCAGATTCATATCTTATCTTTATGAAAGGAAAAAACGATAGCCCCCCCCCCCCCCATCCCCATTAAAATACCCTGAGGACATTTTGTATGGCTTACACCGTGTAAATAATAGAATGCACATGCGTTTTCAAAACTTGAATTGTCTATTTCCCTGAATTAAATGTAGATCTACATTAAATCTTTTTTTAGTGTTAGACAAAATATGCTTCTCAGGATTATATATACATGTATATAGAGTTTTTTTCTCCATTTTGCATTAAAATCCAAGTAGTGTAATGGTCTGTTATTGAAGTCTTTGAAGACATGTGGGATTGAAGTCTTTGAAGACATGTGGGCCTATATAATACGGTAAAGTATAGCTTGTTTCGTTGGAGTCGTAAAGAGCAGACAAATGCTTGCTGTCTTGAATATAACAATAACATATTGAACTTGTATATAAAATGTAACTTTTCAACCAAAAAATATGAATGTCCAATCTTACACTGTTCTTTTTTGTTGGGGGGGGGGGGGGGTACCCAGTTTGTACATTTCACCATACGTGTTTTTTTATTTTTCTTCCTATCCTTTTTTATTTATCCATACGTGTGTCTGATTAATATTTGAGCACAATCAATAAATTATATCATAACATTATTTACATCTTTTTCTTTTTAGCTACAACAATAAGACTACTCTTTTGCAAATGATCATTAGGTCTTTCATCAGGATTTCATATCTCTCTCTCTCTCTCTCTCTCTCTCTCTCTCTCTCTCTCTCTCTCCGCTTAACAGAAATATCGTCCGCGTGACAGAAAAAATGGGCTGTGTTAATCGAAATCCTTTTAAGAACAAACAACTTTATTATGTTACCATGACCACAGATGTCGTTAACCTATGTGTAATACGAGCTCGTGCCTTCAAGACACGGTCCTCGATCGAAGGCAATTGACTGGATTATGTGTTTTATTTACTAAGTACACGGAATCGCAACGAGCTAATTAATGCTGCGGCTGGATAACGAACATTTGCTAGTAAAATGCAGAAATGGAATTGAAAAGATTTTTAAATATAACATGCAAAGCGAACGCTCTACCGCTGAGTTACATCCCCGCTGTCGTGCACAGTTCGAATGATATTAACTTTATCAGGTTGTTTTATGGCCAACTCTTCCCAATCTGCTGTTGTTCACCCTTTTATTTAATGTTATATTTTTGTCAATGCTTATTGTATTTCCAGTGCAAGATTTTCATACAGCGATAGCAGTTTCGTTACGATCAATTTGTGAGCAAAGCATGACAAATTGTTATAGTACCATTCATACTGCATAGGCGTTCTGTACCGACTATTTCAGTAAAGGGTGTCATATTTAGAATTTGATAACACATACATTTAAATGGCGATTATTCACTTTATTTGGATCCTCATACATCCATGTTTCTTTGGAAGGCCATTATATGCACGCCCCGAGAAATACATACGGAAAAAAGGTGTGATCCAGTACAAACCGGATTGAATGTCGCGCGCTGTGATGCCTCAATGAAAGCTGCGCGTGTTCAAAAGAAAATCGTAGTACCCTGTTGTGACATCCTCTTTTCTTGACCCGTTTAGTAGCTGGCCACCATTGTAAAACTCCATAGCGGTCAATAACTTTCGTCTGTAAGTTTTTTTAATGACATTTAAGGTGCAGAGCATTCGACTATAAGGATTGAATATACTTTGTTTAAACTATATTAGTATTAATTTTTTAAACAACAATTAATATTTAATTCAATTTGAGTTAATGCGCCTACATCACACATTTTTTTTTGTGTGTGGCATGTATCATATAAATATTAAATTTGACACGTTAAATTTGTTCTGAACAACAGGCATTGTAATTATTTCTTGGAAGGTAATATCGTCCCGTAATCAGGGCCAGCGCAAACCTTCAGCCTTGCGCCCCCCCCCCCCTCCCCCTATGTAACTTTCGAAAATGAATATTGTGCGAACGCAAACACACACGTTTTTATTCTTTCCGTCTCTTTTTCTCTTTCTAATTTTAGACACTTATTATCTTCTATTTGACGCTATTTGTTTTTATTTTTTTATTCATTCAGTTTTTTGCCTCTCCCCAAATTTTGCCGCCCTAGGCGACCGGCTAGTTTGCCTACCGGTCAAACCGGCCCTGCCCGTAATATGTTAAACTGAATCAGCAGTAAGTGGTACTAGGGAGGAACTTGTTATCCTGGATTGCCTCCCATGCAATGAGTCTCCACGAGTTGCTTCTCTTACATTACTCAGTCCAACAAAATTCCGTTTGTTATTAGGTCTATCAGCAGGACTTCTGAAGTTTACCCACCAAAAGAACACGAGCAAGCAAAACCTCAGACAACCAATTTTCGCATAAACCGAGTATACTATTCTTTATTTATTATATAGTATACTCAGTTTGACGCACACAACAAAATTTAAGGTGTTTTAAGTACGATTCTTCCAAGTCCCGTGGATTATAAAACCATCAAGTCTGAGGCTGAACTTTCAGATCAAATATATTTAAAGGCATCAGTGATAACTGCATAAAGGTTTGAGCTCATATGACATTTCTTTCAAATATTCCTGCAAATTTCGTAAGCTTTCGCTTCGATGTAACTAAGATTTTAAGTAGCAGTTGCAACGATCGGTAAACAACTATTTTTAAGTAAATTGTTGAAAACGGCAAGTTTCTGACCATATTGCAATCTAAACCGCTTGGAACTTGTAGACATAGACATAGACAAATTTGATTTACAGTCGGAATTGCATTACATAATAAGAAACATTAGTTCCTTCGAGCTATTTTACTGGCTGCAAACAATAATAAATAATATAAAAATTGAATTCAACAATCAGATATACAGTACTTACAATCATAAGTTTGTTTGTTTTTTGTTTTTTTTGGTTTAAAAAAAAAAAATTCTAACCTAAACTGCATACCCCTCCCTCCATTTATAATTTATGTTGTAATAATCAATGCAGGAATAAATTTACATAAAAGGATTCTCCTCTCTCTTCAATCATATGCAGTGTTCAAATACGCATGCGTAATGGCTGGCTAATACACACTTAAGATATTCCCCTCTCCCCCAATTTATAATTTCAATTTAAAAACTAAATGCAGAGAAGTCAATTTACATGAATAGGATATACTCTACGCTTACATGCAGTGTTAAAATATACTGGTTACTTTGTATATTGTTATGTATATTGAATTTATAATATATGTCCATGAGGTAAGTTGTACTTTAATGGTCATTAATTTGTAAATAACATATTTACTCCATTTTAGTTCAATGTCAGACCAGTTTACATAGCATTTAGTACTCAGATTGTCATTTTCCACGGTTAATGTGAGAAAAGTCACATACGCACCGGCATTTTCCATTAGAGTTACTCATATTCTAGAATATTCTGTCAGGCGACTTATCCTTATATTTATGCAGGTTTGGTAAACAAGATTTCATTCCTATACTAAACTTCATATTATGAAGATCAGTCTATTAAGGAATTTATTTTAGTAATCAGATGTTACAGTTGTTAAAATCAGAGCAAATTCAGAGAGACGAATAATTAATTTGAAATATTCATTGGAATTACAAAAAGTGCTCATTATTATTTTGAATTAATACTTGACTTTGGGATTTATGTGAATTCATTCAAAGATATTCTGGATTACATCATTCAGGCATATCAGGATACTCAGGACTACTGACACATCAGAACATTCAAGATTACTAGCACATTAGGATAGTCAAGGCTACTGGAATTCATTCAGAACATTATATATTTAGGACTTGTGATTAGGACACTTAGGATTATTGGAGTATTTGGACTTTAATTCACGTTACTGTAAGTGTCTTTTGAATTTTCACTTTAATTGTCTAGAAATAAATTGTTTGTTGATTTTACTTACATTGTTGGTTTCACTTTCTCTCTGTTACATTATTTTAAGACCTAGAGTCATAACAATATGCATATGGTTGATTAATACAGAAGCTATTTGTATTTGGTTCAAATCGATGTATAAATATATTTGTAAAAGAGTCAGCCTCAAGTCCCCAATCTCCTGAATCTGACAATAAATTTATTTGAAAAAGAGTCAGCCTCAAGTCCCCAGTCTCCTGGATCTGACAATAAATATATTTGAAAAAGAATCAGCCTCAAGTCCCCAGTCTCCTGGATCTGACAATAAATATATTTGTAAAAGAGTCAGCCTCAAGTCCCCAGTCTCCTGGATCTGACAATAAATATATTTGTAAAAGAGTCAGCCTCAAGTCCCCAGTCTCCTGGATCTGACAATAAATATATTTGTAAAAGAGTCAGCCTCAAGTCCCCAATCTCCTGGATCTGACAATAAATATATTTGTAAAAGAGTCAGCCTCGCGTCCCCAATCTCCTGAATCTGACAACTTTTCTGAAATTGTCTATGCATTTGATCTCAACAAAATAGCAATAGACTTATAAAGCTAAGGTAACCTCAGCTATTGATTTCCAAATCATGTAATCCTACTATATAGTTTTAATTTAGAAAGAGTGATGTTAGGCTGCAAGCTTGATCGTACTCGTGTTTCTTTCCACAACTTTTAGGAAATTAAGTAGCCAATCACTTCAACTGAATTATGTCCACATTAATATCAACATTTACGAGAAAATCACAGAATAAATGAACGTCGTCTCGCCTTTTTCGGAGTTATGGACATGCACAAAATCTTTAACATTGGCTTACAAGAAACCTTTAACATTGGCTTGCACAAAAATATATTAACATTTCTTTCTGTTACATATTTTTTTAAGGCTAGAGTCGTAACATTCTGTCAAAACGTAGGTGATAAAATACTGTTAACACTGCATGATAGCTTCACTGCTCAGTAATACGTGCTTTCTTACGGGCCCCGGGATTCAGAATTGGCCCAACACGGCCTCCTGTAAATCGTAAGAGACGACTACCGGAGACAGAAACCCCTCAAATGGTAGGGGGTTCGAAGCCTACCATCAGCCAGGGTAGGCTACTGTGGTGTGTCCTTGGGCATGGCACTTTACTCCTCGGCACTAAATAACCTACATGTTTGACACTAAACAAAACAAAAAATAATAGGTGATACAAAAAATTTCTTTTACATTCTGATTTTGTTGCTGAAACTGGTGTCATGTGCATATTTTGGAATGGTTGGCCTTAACAATAATTTTTTTAAAAACATTACAGTGGTTAATAATAATACCCAAATCGTTTCTAGACCAACAAAAAATACTAGCTAAAATTCAACACTCCATACAAAATACCCAGCCCCACCCAGTCCATCCCTGGGGATGGATGGAGATGGAATGTATGGAAGTCCTCATTTTACATGCATTACATATTGTATGCTCGTGGGTACTTGTAAAAATGCAAATCGTTATAGTTAGCTAGGATATTCTCTTTCCATACCTTAAAAAGAAGCAATAAATAAATCAATGACCAAGAAAACAAAACAAAAACAAAACATGAATTTTCAAGGCGTTGCGGTCGCTCAGGACTTAGCTAGACCAGTAAGTTGTTCTCCGACACTTTTTACACATTTTCTGATATGACTGGCTGTTGGCCGCCCTGGTGTGTCCCTGAACAAGGCACTCTACTGGCATCACTGCTTCCTTAAATTTTCGTTTGTGATTCTGGAGTGATGTTGTGTGTTATTTGTATCTTGCTCCGTTTCTCAGTGTCTTCAATTCCTAAGAAACGGATTTAGAAACAGAATTGTGTGACATATTTTAGTTAAAACCAGTAATATCTGTACATTTCTACAATCTGTGGTCCTAGAGAGGAACTGAGTTTGTGTGTCTGTGTGTTTTGTTAGGCATGTAGATTGTAACAAATCTTTTGTCGTACTCTGTTTTCCCGTCAGTGGCAGTGAACGTGCATGACAGTCTAGATAATCCCGAATCTTGACTGCAATACAACGGAACAGACTGTTCTTTGAGATTCATCAATACATTTTTATAATTTGAAACTTTGTTGGAGCCACAGCTGGTTGCAAAATAATGGAAACTGTAATCAAGATATGCGTTGTTCTCGTGTTACTTTTAATAGGTTATACAAATGGTAAGTGAAGACCCGAATGTTTAACGAAACTATTAAATTTACACAAGTTTGAGATGAAGACATTACTATAACTGCTGAATGTTGACGGTATGGAATAATCTAGACCTTAAATGGGAATCATCATGTAGAGTTTAGCTGGTTATTAATTGTAAATAAGGTGATTGACTATGGTTTATTATCAATTCGCCAAGCTAGAAAATATTCCTAAAAAAAACGTTACATAAAAATGACAGACAAAGTTACTTTTCATTCAAAAAACATTTGAAAGTTACGCTTACATAGATGCAATTTGAACAAAAATGGGGTTCAAGAATTATTGTGTATGTTGTACTTAGTATACTAGTCCAGTGTCTTACAAGAAGTATCGAAATAGTGTTGCATTGACTCATCTTTGTATACCGCAAATAAAGTGCATTCACTGAATACAGTGTTGTTAGTCCAGATCCAACATTTAATACTGATATTGGTCACCTATTCAAACCAATAATAATTTATTTATAATACTTCATACATCCCTTTGTTAGGTATTACCATTACGCACAAAAGCACAACTCTATGTTACAGTATGATTGTGTAACCAGGGATTTCGCGCATTTTGTGTAATCATTGAACTTTTAGTAGTTTCGTGTAAACCCTGATTCTGATTCACTTAGGAGGTTTGATAAATAAAAAACAACAGGAATTTCAAAAAAATTCTGCAAAGGTTGTCCATGAATCTCGGGAAATCATTGAATATTGTTAAGCGCAAGATTTTAATATATGTAAAGGAATTTATCGAAATATATTGCATACAAGTGTTTTGTGTGATCATATAATTTCATTACTTGTTGAATGTCTGCTTAAATGTTGAAATTACTCAATTATATAATTGTAATGATACGCAAAAGTACCCTTTTAAAAATTATACAAGGAGTAGACATATATGATATTAATATATATTAGTATATTGCATTCAAAATACTTGTCATTTTTTACTATTGTTTTTATTGATATACTAAAATATAAAAATAATAAGGAAATTATGCATTCATTCGTTCATTCATTCATTCATTAATTCACACACACAGAAAATAAGCTCAACATTTTTCTAGATGTTTTTCATGTATAACCTAACTTCACATTGCACAACACACATACAGAAATACAATGAAATTTCACTGCTAATATTGATTTTAAATTTTTAGTTTAACAAATTTCTGTAAATTCCACGTTTATTTTCATAAAAGACCAATGAAACTATTTAGGTCCTTCACCCTCAGTAAGGTAATGAAATTCCTGCCTCCTTTTGATATCACGTTGCACTAAAAATAGCAATATTTTAATCAAAATCTTATACATTTCCTTAGTGTTGTCATAAAATAATTTTTTAAAGAAAAATAAAATCCTGGCAAATTTGTACAGCTACTTCTTCACTTGAAATTTCATATGCAATACAAGTATAAAACCCAAATAATGTTATAACTGCAACGCGTGTTTGAATTCATGTCTTCCGTACAATGACTAGTATTTTCATTGAATCCTATGATTATTATTATTATTATTATTATTATTATTATTATTATTTTTAAATAAAATCTCCTTGCACAGAAAGGCTGAATGGAATTTAAACGTTAATACTGCTAATTATTGCCGAATTCCTCATTGTTTTTCATGTTAGGATTTTCTTTCTTCTCTGAGGTTTCCAGTAAATTTAAAGAAACTATTGAATTATACCAAGTCTTATTGTGATGAAAGGGGAGACGATGAAATAAAAACCCCAGTATACAATAATATTTCAAGAAATCGCAAATTTTTCAAGTAAATCCTTGATACCTAGCCTTGTAATGAAACTTCTAGTCATATTCTGATCATTAATGTAGACTGCATAAATATTGTTAAGTGATTTACATGATTCTAGGAATAGTCATGTTCCAAATTAGACGAAAGGCATTTCAAAAGCAATACACTATACAGTATAGTAATAACAAGAATATACATAAAATCTCGATAATAAATTATTGTCAGTGCGTTTGTTTGTTTTGTTTTGTTTTCTTTTGTTTGTTTGTGGGGGGGGGGGTTTGGGGGGGGTTGTAAAAAAAAAATTCCTACTGCTTTTAATACTGTTGGTTGTTTTTGTTAGGGAGAACAGTTTTAAATTTCATATTAATTTGATAGCAACCCTATCAACACAAAAGAATGTACGTTTCTCACAACGAAGAACTTGGTATTCGCTAAATGTCAACATGAGATAGACCTGTCCATGGAAGCATATGTCCTTCTGAAAAAAATTGGTGATTTGTGCAAATGATCATAATTGCTTGGTTTCTCTGAAAGTTACCAAAAAGAAGTTTGAAAGAACAGCAAACATTTAATTTGAAAGGAATTTGTAGGAATATATTTATGCATGTATGTATGGATGGATGGATGATCGATGGATGTATATATGTATGCCAGCATGCATGTATGTTAGTATTTATGTACATCTATGCATGCATATATGTATGTATGTACAGATGGATGGATGGATGTATCATTATAAGTATACATTAATGGATCCAACTGAACGAGTATACATCTAAAATCTAGATTAATTCGAATTTAAAGAAATGAAGTGGAATACTGTTTTTACATTGTAAGCATATTGTAATCAAGTATTATTTATTCCAGAAGAGAGGAAACCGAAGATATATCATCATGGAGATAATGCAACTGTGCTCATCGATAAACTTCAAACTGATGGAAACAAGACTTTGGATATATTCTTCTCTGGTTTCGGAAATAAGCTACATTTCACTCATGTGATGCTGTATTTAGCAAACATGAAACATGATGGCTACAAATATGTAAACAAAAATTACACTGGCCAAATGAAAAACATAACAATGAACAATGGTGGTCTCAGTTTTCTCCTACTAAATGTCAATTTTATGGACAGTGGAAATTATACAGTCTTCGAATATTCCTGGGAGAAAGGAAAACAAAGTATTCTTGTCACACGTATGTATTCTCTTCACCTTCATTGAATACCAAGAAAACAAATTGTGCTAACACTCGTGTATGCAAGTATTCATACTGCGTGTCAGTTTTCCTAGCGTTTTGATTGGAAGACGTTCGGATAAATACAATCACGTTTTAATTAATTGGCAATCTGCCTTGACAACTTTCAATTCACAACTCTTATTAACTAATAACCATGACTTCCAAATCTTGTCTGTAATTTGTGTAAGAAAGATTTTTGTTAGACGACTATTCAAACTTCTTACATCGAGATATATTTAATATCGAAATAAATTTAAGAGAGTCACCAAAGAAATTTTGCCGCTATGGCAATATGACCATCTTGATTAGATTTTACATTTTATTCAGTGGAGTTTTCAAACGTACAGTCATATCACCATGATACATCATATCCGTTTGGTTACGACCGCTTGGTTATTGTAGGGGGTGGGAGGCAAGTCTTGGCTGGGATAGAGTACAGGAATATGTACTAAAATGCGTGGGATTTGCCGTGACGAGACATGTAAGTAGATCAAGTTTCATGTTAAAAATCAATAACATTTAGATTTCTATTTTAAATTACATATTGCCTCAGTCTCATTGCGTAATGATAGATTTTTTAATCAAAACATGTCAGTTTAAAAACTATGCTAACCATAGAGTATTTCACGGTCAGCCGTAACATGATTTTTGTCACTAAAAGGGTCCTTTAAATTAGTCCACAATTCAATTTGTTCGTTTCTTTCTGGATATAATGTTATTTGTTTTCTGGGGGTTGGAGCGGTTGGGGGAGGGAGTGGTGTTCGTTTGGGGGGTCTCAACGATGCTAATGTAACAAATAATTTTTGTTCATTCTATTGATGTAAATCAGCCGTATAATGGTCGAATATCTTTAGAATACGTTTACCGTGAGCAAACCTAGGATCTATTTTACCCACATGAGAGTTTTAGATGTTATGGTTTTACAATTCCCTTTTGATAGCCCAAACGGCGGCAGCTTATCCCAGGTTTCTCTAGTGAAGCAAGTAAGAGTGCTTAACTCACGCTAAATGTGACGTCAATCCACCGCACGTTAAAAACGCCACCAGTTACTGGTACCCATTTATAGCTGGAACGACAGGATACAGCAAGGTAAACTGACCAACGATGATGGTATCCATTTACAGCTGGAACGACTGGATCTAGTATGTTCAACCGCCCAGTAGATGGTGATATCCATTTACAGCTGGGTCGACTGTATCCAGCCAGGTTAACAGCCCAGCGGATGCTTGTAATAGTCTACAGCTGAGATGATTGGATACAGCAAGGTAAACTTCCAAAGGGATTCTGGTACTTATATTCTGGTACTTATTTACAGCTGGGACGACTGGTTACAGCAAAGCTAATGGTTCAGCGGATGCTGGTTACCATTTACAGCTGGGACGACATTATACAACAAGGTTAAAGTACCAGCAGATAATGGTATCCATTTACAGCCGAGCCGACTTAATCCAGCAACGTTAAATGCCCAACGGATGTTAATACCACTTTACAACTGAGACGACTGGATTCAGCACCTTGAAATTCTCAGCTCAAAAACGCATACATTAGTGGCTAGGGCGAAACTGGAACCTACAAATTCAAGAAAAATAAATTTAACGTCGATAGCTGTGAGGACAGATATGTGAACTGATATTTGTAATAGATCTGAGACTTATTCTTTTATTGATACAAGCACTGAAGTTCAGATATTTTTCCCTATTACAACTCCAATTTATTTCATTCCTTTTCTATGTCTCAGATTATCTGGACAGTTGATGAACCGATGATCATGCCGTTCATGTGTAATAACACGAACACATCTTCAATTAAATTTGAAATGCTTCAGCTCAGCGATTCCTTTACCTTTGGAATCTATAACGTGGCACAGAAGAACTGTACCGATGTTATAAACAAGTATATGAATCGCATTGAAAGCTGTGTATTAAATGAAACGAACTTTTATCTCACCCTTAGAAAATTGACTTGGTTTTACAAGAGCAACTACATAGCCTGGGATGACAAGGGGTTCCTTTTGGATTCGATAGTTTTCGACATTCCAGGTAAATATTTCTTGCGACTTTATTGAATAACGTGTACCCTACTTTCAGAATTTTGGCCATTACTGACTTTATACAATGAATCTTACAGAGGAATATTATTGTTTTAAAGAGCCGTTTTGATAATAGTTTAAGGTCTTTGCATGCCTACACGTTTATATTAAGATTATAAATTTGCATAGTTGTAGAGTTACACGTTTATATATAGGTTATAAATCTCTCAGTTTGGGAATGGTTCGATAAATCGAAGTTATTCTTGCTTTCATGGCATGAAGGGCACAGGGTTTCCACTAAATGGGACCTCAGTCCATTGTAGATCAACCCTGGGTGACACAGGTAAAAACCAGCATCCGTATTTTAAATAGTCTTTACCACGATAATTTATTTCAGCCATAATTTTTTGTTTGCTTGATTGAGTGATTATACGCATTTTAAAGAATAGACGAAGAGCTTCAGACAAGTAAAAAAAAAGTTGGGTAATTTATAGAATTAAATAATATATTTTGTATTTTAAAATCCATATTAACTAAATTTGACAAATTGTAAAAATTAATCAGAAAGATTTTTCATTTTGGAGTTTCCTTCGGTTTGATCTTTTGTCGATGTGCTCAGACAATTTGTTTAATACGTGAACACCGGGCCTCCATGCGTGTTTGGCCTTTGCGAAAGGTTTATCATTTGGATTATCAGCAAATCCGGAAGAAACGGCCCCGATCCGATACAAGATTATCAAAACTGGGAGTGGTTAATATTGCTGTTTATTAAAATAACCGTAACTCTCATGTCAGTAATGATAATCTCTCTCTCTCTCTCTCTCTCTCTCTCTCTCTCTCTCTCTCTCTCTCTCTCTCTCTCTGTGCATTCTCGTGTACGACAGCTTATGGCAAACGTAATGCCGTTATACATTTTCATAAAATGTAATGCACTAGTCGCTCTTTATTAACTAAACACGACCTGTTGCATATCGTTGTGAACAAGTTAATTACATATAGCAGATTTTTCGAATTGTACTTTTCTTCAATTTATTGAATGGTAGATTCGAATGCAATTAGTACATCGTGGTATGTAGCTTTCTTTTTGTCTGCGTTTATGTTTGTGTCCCTTTGTCCTCTCCATTCATTTCTTTGCCCGTCCAGAACTCACCTCAGCTGATGAAAGAAATAAGGAACCGTAAATCAAATTTTGAAAATAGCTATATTTGTAAGAAAGACAACCGTTTACAAATAACTTGGCGCATTTTGGTGGAATTAAGACACTTACCGATTGGGTTTGCAAATAACTTGACGTATTGTGAAGGAATTATGATCCTGACTGATTGGGTTTACAAATAGCTTGGCGCCTATTGGTGTAATTATGATTATTGCTGATTGGGTTTACAAATACATGGCGCACGTCGAGCACTGAGATGGAATTAAGACCCTTACCAATAACTTTATGCATTTCGGTAGAGTTATGATCCATACTCGACCGATAATATGGGCCATGTGTTACCATCCAGTCATTTCGATACAACCGGGGAAACATTATGGCTGCAAAAAGTAGTTTTTTTTTATACAACCGCTGCGGGGCTATATAGCAATCATCATGTCCGTCAATCAGTCCTTCCGCCCGGTACTCGTTTGCGCAACTAGTCCCGCGGTTTTTGATGCATTGCCATGAAGTTTGGTAAATATTATGGTCATCACCTGAAGATAGCATATCGACAAATCCCTTTCCTCAGCCAATTTATTGTGAGAGTTACTGACCTCCTTGTGTTTTTAGCAGTGTATGACAAAATATCGTTACTGCAACTTGTCCCGTCTTTTTTGTGAACTGCTTTGAAATTCATCAGATATTATGGATATCACCTGAAGAATCGCATATCAAGAAACATGATAATGTATGTCCACATCCAATGACAGAATATGTTTTGTATTATTTATAATGGAATGAAATGAAGATGTTTCATATCGCCAAATAGCACTTCTATTATGTAATACATTTCTATTATTTTTACTAACCAGATTTTTTTCTCTTTTGATATATCCATGAACTATCTGTATATATAAGTTTAGTTGCATCACCCCAAACAGCATCTATAATTATTTTTATGTAATAATTATTTGAATTATATCTATCTATTTATCTATCTGCATGTCTATCTATCTGTATGTATGTATGTATGTATGTATGTATGTATGTATGTATGTATGTATGTATGTATGTATTATGCAAGTATGTATGTAGGTATGTATGTCATCCTGTATATATTTCATCAATCTGTGGTAACCTTTTTGTAATATCAGAACACATGTATTCATTTGCAGGGAAGTCAATATGGCTCTTTGTCTCTTTAATAGTGGTCGTAGTTGTAGCTGTTTGCCTGGCTATCATAACCGTTGTACTGATGCTTCGACAAAGGAAGGTAGTATCAAACATTGGCTACAGGTTCCATTCAAATGTTTGTATCTTAAGAGGAAAAGAATAAGGAAAATATCACATAAATTTCCCTAATATATTTTCGTGGATGAAACATCACACACTTTTGACCACAGAGGCGCAAGTCTTTGATCTGAAGTTTATACCTGAGCTATTTCTACGTGCCAATAAAGGCAATCTGGAATCAACTGATGATTGATTAATTGATTAATTGATTCTTGTTGAACGGCACATCAACACATGATAGGTTATATCGTCGAGGAAATTTGAGTACAGAGTACTATCAGTTCTTATCGATACATAACTTGTCTGCATAAGCACGATTTATCAGATCTTAAATTGACTCGACACTCTCTAGTCCAAAAGTCCATACACCTATCCCAAACGTGTTAAAATTAATTAAAAACCCGATTTTTAAGTCTCTTAAATTCCACTTGCACGAAACTTACTTCATAAACTTTTGGGTCAGAAGATATTAAAAACCATTTATCTTAATTCCTATTACTTAATCACAAGGTAACAATCCGGTACTCCTCATTGTATTCGTCAATATATTGCAGGAAAGGGGCCAACAGAGGAAGAAATCACTTGGTAAGATTAATTCAGAATATATCGGAATATATCATGATACTTGTTTTTACACGCACTAAACTGTCTGTGTTTCAAAAGATAAGAGTGATATGAAATTAGACCATGGTGGGTAATAAGCCTTCTAATAGGAAAATGAATTAGCTTCATTAAACCAACACAAAATAAATAAATCACACGTGATACTTATGCTTAATTATTCTCAGAAAGCTACAGTTATCTTTGTTGAGACATAAGGAAACAAACGATCGCACACAGAAAAAGATACTCCAAGATGACTAGACTAGGTAAAAATTGATTTAGAATAATAAAGCAGTAGTTATTCGAATAACGAGCAAAGGAATGGAGGAATTAAATTTATCAATTTTAAACAATTTAAATAATGATAAAAACATGAATGAACCCGAAAAGCAAAATCCACAATTCAACATCACCGACGAAAAACAATAACCTCATGTGTTTAAGGCTTGCAAATTTAGTGTAACAAAGCATTAACAAAAACTGGCATGTAACTATTACTTTATTTTACCTTGATATGATTTCTGGTTTTAAAAGCAAGCGGAAAATTGAACTTTTATATTTTGTCGGAAAGAAACAACTCTTATTGCTTCCACAAATAGATAGATTAAGTAGTTATTAGAAATTGAAGATGTTTTATTGTTCTCAATAAAGTGAAATCATGACATTCATTATGCAGCATTTATGTGCAATGTCTTGAAACTAATTCTGCTTCACACACACACTCTGTATTATGTACGCTACCTAATCATAGAAAATGTTCACTAGCAAAAGGCATCAACGAGTGTACAAAAATAAATTGAGCGTAAGAAGTAGAATACGTCCGTAGGAATAATATTTGGCCTTCATATTTAAATGTAAAATGAGGATTTGGGTTACTCAGAGGAGACTGAAGACTGTGTGTTTTGTTCAGCCAGTTAAATTTTGTATACATGTGTTACATGGGATTGTACGAGACAGGATGTTTCCAGCTATATGATTTGCTCAGCCAGTCAAATCTTGTGTACATGTGTTACATGGGATTGTACCAAGCATGATGTCTCTAAATATGATTTTGTTTGTTCCGGGCGCTTACATATAGTGGTTATGTTGAATCAAACCAATGACCTGGATAAAGAGGGTATAGGAGATCATAACAAATACACAGAGGCTATTTAGAAGTAATAATGTCTCGGAAACCATGGACAGTTTCCTGTAAAACTGTGCGATCAAAGTCAGAAACAGGAATCACAATCAATGCATAACTGATACTCGGGTGTACCTAACTCTTCACCAAATCAATCACCACAGAAACAAGGTACTGTAAATTTACACTCGAAGGTTTTTCAGATACAGAGACAGAAAGTGCAGGCGCTGATTATTTTAGATATAAGAAACGAGGTCAAATCAACAAATAACTTATTGAAGTAACTCAGTCATTGAATGGAAGAACTGCATCATACCAACAAGAGGCTTGAGAAGGAAAACTCTGAATTAAAGGAAACTGTTGCCGATTTGAAAAACGTCGTGGTTCCAGTGGAAAAAAAACTGAGAAAACAAATGAAGAAAAAATAGGGAGAAACGAACACATCTCGTGGGGGGAAATTTTATCTTTTATGGACTTGAAGAATCAGGTAGAGAGACATGGGAAGAAATTCAAAAAAAAATTTGCATGTATATTGAAGATGCACGATACAAATATTTCAGCGGAAAGGATCCATAGGCTAAGTTCAAAATCCTCATCACGGCCAGTACTAGTGAACTTCACACGTTATAAGCACAAAACAATGATTCTAGAAAAGTATAGACAAAGTAGAAAAGAAGCAATGTACACAGAAGGAATATATGCAACTGAGAATGGACAAGTACACATCCTTCACCAAATCGGCATCTCTGCAGATTTTCAGGTGAGATTTAGAAACACTCGAAAACAAACCTCCAACCTTTTTAAACAACAGTTTGAGAGAGAATAAGGTGGCATATTTGCGATATGACAAACTTGCTGTAGATGGTACAGTGCATGTTTATGATGAGACAAAAAGAGTAAAATTCCATCTTCTGGATAGAATCAGGCCGAGGCCCATTACACCATAAGCTGAGCGGAATTAATACTTTTATCAATTCAGTAGATAATTCTGATATTGATGTAAACCAACATGGATGGAAATTTCTTACATAGAACATACCAGGGCTGGGGAAAAGTTAGATGGAAACAAAGAATGCATAGAAAAATGTGATTGTTTTTTAAATTTTATTAAACAATATAACTTCCTTGGATTTCTTAAGACTAGGGCAAGTAGCGCTTATCAGTTTAGTCTAATGGAGTACAAAACATGTGCATGTGTAAGAACTAGACCAAGTAATGCTCTTACCTTACAATGCTATGCTAATTGTAATATACTCTATGCCTGAAAATGTATCTGTGCAATCGGGAGAAGAGAATTTGTCTATTGTTGAAAATGACAGGGACAGTTCTAAATGTTTGGATCCAGGTGTTCCTTTCTTGTTTGGAGGAGATTTCAATTTTTATACAACACAGGAAAATGACTTTTCAGTTCCTTGAGAATATTGATTATGTTGTTGACACTATACCCATAAGTAGGTCAAACATGAATACAAGGGAACCCAATCAACATGGATATGCTTTTTGAGAGTTTTTTTAATCCACTAGACTTACAATAGTTAATGGAAGGTCTGGAATGGACACAAACATTGAATCCTTTACATACTATTATAATAATTCAGCATGTCCCTTCGATTATTTACTGGCAGACAGCCAATTGTTTCAGGCGATCAAAGAATTGGATGTCAAAGAGAGGTTAGAATCAATACGTATGCCATTACATTTTACTCTGAATCTCAATATCAAGTCTGGTCCAGAGGAAGAAAGTGAAGAGGAATATAGTCACTTAGAAAAATACAAATGTACAAGGTCACATGAGTAGGAGACCCAGATTTCTTCATGCTTGAATGACTTCTTTTTATCTTTCTCTTATCATCAATGTTTTCGTAATATTGATAAAAGGAGCTTTGATGCAGCATTAGACTCTTCTGTAGAAATCATTACTTCAGCTACGGATAGAACTGGTATGAAAAGAGTTGAAAAGAATTCCCCTTTTCAGATCTCCGTGCGAGTACAAAAACAGAAGTGGTTTGATAAAGAATGTAAATGTACTAAAAGAGTGGCAGTGAAAGACGTAAGAAAGTTTAGGTTTAATAGATCTGCACATAACTTGGAAACTTATAACACCCTTAAAAGAACTTACAGGAAGTTAACTGCAGAAAATAGAGGTCAATATGAAACTACATAACAAAATAGGCTAGTTTCAGCTCTTAAAAATAAAGATTCAATAGCATTTGGAATTTGCTTAAAACAAGATCATGTCGTGGTCAACAACATATTTTTAAACTAGGATGGTTTGAGCATTTTCAGAGTGCATTTAATCTTCCTAACCTTCACTCATATGATACATCATACTCTTTGAATAATACAACATGTGATAATCTTGATACAAACATCACCGAAGAAGAGGTAAGGAAAGCAATATATGATATGAAATACATTGTACCATTATTAATATAGAAAATGTGTTTAAGCTGTTTCTTCTACGTTATGCGGATGATCTTGTATTACTGGCTGACACTGCAATCGAAATACAATTGTTATTAGATAGATTTAACCAGTACTGTGACTATTAGATACTTAAGGTAATTCTTGATAAAACTGAGATAATGGTTTGCCGCAAGGGCGGTTATTTAAGGGTTAATGAAAACGGTATTTGGGGATAATAAACTTAACCTTACTTATTATTATAAGTACTTATCAGTTATTTTATCATCAAGGGAGTTAGGAGCAAATGTCAAATAACATGAACAGAACAAGCATGTAAGGCAATGTATGCTTTGAAAAGTAAATTGATTAAATTAGCAAAATTGTCTGTAAATATTTTATTCAAAATTGTGTATACTAAAATGTTGTCTATTTTGACTCCTGCCTCTCAAGTATGGGGCTTTAGTGACGCCCATGATGTAGAAATAGTGCATAATATTTTTGTAAATATGCATTACAGTTAGGCAAGTCAAGTATTAACTGCTTCGTTCGTGGAAAATTAGGTCGTAGCGCTCTTAAATCTATGTATATTGTCAGACCTGTCAAATATTAGTTGAAATTACTTAAAATGTCAGATACTCGGTTGCCAGAATTGTGCAATAAATTCTCTTGGCTTAAGGGTACAAGAAATAGCTGTGCAATTTGGGCTCATAATGTTAAGAAATGTTTACTGAGTTATGGTTTTGGGGAGCCATGGTATAACTATTATAAAATAGTAAGTACATATTCTCGCTATATTTGTTCTGGTTTTACTCACCTCATATTTGTTTGTTTCTGTAATATGTAGGTATGTAATTTGGGCCGGTGGCCTATATTACTGAAATAAAATATTCTTCTTCCTATATATCTACCTCGTAGCTGATAGTACCAAATACTAGTGTCCAAGTTACAAGTTACAAAAATGATTTTGTGAATTAAAAGGGGAACAATGGAACTGTAGGACCTAATCAGTAGTCAGACGCTTTTAATATATGATTGTATATTAATATCCCTTTGACTAAATCGTAGATACCAGTCGTAGTCGGAGTTTTTGTAGTGCTCCCTTTAGGAGCAATTATATATTAAGGTTTATACTATTATCGGATTCTAATTTCATATTTGAAATTAATTGATATGGCGCTTGATCATTGAATTATAATTTCTTAAATACAAAATATGACTATAACAAACCGATACCTTATGAAACTGAAAACTCATTTAGAATCTTTTCCACTTCCTTTAATCGACATTAGCTCTGATCCAGACTTGAGGATGGGCCCAGCTTCCAATACTATTGTCCAAAGTGGTGATGCTGATGAAAGGGAATATGAGGAACCGCATAGCAACAGGATTGAATTGACTGAATATGTAGAATCTATTTGTAATTCTCTCTCTCTCTCTCTGTTTTCTCTCTCTCTCTCTCTCTCTCTCTCTCTCTCTCTCTCTCTAGGACAGAGTATATATATATATATATATATATATATATATATATATATATATATATATATAAGTTCCTTAAATAAATTCACTTGTAAGAATGAAGCTACTGTCCAAGATCCTACCTTGAACGTTGTAAATATATTCCTAATTACTCTGAAATAAGGTATATATAATTTTCCAGGATTATCCTTACAGTGTATGTGTTCATTAAACATCTTAACAAACTTCGGACACATTTTGAAAACACAATTACTGTACGTATACTTTCCAAAGGGTTTCCACAACTTGGCGCATTGTCGAAATTCTTGACTACTTTCCAGTCGTAGATTACCTATTCACCTTTCGAACATGTTCTAAAAAAGAACACAATGATGAATATCGGAGTAAAGATACTTCTAATGTATCTCTTACAAATACAAACACGTATTGCATAGTACATGGTGGGGCCGATCATTTCATTGTCATGAGAGTATAATGTTTTCATCATGAATTCGCTAGAGCTTAATATATAAATCATCTTTATTATGTTTTACTTCTCATTATTATTATTATTATTATTTACAGGCATTGTAACAGAAAACACAGAATACCACAATCCAGGGTAACTCTGTATAGATAAATAGTGGTCGGCTTGTTAAATGGATTAATGAACTGCTAAATAAATGAACTGATGATACATTGATTTATTAAGAAAATTGTTTTCATCTGTATAATGCAAAACAAAAGAAACTGACTTCATACTTAATCTAAATTTCTTCAATCAAATGTTGATGATGACAACTGATCATACTATCTGACACACATCTGTAAATAATAATATGTTGATACATGTAAAACGATAGAGAGATGAACGGACTAACGAACAGACAGATGGTACATACATACATACATACATACATACATACATACATACATACATACATACATACATACATACATACATACATACATACATGCATACATACATACATACATTTCCATATACAGAAAGACACAGAATGAGTGAGTAGGTGACATAGCCTGCTACAAATTATACCAGGTCATGCCGTCAATGGGTGATATTTGAGCAAAAGTGTAGAACAACCTAAAATTTAAATTAGCGAGACGAATTAGCGAGATTCACTTATTTGAATAAACGGGAAAACACTGCAGTCTAATGAGCAATATAAGAAGGAAAGGGCTACATGAGGGAAACCGGGGTAATATAACATTGATAGCCATGACTGGGTTTCTCTGATTCATCCCTATGCCTTTGTTCAGAAATTGGTAATAATATTGACGCGTCAGTGCAAAATCAACATGTGGTAATGTTAAAATCTAAGCCAAGCTAAAACTATACCGAATCGAAATGAGGGAGAACATATTTTAAATTCAATACTTCATCTCCTTTGATGCAGTTTTATCGACTTACCATTAGAAGATTGCCATGAAATCATTTCCGTTAATTCTGCAATGACACGTACGCTTGAGTATCTTTCACCGTGATATTGGCTGGGTTTTCTTCTTTCTTTTTTCTTAATTGATCTCTCGTGCATCTGATATGTTATAAGCGATTAAAATTAGGATTCAGAGACTGCACTTGTATCTTCTTCTATCTATTTTTGTTCCTGATCATGGTACATTGTCTCATGGGCTTTTGGGTTTTTTTCTAAGCACTTGGTGCTTCTTTTGTTAATATATTTTACTTTCTGTCAAAATATGTCTCACCCCGTTAAGCTCACTCGTAAAGATCCCCATACCAGGGTTTCGCCTGTACAACAGGACCTATGTGCAAATTAGGCCCCAACGTTGTCCGGTGATGGAAACATCTCAGTGATGTGCATGAGAAATGATTTGGGATTCTAATTTTACATTTTGCACGTGATTACAACACATGAATTAGTCCTATCAAATTGGACAAATTTAAAGATTGATATGTTGGACCAAAATAAGCACAGGTCTTACCGAGAGTCACATATTATTACCTCAAATTTTGATTTTTATGTCTATTTATCTAAGGCTCGTACTTGGATGAAATGCATCATAACCATATTCAAAAGTATAATTTAACCCAATTTCTATCATTTACTTAGCAAACCAAGGATAAAATTAGTATCATTGAAAAGCAATAAAATCCTCTTATTTGTATATACTGACAGATAGATAGATTGATTGACGAGACTTACCATAATGGCGTTACATTCCTTTTCAGAGCATCATGTAGCAACGTCTATGAAAAGCTTCATTCATATGAAAATCAAGGAAACAATATGTACAGTTATTTAAGACCAGGACACATCATAGAGGTATGCAATAGATCTAACACATGATTGAATTAGTAAACTAATAAGCATATTATTTTCCATTATCTTTCAAACATGTAACGATTGTTCAATCCATATTTCCATATTTCGCACCCTGACTGGAATTATTTTGGTGTCAATATTCTCAGATGCTCTGAATTGAACTTGTATATACATATCCAGGTTAGTTTGAATTTCACTCATACTATATAGCTAAAAATATTTGGAAAGTGCAAAAGAGGGATGTGAATTAATAAATACAAAAATCGCAATCGTGTATTTTTCTGAGTCAAGGAAGAGCTCGTTTGATACGGCGTATGAATACGTCTCGCCCTGAAGCCATTAGTGTATCATTACGTCATATCAAACTAGTTATTTCCACCGTCTCTGCACAAAACACTATGTAACTCTGTGTACGTATCGCTTAATGTTTCTTCCTTATTGCCGGTTTTGTTTGATACGAACTTCGGATAATAGGAAATAAATTCTGACGCTACGCTCGAGTTCTTATTAGCCGGAGAAAACCTTTTATATAAATGTGCATTCGTATGTGTTAAATACCAAAAGGTACAAATCTAAATACAGACCTACTTGCAGTAGTTATTCGTCATAAATGTTTCACATATTAACTGGTTATTAGCAATCATAAAAGCCAAATTGCATTTGACCACAAAACGCTCTAATTTTGAACAGTCCTAAATATCAGATGCACAAGTCGAGCACTATGTGACAAAATTAACTAACTCCCATTTTGAATATGTTGTATCATGAATGAATGAACAGTTTTCTGAGCATCTTATTAAAAACAAAGTTTGTTTCCTTTCAAATGTTATCGTAATTTTGGATAGGTAATTTTTAAAATACTACTTTATTCCAAGAAAAAGATTTAAAATCAAGATTTTAAAACATTCCTTTATCGATATTACTTAAAATGCAGAAAATTGTTTTCTGTCAATGCTTTTTGTGTAAATAACACCGTTTGCTTGAATTATATTTCCTGCTATTTCCAGACATAAACAGAAGAAAGTATGGTATGATTCGATGTTAAACTGTCTCCAGATTTGTGCGGCAAATAGAAAGAGTATCAGTGCTTTCAAATGCAACATAGATTCTGTATGTGAACCTACACCAACTTGATTCTTTTCAAATATGTACCTTCTCGATGCAAGACTGTTGATTTGGATAGCTTCTACTGCCATTCGGCTTTATGGACATCTCCAAAAATACAGCGAAGCACCACATTATCATTTGTTTAGAAAGTTTTTTCTAACTTTAATCACGTAATATATATAATGTTTGCTGCGTCATCAAGTGTACAAAAAAGTTCCATTGACAAAAATGTTAACACTGAAGTTTGCAGGATATAATCAGTGGTCTCAGCCCTTTCCAGGCCAACTGACTGGCTGGCAAGATATCTGTTTGCTTATGTACAATATGACGTGCCTTTAAGTGGTATTCCTCTCGCCTATTTTACAATCTATTGATTCAGAAGAATACATGTATTGTTTCAATTTAAATACTAGCACCTTCCTATTTACAGAAGGATTACGGAAGGATTACGGAAGGATTCTAATACAGGATACCATTCATAAACTTAAATTCCAAAGGTTTCTTTATCAGGCTACGAATGTATCATTCCAGCATCAAGACATATATAATACTTTTTTAATTAATTGTGGGTTAATATACCATCAAGAGTTACAAATTAGTTTTCATCTTTCTTTGTTTCCTTCTGTGTTAATTGGTTTGATATGTTTTCTTTTCTATTTTTTTATACCTTTTCTGTTCAACTTTCATTGAACATATTCTTACCATCGCACATGTCCCGTATGGTACCTTTACATATTATGTTATATATCGTTCTTCCTTTTACATAATTCTGTATGTCTGTGCCCTTAGTTTGGCATTGAATTATTAAAATTAGATTGCAACTTGTTCATCATTTGGATATTGAGACGAAAATGAAATTCTGATATATATCTGCAAGTTTGTGTTCACTAGCCTTCAGTATAATTCACATCTTAGACTTGTAATCTCTTATGCACAATATAATAACATATATTGTTAATAATCTTGTATTGTTTCTGGTTAAGACTTCTTTTACAGAAAACGTGTTTTTGGATTTGTTCGGGGGGGGGGTTTGGGGGGGTCGTAAATTTAAATATTGTGCTAGGTGAATCATCCACATACATATCATTGTTAGTTGAATTGAAAAATTTTGATAATATCAATACATAGACACTTTTGTATCAAAGTTCTTCCCGCACTTTGGTGTTTTATTGACTGATGGCTTTAAATTATCGAATAAAGTTATTGACAATGTAGTTGTAACAATTCAATACATGATGTAATTCATATATACTGACACATACTTTGCATAAATGCTAGTAGACCTATCAATTAAATCATCTTGCTATTATTTTTAATTCTTGCGTTATTCTTTTATTGTAGAATGATCCGTAAAATAGAATTTACAGGTATATTTGAATTATTTGTATAAAACTTTGTGTGGGTTTCATATCTGTCAGCTACTGGTTTTAACCTACATAAACTGAGCTTCTACTACTACTGCTACTACTACTACTACTACTACTACTACTACTACTACTGCTACTGCTACTACTACTACTACTACTACTACTACTGCTACTACTACTACTACTACTACTACTACTACTACTACTACTGCTACTACTGCTACTGCTGCTACTATTACTATTGCTGCTGCTGCAACTACTATTACTACTACTTCTAATAATAATAATAATAATAATAATAATAATAACAACAACAACAACAACAAAAATAATAACAAACACGCAGAGAAACGACTGCACACGATCTAAAACTATTCCAACTCGTGTTTCCTGAATTCAAATTTATGCAGAAAAGTTAATCACAGAAAGGCGTTTTAGAAATACATTACGATGCAAGTTAAGGTAATTGGGCTAATCATGGTCTTGTTGGTCCTAAACTACACATAACTTTCGATGTATACACGCATACAAACTCTCTTGTATCAGAATAATAGAGTTTGAAATATGCATGTTCTTTTAAAAAAGGCTAAACATAGTTTTGATCTCGGAAAATGTCTTAACACAATCTGTTTTATTACATTCCATTTTAAGTAGTGTTGGCATTTCCGATTACACTGAGTTCCACTTTATCCACCACAGTCAACCTCTCGTTTATTTGCAAGAGTCTTGCACAATGCAAACAGAAACATTTACTTTTCGAATACTTATCTTCCTGTTTTATCCTTCCAAATTACCGCTTTTATTACTTGTACAATTGTAAGACGTTTACGTTACACATATATTGTGGTTTGGTCCAAATAACAAATAAATAAAGAGCGATGTATTTACACTTTGCATGCTTGATATCCACGAGTCATTTAACAGAGCACATGCAGGACAAACAATATAGTGTCGAGAAGAAGTAAGTTTGTAAAAATAAAACAGTTACAAATTGCTAAAATTTTAAAACTTCTGCCTAACAGTGTGGAAGTCAAAACATGCTGCATGAATGTGCACTACTATCCGTGGGAATTTGAAAGTTTCACAGTTCAGTCGAGGTTCAGCAGCTTATCTCTGCAATTTCTTCTATATGAACGATGTCACACAACAATTATGTGTCTGATTTTCCAAAGCTTGTTTTTAGGGTTTTCATTCCACATATTTTGACAAACAGATAAAACATGTCCATTATTGTAATACGTCAAGTCACTGGGTGACTGCAGGGCAGCTTTAGGTTTTGTACCGGCTCTTTACTTACCTTTAATACTGATATGACTGGTCAGCAAAATCATATGCATAAATAGATTATATTTCTATAAGACTTGAGATAATTAAGAAGTTGTCCAATTTAAGGTTTTGTAAGGCTTCCAGTTTGGAAAGTGAATCCGAAAGGTAATGAAATGAGTTTTTGCACAGCTTTTAATACTGTTCAATGATAATTTAGAATGGCTCTAACTTCGACGATAAACAGGGAGGCTATAACCGGTACCCAGCTAGAGATGGTCTTTTTGGGTGTTACGTCAGCACCGAAACCTTGTCTCCATGTTTCGAACACTCTGTATACACTTTGGTCACTATCGCATGGTCTTATTTCGTTGGATGAAACGATTGGAAAAGACCATTTTTTTAAATTGGCAAAGAACAAGAATATTAATGGGTTATTTGTCATCGTCTAAGCTAATAACAATTTTATCATTACCAACCTTAACCAAATATTTTTCCAGCTCCAATATCAGAGTAATCGATATGTATAGCTGTGTCTTTCCGGTCATTATATCAGCTGTTTTTTAAAAATAAATATCATCTAATTTATGTAATTCTTCATCAATTCTTTGGAACTGGTTGTCAATGAAACTTATAATAAAAAGTTTTTGTTTTATTGCCAGTATAATATATCTTCATCTGACCAATGGCCATATTCTGTGAAACTTTTTCTATATAATATATATATATATATATATATATATATATATATATATATATATATATATATATATATATATATACAATCAAAAACTAGAAAATCAAGTTTATTACAAAATACAAAAAGCTATAAAGAAAAAACATCTGAAAAAGTGTCTGCCAAACAGGCAGCCTTTGAAACCCAACAGGCAGCCACAGTTGAAAAGGTGTTAGCTAAACAGGCAACCAAAGCTGAAAATCAAGCAGTCACAGTCGCTAAAAATCACCTAAGTTACCTAAATGTATGGACACTTCACTTACAAGGGTTCCCTAATGTTTTTTTAACAAGTAGCGTCAACCACAAACTTTGAAACTGACTCTTCCAGATTCTAATAAGTAAGTGGGCCTTTCTGGGCAGATTTGGAAGACGCGGCGTCTTCCTGTGACGAGTTGACTTGTTGTGGCTTTAAGTAAGGCTGTTTAATCATTCTGCACATCTGTAAAGGCATCTCTTTGATGCATTGTTTGTGCTTTTTGATGCATTGCTTTGTGCTTTTGTGAAGGTGATTATGTCATCGGGTAAATTCCCGACATTTCCACAGATCACAGATCTGGTTCGCTGAAGGACTTCTTTTTGCCTAATTATTATTTTAAACTATTGAGGTTCGAAGGAATTATCAATTTCCCAGATAAATATTTTTTGACACATTAGGACCAAAATCAATTGGAAAAATTCCTCCGTTAGGGTTTGGGTTTATAATGACAATGAAATTCATAGCATATGGTCTTATGAATACAAATGATATGTACTGAGTTGGCCATTTATATCATTTCATTAAAACAGATTGAATTAAAGATATGTGGTCGCTGGGTAAATGTTACGCTTTGATAATCTACAGTAGAGCAATGTACAGATAGTTTCATGTATGTGTCATGAAAATAATACTTCCGTCACAAATATTGTTTGCTATGTATAATGCTATAGCACACACATCTACACTATACACTTCCTAGTTCTGTCTAAGATGAATTGTTTGATCTAGATAGTTTTAACTTCCTCTCCACAAGGGTATTTGTAAGAGTGTTCATGTGACATGCTGAAAGCATTGTTTTGAGGGTCATTTTGTGATAATTATATTCTACAATAGTGTACTCAGGAAAGGTTGAAATCAACTGAACTACATCTTTTCGAAAAACTTCGTAATGTAGTCAAATGAAATTTGGTAAGCATCTGTGCATGCATATGTAGATCAAGTGACTCGATTTCTATCCCACTAAAGCAATTTTTCTATTTTTAAAAAGAATTTTGGAATTATTTGGGACTTGTTGTCTGAACACAAAATCTAGTTTTATTTTATATCCTTTCTAGATGTGACTGTAATCTGTACAAAAACCACGTGCCATTTGGGTCGATAGCAGAAATGCTTACTGCACGGACAGAGAATAGTATCCTCAAAAAGACCAGAGAAACAACCGAACACATTTTACGACCAGGCAAAAAGTTTTGAACGAATTTGTATTTGACTTTTATTCTAAAACGTCAGCTTTTCTTCGCCATAAGCATTAAAAGTTCATACCTTTTTATCAGTACATGAATGATACAATTGAAAATTTCATTTTATGTGCTGCCAAAATTTGCAGCTAATGCCTATTTAATTTTAGGCATTAAAAAGTCATAGCTCGAAAACAAGCGATAAGAAATATACTGAAAAAATCTCAGTTAGAGGAAGAAGACGATTTTAGATATTTAATGAAACCGAGACTAGCACCCGTAACCATATAATGTTTTAAGCACGACTATTTATTTCAGACCTTTTTCTCAAAGATAAAATCAATAAGTTCAGTCACAATAAGGGAGGGTTATCAAATATTTTATGTGGCCAGACAGTACTTTTCTTCCCTTCCATATGCGTTTTTAAATGTATTATATAATAGTGTAAAGTAGCTTTTTATTTGAACAACCACAGTTTGTTGCATTTGGTGGCGAACATGTTAACTTCATGCAACGAAGAATTAATACGTTTTGTCTGCACATATGTTTGTCGTTTGTCCCTTGGATTTTTTTTTTTTTTTTTTTTTTTTTCCACTCATGTATTTTCCTCGAAAATCTACATCAGCTATACATCTATACATTAAAAATTCCTACTTTTTGATAAAGTAATATTTATAATTGTAAGAGTAGTAACTGATTGGAATTACAATTTATTTGGCATATTTTGATGGAATCATGACCCTTATTTGACCGAGAATTTGTTGGGTGTGTCTATCCGGTCAAAAGTTACAACTACAGATCAAATTTGTATATATTTTTCGTATATTGTTCAGTGTCAGTGTGATTTATTTTTACAATGTTAAGCCAAATGTTTCTGAAGTTTTCTCTCTCACTTGTTAAATTGACTCATAATTTACAAATATTACCTGTGGTGCGGTGGGATACGTTTCTTTCATCTACAAACATCTATATCAAAATTTAATAAACCATCGCTCACTTAATAAAGGTAAACGACGGACTACCGACTGTTGACTTGGTATTAGGTAAATTATTACGACTTTCATTAATAGATACAGCAGACAAATATTTTTAATGATCCGCGAAAGTAAAATTATTAAAATAATTTCAAGACTTTTCTGCATGTGATAAATGTGATGGTGACCCGAGATTAGAATACATCTTTCATACCTTCGTCTGAACCCTCCGTATTATTCTTTCAGTTCTTTTCTTCAGAAAGCACAACAATAAAAAGCCTAGAATCAATAAATATTTATGTCACTTTATTTTCGACGGCAAATTTCACCCCTGATTTCTCAAGCTCTGAGACAGAAAATGGTTGAATAGTGAAAGAAAAATTTACATTGGTGAGTTGAATAATTCCCTTTGTTCCAGTTCTGCATTGAAAATAAATAAAAAAATTCTTTGGGGGCTTTTTTTTAATTTTGTTTCTTTCTTTCTTTTTGGGGTGGGTGGGGTAATCGTCAAACATGACTATGTATTGATGTAGAACAAGGTTGAAATGTTTTTGTATTGTTTATGATAGAATGAAATAAATGTAATTTCTTCATCCCAATAGCGCTTGCTTATATTAAATGTACTATTTCATGTCCTGCTTTTGTTTTACATCCATTGTTTAATGTAAATAGTGTTCACTTCCTTTCTGTAACGGTTTCAGTAGATTGGCTCACTTGATGTGGTAAATGCATTATTTTTCAGTGTTATTGTGCGATAATTATGTTCTACAACAATACACTTTAGTGAAGATTGGAATCGATTGCGTTTCGTTTTCATTTGCTGCTAGTTATTCGCTCCATCTCGACCCAACACTCACTGCTTGTATCAGGGGCATCTTGATTGTACCATTTCCATCCTTGTATCCGTACAACCGTAAGTTCGTCCATCTGTCCGTCTGTATATTCGTCCGTCCGTGCCGAGCTTATTAACACTATTGCACAAACCCTATTGACAGGGAAATTAAATTTAGTTTACCTCTTTGCATTGTTACGACAAGGGGTTATGTAACAAAAGAAAAGACTCAAACAAGCTTTCAAGATTTAAAATACATATCTTTAATTTCCTAAAATATTAAAATATTTCAACAAACAATCAAAGTGAAAGAATTAAAAATAACTTACAGTATAGAATATCCTTAAAAGTCCTAAATTGTTTTAAAGTTCACTGTTCCGGAAGTTAATCCAAATATTCCGAATGTAGTATTCCGAATGAAATAGCCTTCACTGTGCTAATATGTTGATAAGTTTAAGTATATCCAAATAATCCTTGTGAATCTGGAATCTCACAAGTTTAAGAAATGTTTCCGATAATTCCACGGAGCTGTATAATAATTCAGATTAAGACAGTACTGATTTCTAAATGTACTGTACTAATAATAGATGAATCTCCAAATAAATATATCCCACACACAAACTGAACCAATTTCGTAATGACCTCTCTCTTAAAATGTAACTGTAAAGAATATTTAATCACAGGATTATTTTCTATATATATATCATTAATGCGCAGAATCTAAATAAATACCCATACTGCGTCTTCAATTACTAGGGTATTTCAAAATAACGCGACCCTCTCCGAACCAATCAGGAATTAGGTTATGCGTGATTCTGCTAAGGTGCTCGAGTACCAGTATTCTAAACAGTAAACACTGTATTGATTCACTCTTAGAATGTGACCTTACAATGTTTACTCCTAAAAGTACGAGAACTAGGTCGAAAGTTCAGCATTTCTTTCGCGCGTAAAACACGTCACATGACTAATGCTACAAGCAAACAGTTTATTGATCGAGGCTACCGTATGTATACTCATAAGACGACAGCTGTTTAGACTAAGAACAGAGATCATAAACTAATAAATTATACCATTATTAAAAGGAAAAATATATAATTCCGTAACAGTATTCATAGATGATCTGATCAGATTTTCATGACATTAAGCAATTTCATAAACTATTTTTAGAATAACTTTTGGAGTTGTTTTCAACACAGATGTTTTATTTCATCATTTACACAAATACTGTAGCTTTAATTATATCATTTTAATAGAGAGATTCATAATTTTGTAATGACCACCTACGGCACCACGAAGGAAATAACGCTGTTGTTATAAATAATATACTACTTCTATATACATTTTCCTCTCTGAAACGGTTGAGAAATATATCAGTCTTCGATAATTTTCGACTATTATAATTTTCGTATCTTATACACCAGGTAAATGTAGTTAGCGTAAAATTAAAAAGCTAGAAAATACTTGCCGCAAAATAAGTTTATTTAAGTCTAACAGTCAAAGTATACAAAACATATTTATATGAGTTTATTGGCACTCTCAGAGTGTGTACATTATGGAACAAAACGATTTTTATACCAAAGCATACGTGGATTGTCTGATCCAATCATACCCATGTTGCTTGAGAAGGAAATTTATTTATTTAGTTATTTATTTATTTATTTTCGGAAAAAATCATAATTGGTCACTCATAAAAATCCGCTAATTGCTTTTAGTAATTGTAAGGAAAAGTAAAATTACACGGTCTGCAAAAGCATTACAACACTAAAAATCTTTACGTAGTGTAAGAGTGACACGCTTAATATTATCCTGTATCAATTTAGCCGTTTTTAGTATGTGATTGACGTTTTTATGTTTTCTTTTGTGCCAACACCATGCACATTTGTATCAAAATATATGTATGATTTGTAACTTTTTCTTTCTCGCTTCACTTTATATGACACACTATATTATATATTACATCACAAAGGATATGTATAAGACTGATTGAAAGAGTGTTTTTTGTAGAGCAGTGAGACGTCAGATGATCAGTATTTTCATTAACTGACTGAGAGATTTAATTATTACATTAGTTTCATGTGTCTTTTATGAAAATATACTTGACATTTTTGTTCAATTATAAATTAAAAATCAACATTAGAACTCAGACTTTATTGTATTTTTGTATGTGTTTAGTGCAAAAAGAATTTGAAGTGATCACGTAATTTCGTACATTCACAATGGATATCACGATGTAGTTAGATATTGCACGAAACACACGTAAAGGAAACCTCCCGAGATGTTTGTTGTGTGTATAAATGAAGAAATGAATAAATATGTTCGATATTGCTTTGTTATGTTTTATCATACCAAAATAAACCATGGTAAGTTACACAAGGACTTTGAATGCAATATACTAATATACCTTTTTTACATTAAATTTCGAGCAACTTTTTACAGCTAGTCTATCACTAGAAATTCCATCTGTAATATACAGAGATACAGGCCCAAAGTAATGTTTAAAATTTCAACTTGGATTTGGATTCACGTTTTCCATGAAATCTTTAGCATTTTCATTGAATCGTAGTAGTAGTAGTAGTAGTAGTATAAATCCCATTGAAGCACATGCAGACTGCATGGAATTAAAATGTTAAACTGCAAAGAATTACCGAATTCCTTACAGCTTTTGTGTAATGTGTATCTTTCTACCCGGATGTTTCCAGTAAGTTTTACTGTGATGAATTTCAACGATTTCATGAAACCCCTAAGTGAATCAGGGATTCCGTCAAATTAATAAATATTCAGCAATTACATGAAAACCTTCATTTCTTAATCTTATGGTAGTAGCATATATATGAATTAAGCGTTGTATAGTTTTCCATTTGTACAAATAATTATAATTGTTTTACTTCTCTGAAAGTGACCCAATGAAGAAGATTGAAAGAAAAGCATACATTTAATTACAAAGGATTTTTAAATATGTAGATTAAACTCGGGTACACCTAAGCAGATAATAAAATATCTTTATTTCAAACAAGACACAATTAATGCTTGTATATGGATAAAAGTGCTAACATGCATGCACATATGACTAAAATGTATGCATATATGTATATCATTCTTTGTGTACAGGAACAGATGCAGTTAAGCGTTTACATATGAGCTTGCATCGAAAATTTAGATTACTTTGAATTTCAAGAAATTAAATGGAATACTGTTTTTACATTTTAAGCATACTTTAATCAAGTATCATTTATTCTTGCATATTCGAAACCGGGGATATATGCTAAGGGAGATAATGCAACTGTGCGCATCGATAAAATTAAAAATAACGGAACCATGACTTTAGAAATATACTTCTCTGGTTATATCAGTAAACCACATTTTAATAATGTTGTGCTGTATGAACGAATGAAGAACCGTGCTGACTGCAAATCCATTGACAAAAATTACACTGTCTTAATAAAAAACATAAAAATGGTTGTCTCAGTTCTCTGCGACAAAATGTCAATTTTGTGGACAGTGAAAATTTTATAGTCTACGAAGATTCCCATGAGAAAGAAAAACAAAGTATTCTTGTCACTCGTATGCATTATTTTCATCTTCTTTTAATAAGAAAAGAAATACTTGTATGTGTCTGCAAGTATTGATATTGCATGTAAGTGCTCATAGCAAATTAAAGGTAGACGTACAAATAAATACAGCCCCGCTTCATTTAATTGGCAATATGTCTTCACAACTCTTAATTCAGAACTCTCAATAACTAATCACCATGATTTCCAAATTTTGTCTGTAATTCGTCTTACAAAGATTTTTGTTAGTGCAGAGGACTAGTCAGACTCCTTACATCTAGATATATTTTATATTGTAATAAGTCTAGGATGGGTCTGTGGTAAGTTCGTTAAAGTGAAAAGTCCCCAAAGAAGATTTGCACTATGGTAAAATGACCCTCTTGATAAAATTTTACATTTTATCTAATGAAGTTTTGCCCTGGAGGAGATGTTTTTTACAAAATTTTATCTAGTTCTTACATCCGGGTTTTTAAATAATGTGCAGATAGATTTTGAATGCTATCAGAAAAATCATAGGTCACCCTTAGATTATAACCGTTATGGAGATCAACCTATGATCTTATTTTTAAATCTTAGTCACTTACTTTTGGTTCCGACGATTGACCTGCTACTTCAAGATTCATCCCAGCTATAAAGTGTTTAAAGCTGTTCAAGATTGTATTAAAGAAACTAGACAGTTTTCTTCATTTTCTTCATATCTTTGTAAATGATTACTGAGAATTTATATGAAAATATTATTATATAGATCACTCATATTCTTGTATTTTAGCTATGGTACTCTCTCTCTCTCTCTCTCTCTCTCTCTCTCTCTCTCTCTCTCTCTCTCTCTCTCTCTCTCTCTCTCTCTCTCATGCATTACAGTAAGTGGCTTTATGAAGGGGAACAGCTGTACCTAAGTTGGATGACTTGTTGTCCATCCCTAATTCCTTAATTAATATGGCAATACAATATGTTTAAACTAACACCGGGACAGTGAGCGCGCATGTTCTACATCTTGCTTTGCCAACCCTCACTGATTTATGATTAATCTTTGTCCGGTGACATGTACCAGGCTGAACTTTCGCCGATACATGTTATCTTGTCTAGTCTCATTAAAACAAGCATTATTTTCTTGACTTCTGTTTTTTGGGGGTGAGTTTATTGTTTACTTTTTATTGTACCACATAGTTTTAATGATTCTTCATCGACAACCAATAACTATGTAATACCGTCATCGTACTTTTAGATTTTTTGGCGAGGAAATGCAACTTTAAATTGTTCAGACATTTTAACATATTTGTACACTATATGCGGTAGATTCTGGAATCTATTCATATTTGATCTTTATGAAAAAATGGAAGATAACCAGTCAACAAAAAGAATGAAAACACCCCGAGGAAATTCTGTGTGGCTTAGACCGTAAAAATAATTGTGTACATACGATATCAAAACTTGAATTGTCCATTTCACATTATTAGATTGAAATCTACATTATATTATCTTTAGTGTTAAATAAAATATGTTTCTCTAGATCTTATGTACACGGATATATATATATATATATATATATATATATATATATATATATATATATATATATATTCCAATTTTACATTAAAATATACGTTGTGTAACTATGGTCTTTCGTGATCTTATTGAGTCTTTAAACTCACGCGGACCTGTATTATATGATAAAGTGCGCGGCGGCTTGTTTTGTTGGCGTCTTAATAAGCAGACAAATGCATCTTGCCTTGAATATTAAATAACACAATGAACTTGTTTATCAAATGCAAATATTATACCAAAAAATAAATGAGCAATGTTACTATCTGTTGTTCTTTTTTTCTACACAATTTGTACATTTCACCATACGTGTATCTGAATGACATTTGAGTACAAAGTTTTATTAAATAAATTACATCATAACATTATTGACATCGTTTGTTTTTAAGCTATAAAATAAAATTGTGCTTTTGTAGATGATCATTAAATCTTTCATCAAGATTTCGCGTTTCTCTCTCTCTCTCTCTCTCTCTCTCTCTCTCTCTCTCTCTCTCTCTCTCTCTCTCTCTCTCTCTCTCTCTCTCTCTCTAAACCCACCCCTACCCCCTCCCCGCTTCACAGACATATTGTTGTCTGCGTGACAGTGAGTACGTGCGGTGTGAATCGAAATCCATTCAAGAGCAAAAATCTTTCTTATGTTACCATGCACACAAATGTATTTAGCCTAAGTGTAACTGATGAGCCTTCAAGAAAAGGTCCCCGATCAAGGTTGATTGATTGCTCTATGTGTTTTCTTTACCAAGTACACAAAGATGAGCCATGATTATGCCCAGCAGAATCACAACTAGCTAATGTTGGAGTTGGATACTGAACACTTCTAGTAAAATGCAGAAATGGAATCGAGAAGAAATAAAAATAGTATGCAGATGCCGGACCTCGAACCCGAGGACTTTCACATGCAACTTGACTGGTACTAGAGAGGTACTAGTTACCTGGATTGCCTGCCACACAATGAGGGTCTCCACGAGTTGGTTCCCTTACATTACTCGGTCCAACTAAATGCCGTTTGTTATTACTCCTATCAATACGACTTTGAAGTTTAGCCACCAACAACACATGCAAGCATTAAAGACCTCAAATAACCAAATTTCGCATAAAACCGAGTATACTAGTCTTTATTTATTATATGGTATACTCTGTTTTAGGCGAAAAAAAAAATTTTAATAACTAAGCTCCAAAAGTCCGGTGGAAGTTGTATAACATGTCACCCAGGGAACAAAATGGCACTCTGGGGACAATGGGACTTCCGTGTTAAAATCTCCGTAGGTTTAACGTTAATGTGGCTCACTTGTGGCAAGGGGAATTTAACATTCGTCCATATGCATCCTATGATGCATAATGATGATTGTACAATATACCACTATAAGAAGGGCAATGGTTTCAAAAATGGTACTCTGGGACAAGGGCAATGGTAATGTTAAAAATGTAAATGGGTTTAACATTAATGTGCATCTATGGGGTCAATGGGAATTTAGCATTACGCCTTCATGTTGAAAAATCTATAACAACAAGGGAAATTGTCATGTTCAAATGTATAGGGACAAGGGGAAATGTAAAGTTAAAATTATATTTACTAACCAACACACACATCTACTCACCAATACGCCGTTTGACTGACCAGTACATACGCCTACTCACCAAATACTCCATTTTGAGTGACCAACACCTACAATTACTAACCAATGCGTCGTTTGACTGACAAGCACCCACATCTACTCACCAATACCCCGTTTGATTAACCACCACCCAATCATCTACTGACTAAAACCTACACTTACTAACCAACAAAATTGGTAGGAGTGCTAACACATACACAAACATGCTATCGCCCCTGAAATGGCTAGGAATGCTTACACGCATACATACAGATATCCATGAAAAGGGTAGAAGTGCTTACACATACACTCAAACAGCCATGAAAAGGGTGGGAGTGCTTACACACATACACTCTAATATACCATGAAACACAAGAGAGCAGCTTACATCACACACAAGACAGAAGAGTGGAGAGAGCGTTTAAGGTTTAGTTGTGAAAGACAAAGACATTATTAAAAAATATTAGCAATAATTTGAGTATTGTCTCTGTTTCTGGGAGAACTGGCTGGCCCTGACAATAACCGTTGGGAGTGTTAACCAACCATGGTTAACACTTGTGGCACCGCTTCACTGTACTTCTTCTCAAGCTTCTCCGCACTGCAGGTCCATAGACCAAAATTCGCTTGAGTCACCATTACCTTTCAGCCTATGTGCATGTAATCTACACTTTAATTTACAATATACAGCGATAACGATAGAATAGACATTGAAGTCAATAATGTTGATGTATTTATGTATTGCATACTAATTTCATCTTTGTTCTAGAGTTCGATACGGATGTTAAATCCGTATTTCCATGTTGAACACCCAGACTTGAATTATTTAGGTGTTTTCACTGACGTCCGACACTCCGGTCAATATTATCGGATGCACTGAATTGAACATTGTATATATATATATATATATATATATATATATATATATATATATATATATATATATATATATATATATATATATATATATATATATATATCCAGGTTTATTTGAATTCCATCCACACTGCATGGCTAAAGTATTTTGGAAAGAATAAAAGAGGGATATGTATTATTAAATGTAAAATCGCAGTGGCGCATTGTTCTGAGTCAAGGCAAAAGAACTCGTTTGATATGGCATATGAATATGTCTCGCCCGAAAGGCCTACGCGTATCCCTACACCATATCAAAATAGTTCTTTCCGCCGAATAGACACAAAACACGTATGTAGCTGTGTGTATGTCCCGCATATTGTTTTCCTTATTACCGGTTGTTTCGGATAATAGGAAATAATTTATTCCGGTCCGCTCGAGTTCTTATTTGCCGGAGTAGACTGATTCTTTTTGTATAAATGTGCATTCGTCTATATTACATATGAAAAAGTACAAATAAAAATACAGAGCTCTACTTGCAACAGTTATTTGTCGTAAATGTTTCAAATAGTAACTGGTGATATGCAGTTTTAAAGGCTAAATTTGATTGACAACAAAAAGTTCTAATTTTAAAGTCCCGAATATTGAGTGCACCAATCAGGGACGAAGTATCAAAATGAACTAACTACCATTTTAAAGATGTTGTATCATCAATGAATGAACAGTTTGTATGGACATCTTTAAGGAAAAAGCAGATTTTTCCTTTCAATATTATCTTAATTTTGGACAGTTAATTGTTAAAGTATTACTTTTGGACAGGTAATTGGTAAAGTATTACTTTTGGACAGGTTATTGGTAAAGTATTACTTTTGGACAGGTAATTGGTAAAGTATTACTTTTGGACAGGTAATTGGTAAAGTATTACTTTTGGACAGGTAATTGGTAAAGTATTACTTTCTTCCAATAATAGGATTTGTAAAAAATGCATTCGTCGATACTACATAAAATGCAGGAATCGTTTTCTCTGAATGCTTTTTATATTAAAATAACCGTTTGTTTCAATTATACTTCCTGCTATTTTCAGATGTAAATGGAAGAAAGCGTGGCATGATTCGATATTAAACTGTGTCAGGATTTTCTAGAAAAATAAGAATACTGTCAGTGCTTTCAAATTCAACATATATTATGCCTGTGAATCTGTACCAACTTGATTTTTTTTAACAGGTGGCTTCCGGGTGCAAGACTGTTGATTTGGGTAGATTTTACCGATATGCCGTTTTATGGACATCTCGAAAAATACAGCGAAGCACAACATTTTGGTTTGCTCAGAATGTTTGTTCCAACTTTAATCAAGTAATACATATGCCGTGTACTGACTCATCAAGTGAACAAAAAAGTTTCATTGATAGTAACGTAAACAATGATGTTTGCAGGAAATGAATCAGTGGTCTGAACCTTTACCAGGCCAACTGACTGTCTTTCCAGATGTCTGTCTGTTTATGTAAAATATAACGTGCATTTAAGTTGTATTGCTCACTCTTATTTTGCAATCTACTTATTTAGAAGAATACAGAAAGATAATTTGCAACAATAATTATGCCAGCTCGACCATATTTAGTTTATATCTGTAAACTTATTTCCGATCAAAACCAAATAATGATTTTAACAAGTATCCATAGATTTATAAAGCGGTAAGAGCAGGTATGACTTCGGAAATTAGTCTGATGGTCATGCAGCTGTAATTTTCGATTTAATATCTAGATTGATGTTTCATACGATACTGCGTACGATTGCATCGAATAGTCGATGTCAGTGTGTATTCCACTTGTTGGTGGCCATGTATGCATAATCATATCTCAATTAATATTCATATTGATATGTGTTACCCCATGAGAGTTTTATGCTTCACGACATAATCATATAATGTTTAAGACGAATTTAAGATGTAAAAGCCATTAGAGAAAGGAGTAGCGCATCCAACGGTACCTTTTATAATTGAAATGAAGTTTTCTCGCGTTAACAAAATTCATGTTGTTTCCTTCCATTCATTTATTTTAATATTCTAATATTTTGTGCTGTATACTATTATTGCATCTATTTCATATTAAAACGTCATTTTCTGCATATCCGTATATGCAGTTTGAACAACTAGAGTAAGATATTGTCTTTAAATGATGAGAAAAAGTGTAGCCTTGTTTCATATTAAATCAAGAGCGGTTAGTTCCCAGTTATACCAACAACATGTTATATGAGACATGAAGACATGCATGATAATTAGGGACATCAGACTATATTAACTATCTTTTTTGTCTTGCGTCTGAAAAGCAGCTTTCGTATTATATAAATATTGCAACTGATGAAGTGTTTAATCTGCAATGTTTAAGTTAGGCCTAGAATATATAAAATATAATTTTCCATTGTTTTGACATTCTTCTGGACATGCCACAGGATACTTTCACGACTTATCTAATGAACGATTGTTGTAAAGATTTTGCAGAAATATCCATGGAAATATTATATCCGACAAAAAATATCAATGATCCCCAGAATGTAGTAGGCTAATACGATGAAGACATGTATAGTTCAAAAAAAAAGAAAATGAGATTCCAATAAGACCCGATGATACAGGTCAATGGGAAACACAGCAAAACATCCCCTGAAATTCAATCAATGCGTGCGTCACTGATCATATGACTAACAAATATCCGCCTCTCTTTGAGAAAGATTTGCTTTCGCCAAGACGTACATGTATGGAAAACGTTACAGGGGAGTTACTTTAAGGACTGTGCCCTATTCGTCGAAATTCAAAATAGTTGCTTCGATTCTACTTTATATTTTGAAAGCATCTAGAGTCTTTTTGGGTGTTCAAGGTACAAACAAAGTAAATAATGTATGTGAGCTACTATTTTTATGTCGATCTTCATTCCTTATTTCGCTTTAAGCACTTTCCTAACGAAAGGAGGATCATATTGCAGGATTTTGTTCTAAACAAATCAAAACTGCTGGAACTTTATCAGTATTATTTTAAAAGTAATGTAACAGTCATTTAAACATTTACGGACGAACACATTGTAACTGTGTAATCATTTTTGTGCCAATTGACGTATAATATACTACCATATTAGTTTTCATCTTTCTTTGTGTGTTATGTGGTTGTTTCCTTATTCGCTGTCTTCTTAGTTTGATTTCTTTTCATTTTTTTATTGTTTTTTATTTATTTATTTTTTTTTATTTTTTTTTTTATTTGTTTTTCTTAGGGGGGTGGAGGGGGTTTTGTTCAAGTTATATCACATATATTTGAATAAATTAAAGTTAGGATACCATTATCTTTCATGTTGAACACCATCCTTCATTTTCAATAATTCCATTTGACTGGTTGTCTGGTCTAACATTAAATGGAACTTAATATACTGCTATGTGGTCAAATTATGGAACTTAATATACTGCTATGTGGTCAAATTGTGTTGTGTTTTGTGCTTTGTTTGTTTTGCCTAGTTTTCCCTGAACACATATATTTTGTTCAGCGAGATAATTATTAACCTTATATATTATACTCTTATGAATACAGATAGTTTTTGTAAAAGTTTGCTACCTTTGTAATCTAGTTAATTCAGTTTCCGTCGACGTCACAAAATATGTACAACTTGTGTGCACTGGTTACAAAATTCAACAGTAGTATGGATATCACATTCTTATATCTCCTATGTCATGTTCGCTTGCCTTAAGTAAAATTTAAATCACAACGTTTTAGTTCTTTATTCAAAGTATAATAGCATATATTGTTGATAATCTTACAATTTTGTTCTATTAATCTTTCTGTGAAAGAAAAACTATTTTCTTTTCTCTAATTTGAAAATTGTGCTCTGTGAATTGTACATCTATTTATTATTAATAGTTTTACTGGATAAACATCTCAGTTTCTGTACTTACGCACTCTTCTACTGTCTTCTTCCGATGGATTTTGTTGAATTTGGGCTATAGGGCGGACATTATAAAATTTTGAACGATCCTATTTAAACATTTAGCTAACATTGGAACTCGTTTGTAAAGGCATATACCTTGCATCAGTATAAAATATATATATATATATATATATATATATATATATATATATATATATATATATATATATATATATATATATATATATATATATACTGTAATCACCTTGTTGTCACTGCTACTTGCTTCATATTGTTTCACTATTTTTACTATTGTTAATTGCTCAAATATTATTTACAGCTATTGTTTTTTGTCAAGTCAAATTTTACTAACTGTAATGTTTGAACATCAATTTAATTTAACTCTCCATTTTTCTCCCTATTCAAACATATCTTGTGACCAAACCGATGCCTTGAATTGTTTTTATTGATCTTAATTAATCTGTCATAGATACAAAAAGATGTATATAACGTGGGTAACATTTAAATATAACATTCATGTAATTCACAAAGTCGTGAATATAATTAATTGGCAGTTGGACGCGTTATTTCAAGTCTATTACTCTATGCAGTAAAAAAATTAGGATAGAAACCTATACAAATCTGTACGATCACTTGTGCCATTTTAATTTACTTTTCAGAGATCATACGAATTTTAATTTAAAGGTGCATACACTATAAGAAGAACGCATGCATTTATACCTATTAATGCAACGCTGATACTTTAAATTGTTTATATTTTCGTCAATTTTAATATTGTGCTACATACATTATCCACCTACTTGTCATTATTATTTGAACTGAAAAAGGTTCATAATATCATTAGATAGACACTTTTGTATTAAAGTTATTCTCTTAATGTGTTGTATTATGAACCGATGCCTTTAAAGTACCGAATAAAGTTATTGACATTGTTTTTGTAACAATTTAGTACATGATGTAATTCATATGTACAGACACATGCTTTACATTAATACTAGTAGATTTATGCATTAAATCGTATTTTTGTTATTGCTTATAGTTGTGTTATTCTTATATTGTAGTATGATCGGTAACATATCTTTTATATCGTTGAATTATTTGTATTTTTATAATACTTTTTATGGGTTCATATCTGCCAGTTGCTGGTTTCAATGTACATTATCTGAGCTTCTACTACGAATGTTATTCATGTTACTGCCATTACTACCAATAATAATAATAATAATAATAATAATTACAAAACCACAGAGAAATGACTGCACATGATATCAAACTATTCCAGTCTGTATTTCCTGAATTAAAATGTATGCAGAAAAGTTAGTCAGACAAACGCGTTTTTGAAATAGATTACGATGTAAGTTAACGAAAGTGACCTCTACATAGTGGTGTGGGTCCTAAAGATCACATAACTGTTCATTTATGCACGCATACAAACCCACTTTGACCAAAAAGAATGAGAATCTGGATAATGCATGTACTTTTATAAAGAATAAAAACAGTCTTCCATTTTCAGAGGTGTTGGTATTTCCGTTTTCCTTTGCTTTTAAAACAATATATCAAATTAATTTTCAGTTCTTTTTTCTTCCAAGACACAAAACAGGATAAAGGTGTAACTTTGCTGAGATAATGCAATAAAATCTAGAAATAGGAAAATTGAATTTCATAAAGCATTGTGATGGACTGAGATTTTCTTCAGACTACTGTGGCATTCATTTTTCACCATCCAGCTTGAAATGTAGTAGGTCTGTTGCAGCTTCCAGGAAACATACATTATAAATTTTAATGAGAGTATGAGGTGTGGACTCATAATGACCTTGACTTTTAATTTAAGACCTTGAAATATATCAAATTCATGTTACCTTCAAATGCATCATATATGTAAGTTCTGGTGGAAATATTTTCTGTTGAAACTCAGGCATCAAGCAGACATCCTACACGCGGTCAAGTCGTAGTGACCTTGACTTTTCATCCTTTGATCTCAAAATCAACAGCATTCTTTATTTTCTGTGAAATTTCATAAATATACTTGAATTAGACCTTAAGTTATTGCGTTGAAACTTAAAGCTCCTGAAACATATCTTACAGTCCTGATTCTATCAGTTAAAACTCTAATGTCTAGATCGTAGGTGATTTTCATTGATCTAATTCTAGTTTCAATCACATTTTGTTTTTGACATCATCTATTTTTGGGGGTTATCTCTGTTAAATCATTCTTTATCTGCAACGTTGACAGTGTATTAGTGTTAGCTATAATTTTTATGTTCAGACCAGTGATTTTCGTGTTGAAATCATTCATCAGATTTTTAATCTTTTGCTTTTTCTGTTCGATTTGGTTACTGAAATATCTTTATAACTGTTCAATTTGAGATTGTAAAGTGACATACTTTTCCAAAGGTATTTTAATGTTTTCTATGTCACTCTATAAGGATTCTAACTCGCTGTTTAGTCTCTGTAGTTCGGTTGTAAATATTGTTTAACATAAGTAAATCATATGTTCTTTCTCCCACTGATTGCAGGGTTTAAGTAGACGTAAATAAAGCATTGAATCTCTTTTTGAACAAATCTGGAGCTTCTAAATCTATTCTCGTCAAACTGTTTCTGTAGCTCTGAAAATCCATCTCGGAAAACGCAAACATTTAAAAACTCAGTACGGTGTCAGTTATGGCAAAGTGTTCACAAAGATTCCATTTTCCATGCGAGGTTCAGAAATGAGACTTTGATCTATCATTGAAGTTAAGCGAAGTTTAGTTACGTCATTCTGAAAGTTATCTGTACATGAATAGTAATAAATTCTTCAACAGGAAATACATCCTAGTCTAATTAAAATTTTAGATTTCATTCTATGGTTTTGCTTTATACGATCCTGTGGTTTATGGCTGGTATTCACCGGTAAGTGCATGAAATGGTAAATACATTCAACATAATGCGCTACACGATCCGATACATGCATAATCAACTGTTGCCCCTAGTGTGGAGGATATATGCAATATTTCGAAGAAGATTGAATTTTATGACACAAGCATGAAATTCGGTACATAGGTAGAACAGATCATATTGAACAGTATTAGATATAGAGACAATGTACATCTGATCAACTTCAGGTTTTATTCATTATGTTGGGTAAGAACAGATTTGTATCTGTGTTTGTTTGTTTGTTTGATTGTTTTCACCTTTTGGTTGTTTTTTTTTTTGGTTTGTTTTTTTTTCGTTTGTTTGTTTGTTTTTGTTTTTTTTTGGGGGGGGGGGTTCGTCTTGTATTTAAAGTCTTGTGTTATTCTAGTCAAAGTAGAAACACATTAATATAACGCTGAAATATTACAATGAGATATAATGCAATCCGATAATTACATTTATATGACACAAAGCTAATGCGATTGGTCTGTAATAAGATCAAAAAGCATTTTGTCGTCTTTTCTACACTAAATGAGCAGAAAAAAACACTTGCAATCAGATTTTCATTATAATTGTCTTTTTTTCTCATTTGGTTATTTTTAAAACAAATATAAAATGCTTTCTATAACGGACCAATCAAATTAGATGTGAGCGGACCTTACCTGAAGGCCTGCTGGAACTTAAATTTAAATTTTATGGACATGACTCCAATGTTAGGGAAGGTAGATAGATAAATGTTTGAGAGAGAGATGAATCGATTGAGGCAAGTCATGCTTTGCCTAGAGTTTTATACTATTTACTAAAAATGTTTGAACACACACAATATGAGCACGGATCAGCTTCCTCCATTCACGTTTCTGTAATACATACAACCCCCTATCCTACCTTACCCTACCAATACCTATGGCTTTCTTTTGTACGTGAGAAACTTACAGAGCAATATATGGGACAAGAGCAATATATGGGACAAGAGCAATATATGGGACAAGAGCAATATATGGGACAAGAGCAATATATGGGACAAGATAACTCTTTGGCATAATAGCATGTAAGCAAAACTTCGAATTGTAGTTCACATCCTGCCATAACTGCATTGCTGCCCTTTTGAATATATCTCCAAAATTGGTTGCCATCATCAGACTCTCTACAGGTTGTGAAGGGTACTGTAGAATTCCACAACCACGGACATGAACCTGTAGTAGTGATGAATCTGTATTCTCTGGTCAAATATTTATATGTGGAATTGACCAGAGCAACATGGTGAAAACAATTCGTCTTCATGTATTTATTGTTATTTTTTGTTTGCTTTATTCTTTTGTTTTGTTTTTTTTTTTCTTGTTTGTTTGTTTGTTTGTCTTTTGTTTTGTTTTGTTTGTTTTATTTTTTGTTATTTGTTTTTGTTTGTTTGATTGTTTTTTGGTGTTTTTTTTTTTTTTTTGCTTTGGTTTTTTTTCGGGGGGACGGGGAGAGAGTCGACATATAATTTGCTGGAAGAAAATCCTAGGGGACTGGGTTGAATACAGCGGTTCGAAACGAACAATCGTTCTAGTTGGGATAACTTCTACTCGAAATGCGGATTAGTTACTTAATGCTTCTCATATCACTCGCTAAAGACGTTCACACCAAATAATATTGAGCAGTCTATGTACGCTCCTTTGGCATGCGTACAATCTTTACTTCGAAACAACAGTGGACTACAGCCATCTCAGTTTCAATGACTGATGCAGAAAAGGGTTAAAGGAGTGCCCCTATTTCCATTTCTAGTCCTGACAATTTGAACTTCTTGTTCTTGTATTTATTGAATCCATCTGGCAAGCAGACTATGGTTACTATGCAGATGCTCTCGTAACGTTCATTCCATAATGGTTAAGCCTAGATTATACAAATTACTCAAGGTGTTGTCCATACACCTCAGACACATGAATCAGCTACTAATGACGAATCCTGAAATATGCCAACAGTTCGTTTCAGGAAGTTTTGTAGTCCACAAAACGGCTAGACCATCCTTGTGGCTAGCAACTCACAACATCCGTGAGGAAAATAAATATCTGGTCATTGCTTTGTGGATTGGGGAGCCATCGGTCTTACTGAAAGCCTGGAACTCGTTTGTCGTTGGATTGTGACTAGACTAGAAATAGCGAGACTTGTTAAGTTCAACACGTCATTAGAGAAACGGATGAATAAACAACATGATCATGGCATTATGAGCAGATAAAACGAGTGCAAAATGCATTCAAAAATTGTTGAAGCACTTGATGTCATTGAGGAAATGGAAAATTTGTTCTTGAAGAAAATGAGGACCTATTAGCTTTAGACCCTCCAAAAAGCGGGTTTATCTGTTACCACAAAAGTTTAGAAAACTGAAACTGTCGGCCAGGAACAGTTGCAATATTTCGTGAATAATCGACTCTTTCAAAGAGCAACCATTGTACGAACCAATGAAGGTGTACCATACCTGTATTCCAGGTAATTGGCAGGAATGTCTTAGAGAGCATGACAATAACTCTGAGCTTGTCAGATGCCTTCTTTTTTTTTTTTCTTTTTTTTCTTTTTTTTTTTTTTGCCAGTCTGCACGCCGAGATGCTGGCTTTATTGTTCTTGCTGTAGCCGCAGCACAGATTCCTTAACTTGAAGAGGTTTGGATTGCTGTCAGCTCTGTTAAAGATTTCAGGTGCATGTTTTTTCTGAAATTTTAAGCTTACTCGGACCGGAGAAGTGCGTTCCATCCTCAACAGCTACTTTAATGAAGCACTTGAAGCGTACTGTGTACCAGGGAATTCTAGTATGGGATGAATCATTAACGTTTAAACCCTTTCTTCTATGTCATGTTCTGTTTGGATTGGTATAAATAAATGACTGAAGCTGTGCGCCGTTATGGAGACACATGGAAAACGCGGTATCTTGCTGTCAATAGTTTATTGCTGCTGCAAGAAAGACTTCAAATACCTTTTTAGATGCCTTGGTATCCGTCTTTGTCTGATAATTATACTGTACAATAGTTTATTCATTGAAGATTGGAACTGAATGGGCTTTAATTTCATTTTCTGCTAGCTAGTGTACTAAACCTTGCAGCAGGTGCATTGGATTGTTCCTTTTCAATACCTTTCTTCCATGCACGACTTGATGCTATTGTGGAGGTGATTGTAACAGACGGTAAATTTGACAATTTCATGTAAATAACTTTCGCGGAAGGATTTCTTATTGCCTAATTATTGTTTTAGAATATTGGGGGTCGAAGAAATCACCAATTTCCATCAGAAAAATATTTGCTGGCACAGTGGGACCAACATTAGTTGGGAAAATTACTCTATGGTAGTCATCTCAAATGACAATGAAATTCCTGACGTGTGGTATTATCTATACAAATTATATGGATATATACTAATTTTAGCATTTCTATCACTCATTTAAAAGCACGTCTACAAAAAAATGAAATAGCCCTTTAATTTCAATATCAGGATGTGTAGGAGTAGAAAATATTTTTATTTATATAAGAAAAGGAAACATTTCTTAATATCATACAAGGTCTAGAAATGAAGTGAATACACTATATAGGAAGGAACAAAACATCAAACTCACATGCCTGTCGGACATATTGGATTTGGTACAAGAAATTTGTTATGTTCAAAATGACCGGAGGTGAGACGAATTAGCTTTCATGTACATTACATACTTACTGTAGATATGTATCAGCATTTTACGTACAGATTGATGTCTACCGTGCATAAAATAACATACAACTTGATATAAAAGGCAAGACACTAAGTGGCCTAGACGCTATATTTCATATACTTTGAGATTGACAAAATTGGGACTGCCTCCATATCTTATATTGATCCTTGCTATATATCAATATTTTCTGCAAAGTTTCACACTTGTATCATTCAATGCACAGATTTTACACATATCCGCCGCACTACTCTTTTTACGGTCCAGAGCAACACATATATTCTTAATGGAGATAAAATACTGTTATATAGTTTCCCCATGATGCTGTAATGGAAACGTGCACTTAAAAATGAATGCAATAGGTAATTTAATGAACAAATTACACACAACAAATTAATTTTGTTCAATTTTATAACGATAAAGTTAGGATTTTATCCACTGACTATTAATAACAGCTTCCAAAAATAACATAGAATAAAAAATCTGGCGTGTTGACTATTGAGTAATTGGTGTCAAACGGCACATCAGCATGTAAAAGGCTGTATAACCTGTAGGCGATGGAAATAAAGTGCCCTGGTCCCAGATACACTAAGGCAGCCTATCAGGGCTTGTCTCTGTATGATTCAAGCATCGGCGCCATTGACTTTAGGCCGGCAAGCTAAGCACTGCGCCACCGCAGTTCTCTTGCATATTTTGGAGTAAAGAAAGCTTATATTAGGACTGAATATCATTAAAAAAATATTTAATTAAAACTATGTGGAGGATGGGTAAATGTTAGGTTTAGATATACTTTCATTTATGTGTCACTAAAATAACATTTCCGACGCAAATATTGATTGCTTTGTATAATGATATAGTCTACACTCTAAACTTCCTGCTAAAATGATGAATTTTTTCCTGTACATAATCTTTCCTTATTCTCTATAACAGTTACAGTAACATGGCTCATGTGACATGGTGAATGCATTGTTTTTAATGTTTTTGTGTGATAATTATATTGTATATGAGCTTACTCAGGAAAGCTTGGAATTGAATGGGTTTCATTTTCATTTCCTGTTAGTTATGCTAGCATTGTTTGCATCAGGGGCTTTTAGAATTGGTTCTATCCGTCCTTCCAGTAGAGCAATTTTTTCTATTTTTTTTAAATAAATGTTTCGAAGTCTTGGCGAGTTACAGTACATGTTTTGCAAACACAAATGCAATTTTCTCTTTATATCATTTTTATTGATAATTTGATCATTTTCAAATAATCATCCACTGCTCTTCAAAGAAAATACTACCATTTTGAACAATTTACCACTCATATGTACGTTTTTCTACCAGAAGCAGTACAGTACAAGATCAAAATTTGATAATTTACGTAACTTATAGATTTAGTATCTTTTCTAACAAGTAAATGCACATGATACAAACATAAAATGTGAGAGAGTACTAACCCAGTGTATATCTTTTATAAACTGACCGTTAGAGCTTACAGATTTCCATGAAACTATCCGCAGTCTTAGTGTTTATAAATTATTCGCTTAAACTAATTTAGTTCAACGCATTCATTGATTGTATATGCACCTATTTCAGAAGAAAAATAATATTTGTGTATTTATTTTTGGAAAAATCATAATTTATTACCTAGGAAAAACTAATTGGTCTCAATACAAGTAACGTCTGCAAACACAGAACGCAATGACTAATGTTGGTAATTCTGACAAATGGTCGGTGAATGGGAACACGACAGTTTAAATATTATCCTTTGTTAATTTCAGCAGGTTTACTTACTCTGTTCACGTCCTCTATTTCATAAACATCTCGTGTTATTCCAATAGAAAGTATCTGAGAGTTTTCCAGCATAAGATAGGACCTTGTTCAAACTTTGATTTCATGAAGAATATCTAAACCCTGTAAATGCATTCTCGCACCTACAAAGGTAGATTCTGAATGCGTGCTTCTAAACTATTCATGACGAGAGTCCTTAGGTACTGTCGTCTCGGCAGACCAAATGAATGTAGTGACAAGGCGATAGTCCAATGAGTATGTTCTGCGTAGGGTGAATCTGTATACTCCCATTCCTGGAGTTTCAAGCCACAACTGAAACTCTGCACTTTATCTTTTTCTTCCATGTAGACAAATCCTGCTCTCGCTAAAGATTTGGGAGTTTGTCCTTACATATATTCGGACCATTTCCCTTTGAACGTCTGGAATCGACTAGCAATATTACAATAATCAGGCAAAGCCACGCGAAACGTGTATTCTTCTTTGATTCGTGATTCTCGATGAACTTGTGGTGACCAGAGTGTCGTTTGAGTGCATGGATAACATCTTCAGATGGACACGCAGACGGCATTCCTTTCGATTGTGGAACAAGCTCGTGTTGCATTGGTCTGGTCGCAAGGCACAGAATCACATTTCGACTATTTCGACTATATTGAATTTGAAGTCGGTGGGTCCATCCCATGGTTTCTGTGTTGAAATTATCTTTCTCGATTGATATCTCTGTTCAAAATTATCTTTCCTCCATGGAACTTTTTATTCTGGAGGGCGGTACCCGTATGGTACCGTGTTGTGATCGGAAAGTCGCACTGTGGTGACACGAAAGTCTTCATCTTGACCTGACGTTAAGGCTTCTTTTAACACGTTAAAGTTCACCACTTCACTCAAACGATAGTTGATGGTTAGTCCTTTCAAGTTGTCCTTTCGTACATTGGTACTTGTAGCCATAATGTAATTTCTAGGTCAAACAATGGCAACACTCAGAATAATGTCTTCGGGATGTATGTATGTCTGCGCTTCTAAACGTTTGTCTTCGATGTAAATGTGATAACCTCGAAGGCGATCGATGTGCATGCAACTATCGGTGTCAAAGTAAAGGACGCTGTCTCCTAAAGGTTCTAACACCGAATACCATTTTAAACGGGCATTGGCTGCAACGTAAGCAGCAATAATGACATTGCCAAACTTGTCGGGTGAAACAAGCTCCATGACCTCTTCGTAATTCACCAAGATCAACTTTTCATATATAATTCCCACGTGTTTAATGAGTTTTCTTTATCGTCGATGAGCTGAAAATATTGACTTGGATCCACCAAGTATTTGGTCTAAGGCAATATCGGACGTTGAGCCATTTTTCCCCACAAACAATTCAGCATGATTTTAGCATACGATCGTCATCTTTCGTTCTGTTCCGCGTGCTGCAAGATGATGCCTTCACGGGATTGGTACCGTTGATGGAATCAATCTTTTTCCTCTGGAGTGTAACACCAGGGAGGACAGCCATTGGCTTCTTGCTTCAATGTCAGAAACTCGTTGGCGTAGCCTAAACAAATCCATGGACTCGCGTCATCGTCTTCTTGGTATTGTTCTGTGGTATGAAAGTCCCAAATTTCGTATAATCAATATCCACGATCTAGAGCATGAAACATTTCGGCGCTCACCAACGTTTCCTGTCAAGGCACGTTCTTGGTCATCGTGACGACAAGGTTGGTGTTGATTACACGTTTCAGCACACGACGTACGACATAAAGGAAACATAAGTTTTCCGTGGTAATGATGAGGGAACACGTCATGGTACAAGTTCGTCGGTGAAAGAACTTGACATCTGATCAAACCTTCGTACTGTCTCATGAGAACATTCAAAGTAAAAAAATATTAACTTAATGGTCTCGTTTCCTTTTCTGGTTCTGGCCATTTAATAATTTCTTGGGTTCATTGTCATATCTCTGCATATAACATTGATGATCCAACTCGACGACTTGGCAATAAATACGACACTGTTTCTTTCCTGTACAAACGTTCAACTTTTTGTTATTAGTACAAATATGCTGCCCTCAGGTGGGACATATTGGCAATAATTTCCAAGAACTATTGTATCTATTGTTGGAATTGTTTCGTGCGATGTTGCTCGTAACACGCTGGACTTATGAATGTTCGTCTGCAAGTAGAGCATCGAATCCTGTTTTGTCCTTCAGGAAAACAAGGACTAGCTGCTACACAATCACGACATCTCTCGCCACAACGAATATGTTGCTTCCGATTTCTAAATCCTTGCTCACCGTTGTCACAATAGTAACTGTGCTCGAGAAATCCTGTGATACTAGTAATAGCATCGAAATGGTAATGATATACATGAATGTATTTTCCGTCTGGAAAATTCGCTTTACAAAGAAGGAGATCTCCCCTAATGACTTGAGGATAAACTTTCAATGTATAACGAGAGGCGGACACATCTTGAATATTTTTGCATTTCATTAACTCCACGCACGGTATTTTTCAAAATTCCTGCTTACTCCAAAAGGATTTCAGCTTCTCTTTGTTGTTTGGTTCTGTCCGGTTGCTTTTTCATACTCGTTTGCATTCCGTTGTTTCGGTTTTCTCTGCATACGCTCTAGCTACCACGATGGCGCGGCCACTCACAGTCTGATCTTGATCATTGTTAATCTGGACGATACTTCGTTTTTGTACTGGGAAGTTGGTCTACCGATAAAACATTTATGCGTTTTCCGCTGTTTGAAGGGGGTGAAACGTGTGTCATATCAAGGGTAGCTTTTCCATCCGTTATGTCAAACTCATCATTGAATTGTTGCACATGCTACATTTTGTCCAAGATTTTGCAAGAAGTTAATTCCGCAGGTGTACTAAATTCGATCCAAACAGAATAGTTTTAACTGTTTTTAGTGATCGTCAGTCTCAAACGATCGTGGTCGTTACCTTGGCACTGCCGTTTCAACTTCTCTAACATAGACTCCAATAAGTCCGTAATGAATGAAGCTGCTTTCTCTGCCGAGGTTTGAGACTGGAACTCTTTAAATTTGACCGTGTGTAGGCAGTCGTTCTACATTTTCTGGCAGTCAATTTGTGGGTAGTTCGAATATGAAAATAATATTCAGGAGGTATCGAACGACTTTCTTTCTTGACCTATCTTGACTCTCTCTCTCTCTCTCTCTCTCTCTCTCTCTCTCTCTCTCTCTCTCTCTCTCTCTCTCTCTCTCTTGGAGAGGAGAAGGTAAATGGTGTTGATAGGGATCACTCATTTCCTCTACAAAATGGCTAAGGTGAACTTCTGACAAAACGTTTCTCTGAGTTTGAGGCAACACAGACCGTCGTCGCTTTGCTACTCGTTTCTCCTTGAAAGGGTGTGATCTTTTCATCACGGTGTACGATTCAAGATTGCTCGGACTAGGGTACACTCTCACCATATATAAACCCCTTCGTATGATGGTAATCGCTTTAAGTGAAACTGAAAATCATGCATATATTTTATTTTAAAATTTAGTCCGGCTAGCATTGACTGAATGGGCATAGTTATTGTTTCAAAGAACATTGATGGAAATAATTGGTTTGGCTTGATGTTTTACGGCACAGCAACAAAAGTAGCTAGAAATTAAAAACTGCAGAAAAATTAGTGTGTTGTCTATTATATATATATATATATATATATATATATATATATATATATATATATATATATATATATATATATATATATTCTCTTATGCATGAAAATTCTCTTCTTCATATGGTTTTTTTGAGGGGGGTCATTTTATTGCTTCTGGTTTTATTTTTTGTCATTCTTAGTGTATTTTCTCTACTCGATACTCGCCTTTTTGTACTGATACTAGTTTTTTATATATCTTGATACTCGCTATTCTTGACTTGAATCTCGCTTTTCTCAACTCGATGCTTACTACTACAATGTACTACTGGAATGCACAACTATAATTTACTACTAGAATGTACTACTAGAATGTAAGTAGACCTTGCAAAAAACCCGATTGCTGTATTGGGTATTCAGTGATACACTGTTGTTTCAGGTAAAGTAACTGACTTGTAGTCTTGTACCATGGGATTTTGGGCAAAATACAACAAATATGCATATGTAGATATTTACAAATTTAAAAAAAAAAACATGTGTGGCCCATCCACCCGTAAATTGTGCATTACCAATAGCCCTTAACACGGGAGAATAATAAATCTGCCGCTGTCACACTGCTTACACATTTTGCAGACGTAGTACTGTTGTAATGCGCGTGCAGACCCTGTGATTTAACTCCGTTACATTTTCCAGAAGAAATTAGAGGATATTTCTGTCTGATCAATTAGTATTTTTCAGAAAATAAATAAAGAAGTCAATAAATAAATACATTTCCTTCTCAAGCAACAGGTGCATGATTAAATCAGCCAATCCATATATGCTTTCGTATAAAATTCGTGTTGTTCCATATTTTATAAACTCTGAGAGTGCCAATAAACTCACAGAAATATGTTTTATATACTTTGTACTGTCAGGCTTCAACAAACTTACTTTCAGGCAAGTATTTACTAACTTTTTAATTTTATACTAACTGTATTTTCATGCTATATAAGATACGAAATCTATACCCTACGCAAATTATCCAAGGTTATTATATTCTTCAACAATTTCTGACCTAAAAATGTACATGGAATTTTTCATTATGTATAGCAGCGTTAATTCCTTCATGGAGTAGTGGGTGATCATTATACAATTATGAAAATGTCTGTTTTAATAATCGAAATGAAAGATAAGATATTTTATGCAAATCATTGCAACCAAAAATTCTAAGTTTAAAAGATTTCCTAAATGTATTTTAAAAATGTAACAATTACTTTAGTGACATGAAAATCTGACTAATTCATCAATAAATCCAAGCATGTATACTAAATTGTATTTCTCTATAAATAAGTTTGTGCAGTCGTACTAATTAGCTCAAGACGAACGCACGGACAAACATACAGATTGACTAATGCGCGTACGTACGTAGCAACGGATGGAAAGGAGAAAAGCAAGATGTCCCTGCTGTAAGCAGAGAGGGATTGGCTGAATGGGGTGACTAAGTAGCAGCAGGAAATGAGAATGTAACCCAGTTGATTCCAATCTTCATTAAAATATATTGTTGTAGAACATAGTTATTGCACAATGACTCTAAAAATAATACATTCACATTGTCACGTGTGCCACTCTACTGAATCCATTACAGAAAGACAGCGAAAACAATCGACATTAAACAATGGATCTCAAAAACAAAAGCAGCAAAGGAAATAGCACATTAAACATAGAATAAGCGCTTTTGGCAGGTATACAACGTATTGATTTCATTCTATAATGAACAATGCAAAACACATTTCTACTTTGTTTTGCAGCGACAAATTATCATGTTTGAGGATCACTCCTCCCCCTGAAATCCCACCTCCCACACACAAAAAAACAACAACCGACCCCTCCAAAAAAAAATCAAACAAACAATAAAACAAAACAAATTGATAAAGCTGTGTGTGATTATGCATGAATATTCTCTTCTTCGTATGGTTTTATTCCTTGACATTTTTAATGTATTTTCTCTACTCGATACTCGCCTTTTTGTTCTGATACTCGTTTTTTATATATCTCGATACTCGCTATTCTTGACTTGACTCTCGATTTTCTCAACTCGATGCTTACTACTAAAATGTACTACTACAATGTACTACTAAAATGTACTACTAGAATGTACTACTACAATGTACTTCTAGAATGTACTACTACAAGGTACTACTACAATGTACTATTAGAATGTGCTACTACAATGTACTACTAGAATGTACTACTAGAATGTACTACTAGAATGTACTACTACAATGTACAACTAGAATGTACAACTATAATGTACTTCCAAAATGTACTACTAGACTGTACAACTACAATGTACTACTAGAATGTACTACTACAATGTACTACTAGAATGTACTACTGCAATGTATTACAAGAATGTACTACTACAATGTACTAATACAATGTACTAATACAATGTACTATTACAATGTACTACTACAATGTACTACAATGTACTACTACAATGTTCTTCTAGACTGTACTACTAGATTGTACAACTACAGTGTACTACTAGTATGTACTACTTCAATGTACTACTACAATGTACAACTACAGTGTACTACTAGTATGTACTACTTCAATGTACTACTAGAATGTACAACTACAACGTACTACTACAATGTTCTACTAGAATGTATTACTACAATGTACTACCACACTGTACTACTAGAATGTACTACTAGAATGTATTACTACAATGTACTACCACACTGTACTACTAGAATGTATTACTACAATGAACAACTACAACGTACTTCTACAATGTACTACTAGAATGTACTACTACAAGGTACTACCACACTGTACTACTAGAATGTACTACTAGAATGTATTACTACAATGTACTACCACACTGTACTACTAGAATGTATTACTACAATGAACAACTACAACGTACTTCTACAATGTACTACTAGAATGTACTACTACAAGGTACTACTACAATGTACTACTAGAATGTACTACTAGAATTTACTACTACAATGTACTACTAGAATGTACTACTAGAATTTACTACGACAATGTACTACTAGAATGTACTACTAGTATGTAAGTAGACCTTGCAAATACCCGAGTGCCCTATTGAGTATACGGCGATACAGTGTTGTTTCAGGTAAAGTAACTGACTTGTAGTCTTATACAATCGGATTTGGGGCCAAATACAACAAATATGCCCTGGTTCCGATGGATTTACTGTCGAATTTTACAAGTTCTTTTGGAAAAATCTAGGCGGTTTTCTATCTAGGTCTCTAAATACTGGGTACGATATGCAACATTTTTCAGATTTTCAGTCTCAGATAATCATTACTTGCATTCCAAAAGAAGAAAAAGACAGGAAATTTATAAAACATTTGGAGACCAATCTCACTACTTAATGTAGATTGCAAGATCGCTTCGGCGTCGATTGCTGATAGGGTGATGAGAGTCCTTCCGTTTATCATTAGTGACACCCAAAAGGATTTATAAAAGGGAGATTTATTAGTGAAAATACAAGACTCTTGTATGACCTGATGCAATATCTTGAGGAAAAAAATGAATTTGGTCTTCTCCTATTGATAGACGTTGAAAAGGCTTTTGACTTGGTTGAATGGGACGTTCTGGAAACTGCTCTGAAATCTTTTAACTTTGGAGAATCAATTTGTCACTGGTTCAGAGTATTTTGCAATAAATCAAAAAGTTGTGTCATTAATAATGGACATTTATCCCCTTTTTTTAATTTGGAGAGAGGTTGTCCCCAGGGAGACCCTTTAGCACCGTATATATTTATAATAAGAATTGAACTTCTTGCAATAGAACTAACAAAAAGAACACAAATATTACAGGCATTTTCTATAATGAAATGGATTTCAAATTAGGGCAGTACGCTGATGATGCTTTTTTATTATTAGCTGGTTCTCATTTGTCATTGAAAACAACCATGCTGATTTTAAATGACTTTTCCTTGGTATCAGGTCTGTACTGCAATGTTTTGAAATCAAAAGCTATTTGGATTGGAAATAAGAACGTTTCTAATGAAAAAATATGTCCAGAAGTTGATATTAACTAGTCAATGTCCAGTTTTATATTACTGGGAGTAGATTTCTCTCTGAACTTGGAGGATATGGTAGAACTTAATTATTCGACGAAGTTAAAGGAAGTAAAGAAACTGTTGGCTGGTGGAGCAGAAGAAATTTATCCGTTATTGGAAAAATTACTTTGATAAAGTCTTTGATTTTGCCTAAATTCATTCATCTTTTTGCAGCTCTGCCAATTCCTCCACATCATATAGAAAATGAACTGAATACATTATTTTCCAGTTTATTTGGAGCTGTAAAACTGAGAGGGTTAAAAGAGACACTCTTATATGTTCTTTTAAGCAAGGGGGATTAAATATGATTCACTTGCACTCATTTGTGTGTTATATAAAACTTTCCTGGATTAGGCGTCTTTTACTAAACGAAGATGGTTTATGGCAAAAACTGGTTTCTGAACAAATATTTGTACGCTGTTATTTAAATTTTAAAAAAATAAATTAAAAGAAATTTCTAAATGAATTAAAAATATTTTTGGCGTTATGTTATTTATGCTGTATCACAATGGAAAAATAAACCATCTACTGTCTATGAATACTTGTCTCAAGATATTCTTAATTTAGTTACTATAGATAATTTTAAATCATACACAAGGTGGAGAACAAACGGTGTTGTACTTATTCAAAATCTGTTTGATGCACAAGGATCTCTATTAAGTTTTGATGAAATAAAACAAAAAACACAAACTAATAATTTCATACAGTACTTTGCTCTTATCTCAAAGATCTCGGTGCTGTGGGAAAAGAAAATTAAAATGTTTTTTGAAAGTGGAAATATTTTTGGTGTAGTTTTGGACAAAACATAACTCTTTAGGGTAAAAGCAAAGAATAAATTTATCTATAAAGACCTGATAAGAACCAAGATACAAAAGCCAAATGGCAAACATGAAACTTGGTCCAGGCAGCTAGAGTGTGCAATTGGTGCAAATGAATGGACCAACTCTTTTGTTTTGGCTAAACTTCGTACAAAAGACACAAAACTGATTAGCTTTAATTTTAGATTTCTCCATAGAAATATTGGCACAAACGAGTTTTAAAAAAACGAGTAATTTAAGTGATAATGATAAAGGTACTTTTTGTAATGAGGGAATAGAACAAATTGAGCACTTATTCTATGACTGTTCAGCTACTGAACACTTTTGGAAACTGTTTGTAGAATCGATCCAAACTTACAACCCAAATTTTAGAATTACACGAAAAGACGTCTTTATAGCAAAAAACAACTTTGATGATAATATTAACTTCCTAATTTTTGTTGCAAAATATATTATATACAGATCACGTTGTGCATCAAAAGTCCCAAATCTCACCCATTATAAATATTATTTTTCATCATATAAAACGCTGGAAAAATATGACGCCAAAGTGAATAACAGAATTGATGAGTTTAAGAAAAAGTGGACCCTATTGTCAATTTTTGGTACATGATTTTTTTTTTTTTTTAATTTTTTTTTAAACAAACAAACAAACAAGAAAACAGGCAATTTAAAACACCTTGGGGTTTGTATGCGAGTGTGTCTTTGTGTACAATAATTGTGATTGTATGTGTCTGTGTGAGCATGTGCATGTGTGTGTGTGTTGTTTAAGGGAACACATGTAAAGATCAGGATGCACACAAATGTAACGTAATGCCCCATACACCAGGTCAGGTGGTGATGTAAGGGAATATGTAAAATCCTGACAACTTATGTTCAATAAGAAAATACAAAAAAAAAATTTACAAATTGAAAAAAAGACATAATTAGTATTATTGACATTCATTCAATCTTTGGATCATAATGTGTTCCTCAAACTTTCAGAAAACTCTTTGTGTTTCCATTTGTGATCTTCAGTGAGAAGTCATAGACGAATTATAAAAAGTATTAGCCAGCGCGCACTTTGGAATGCTTTCCGCTAATTAGAACGATTAGGTAGAGAGCGGGGCTCATCATTCCAAGAAATGAATATTGTAAATACTTTTGCAACCTTTTGATTTTAAGGTTGTACGTTAGCGATATTACGGGCAAGAAAAATAAGAGCAACTTTCAAAAAAGCCATTAAGAATATCGCTTTATTGTTGATGCAAAACTGTATAAGCTAAAAACAAAATCTTCTATAAGCTCGTCAAAAAAAGGTTTCTGTACTAATTTTTAAGTTTAAATGTTGCAAAAGCAAAAATTCACAAATATTGCAACAAAAAATATTACGTATCATTTAATTTTCTTTTCATGTCTTTAGATTCACGCCACATTTTCTAACAAAGCAAAATGCCTGGAAAATTATGCATTTGAATTGTATTAGACTACTACTATAAATTATTTGTAAGCGTTCTCGCAAAATTATTATATGTTGATGATAATTTTAATAGTGCATTTGCATTTTAGATTTTTTGTTGATAATCTCCGTTAATTTAGCAAGTCTGCTAAATTCAATTCATACGGGAGATTTAAAACTGTCATGGGTGATAGAGACTCGCAAATGATCTTGATTTTTACCTGACACTTTCGTCTCAACTCAAACAAACACAGACTCAAACAAGCCAGTGATAAACGTGACCAATTTCTCTGCGAGGACTTTGGATATATTCTTAAATCTAACAGTATAAGTTTAAAGTATACGCTGTCGTTCGAAATAATTCCGAAGTTAACTTGCTTGCCGCTTTGATATGATCTTGGCTCGATCATTTTTTTTCTCTCTCTCTCTCTCTCTCTCTCTCTCTCTCTCTCTCTCTCTCTCCAATCATTTTGGTTTGTTCGCTAATTCATTCTTCCCACCCCTAACTCCCTTGGTTTGTAAGAACGAATATTTGTTTCTAAGTGATGTGGAGGTCAGGGATCGTACTAAAGCCATTCTCACCCTGTGATTAGTTTTAAGGATTCAATAAGTTGTCTTCTGTTTGCTAATTCAATCATTCATTCTTTGCATCCATTCATTCAGATAGATAACAGCAATTGTGTGGCCAGTATTAACCTTCCCTTTTTTTCCCCAGTTACATACATAACAAATATTCTTTTCTTTGCAAGGACAGACACTCAATGTACGATGCACAACATAATTGTACATAAGTTTTGCTGTTGTAAGAAAACAAAAATGTGACTCCCCATTTGATACAAAAGTACACCAAAAAATAGTTTTGCGAATTTCAAAAGGCTCATATCTACAAATTTAGCCACTATATTTGGAAAACTTGTTCAAGGGTTCATTAGAAAGATAAGATTATTATTTGAATCATTATCTGATTGAATATCAAAATCTTTCGAGAGTAGAATATCAATATGTATATATCACAATTGCTGATTTACAGATAATAACAATAGGAACTGTTTTCGTCAGCTATTGAGTTTGGACTGATTTACAGATAATAACAATAAGAACTGTTTTCGTCAGCTATCGAGTTTGGGCAGCTACGAATTAAATAAAGCACAAACGCTCCAGTACATTTTTACGAAGTGAAGAACCAAACTTGCTTCATACATCATTAAAATTGGATAGTTTGCAACACACTTTCAGCTAATGTTTATCGAAGTGACAACGGGTAGCAGGTTAGTGTGCGTATTAAATCTAGGGTGACAAAACGAGAACCGTAAATTTGTAACAAAGTGACGAACCAAACTTAACACATTCAGCATTGACATTTGATATTTTGCAACACTTCTGCCAATGTTTATCGATGCGACAATAAGTGCATATCAGTCAGCATATTAAATCTAGGGCTGCAAAACGAAAACAGTTCAGTTGTAACGAAGTGAAGGACCAAACTTGCCTCTAACAGCAATGACATTGGATAATACATTGTTCTGTGCCACTTGTTGGCTTGCAAGAACACGTTTTGTTTTTGTTGGTTTTAACGGCACTTTTAGCACATTACTGGCTATATCAGGCTGCGAAAATGGGAGCTAAGTGCCTTTCCCAAGGCTACACTGGGGCAACCGACCCGGGCTGACATGGGTGGGTATCGAACCTGCATGTATGGAATTACGAGTCCGATGCCCGACAAACTGAGTTACAGCGGGTCCCCTTTGTAAGAACGTGTATTTGTTTCCAAGTGTGTGTGTGTGGGATTACACTATAACCCTTCTCTCAATTTCGTTAGTTTTAAGGATCTAATAATGTGTCCTTTTTTGTAAATTCATTCATTAAGTTATTTCATCAATTCATTCACCCATATATGAAACTGTGGTTGCATAGGCCATATTTACCTTCATTTTTTCCCACCTTTGGACAAAAACTATTCTTCTCTTTACAAACACAGATACGCAATGTGCGATGCAAAACAGCAATGTATCTCAGTGTCAATCCTTTAAAAAAAAGATGTAACTCCCCTTTCGATATAAAAGTACATCAAAAGCTTGCGCCTAAAATTTGTGAGATTGTTAGACACTGAACACGATTTCGTGAATGAGATATTTATCCCTGAATGTAATTGAACGATGAATGAATCTGACACCATACTCGTGCACATAACGTCCAACAATGGATTTAACAGAATGATGTGTACAGTGTTCAACAACGGATATAAGAAAATGACGACGTTCCTTAATGGAACTAATCAGAGCATGGAATTTAAATGAATAATCAAACGATAATCAATATATGGAACTCATAAACAAATATGATTGATATATGGGCCTATCACCAAGTATGCTGAATGTATAGAACTTATAAACAAATATGATAAATATATGGATATATCACCAGGGATGATCAATGTATATTATTTATTCACAAATATGAAAAATGCATGACTCATCAATAAGTATTTTCGGTTCCACCGCTCTCGTCGGATGGTCAAGGAGCAACCACGCATGGCCCACTCCTCCCAGTCTGCCGAATGCATGAAACACGCTTTGTTTAAATACATGAGGGGCTGATGGTCCCTTTGGATATATGGATATATCACCAGGGATGATCAATGTATATTATTTATTCACAAATATGAAAAATGCATGACTCATCAATAAGTATTTTCGGTTCCACCGCTCTCGTCGGATGGTCAAGGAGCAACCACGCATGGCCCACTCCTCCCAGTCTGCCGAATGCATGAAACACGCTTTGTTTAAATACATGAGGGGCTGATGGTCCCTTTGAAGAACAAAAAACCTTCCGAAAACGTGCGTGTTAAATTTTCCTATCTCCCACACCAGTACTAAAACACTCCTTTTTAATCACGGAGTAGTTTTGCTCCCGAGGCACCAATTTTATACTAGCATAAGCAATGGGTAAATTTACCCCCTAATGGACCTGTAGTAAAACTGCTCCTAATCCCGTGTCGGACGCATCAGTTCTCATTACGAACGATCTGTTCAGCTCTAGCAACTTTAGGACTTGGTGTATCAATCAACTTTCCCTTAAGAGCGTTAAAAGCTCTTTCCTGGCATGAACCCCAAGAAACTTTATTGGGTTGCCCTTTCCTAGTTAAATCCGTCAACAAACTAGTTATAGCGGCGAAATTTGGAACGAAATTCGCGTAAAACCCTATTAACCCAAGGAACGATCGAATCTGTTTCTTGGTTTCTGGTCTAGAAGCATCTCTGATCGATTCAATTTTGTCAGGATGGGGTTTTCAACTGACCCGCTTATTTGATGGCCTAAGCATTCCAAGTTAGAATATGCTATACTACACTTGATAGGTCTTACTGTGAGATTGGCCTTGCGGAGTCTGTCAAACGGGTTGATTAATACCCTAGTATGCTCTTCCCATATATGCCTGTATACAAGAATATCCTCAATGAAACTATTTACGTTCTACAAGCCTTTCAACACTGTTGCGCCTAAGACGAACGCACAACGCACGGGGGTTGACCAAACCGAAAGATATCACTCTAAACTGGTAGAGACCTTCAGGGTATGTGAATGCCATTAACGCACGGGCATTATAAGCAATGGGCACCTGCCAATATCCTTTGGTAAAATCTAACTTCGAAATATATTGGGCCCTGCCAGTTTTGAAAACAAGCCTTCCATATCTGGCATCGGTTCCGCATCAAACACGGTGATTTTATTCATTTGACGGAAGTCTATGCAAAAATGGTTTTGTTCCATCTTTCTTTCTGACCAATACCACGGTAGACGAATACAAGGAGTTTGAGGGTTCAGTCACTCCCAGATCTAGCAATTTACTTACTTCCTCGTTGATTGTCTCCCATGCTTTAAAGGTATTGGATATCCTTTAATTCTGATTTACTCTGCGGTATTTAAGTTTATTTCATGATTTATGAATTCAGTATGGCCTGGTCTGTATGTAAATAAATCAGGATACCTGTTTAGAATCTCCCCGATTTGCCGACGCTGACCTTCGGGTAACTCTGGACACACATTGACCATTTCTACTCCTTCTTTTTCCACCCCCATGGATCATTTTCGTGGAATGTCTGTACTAGGGTATGCTTTTAGTTCGTCACTCTCCACTCGTCTTCGATGACCGCAGTACATAAATGTTCAACACCCCTGTTTCTTTCGTTTGATCAGACTTTTCCACGTATCGCTTTAACATATTGGCATGGAACATTCTCAAAATACATTCCATGTATATTCTGCAAACCATTTCGCACTTTACCTGTTTGACCTGATAAGGCCCCTTTCATTGAACCAATAAATTTTTCATACTAGTATGGAGAAGCACTAACACTCGATCACCTACATCGAATTTCCTACGTGACCCGACTTCGCGAGATGGTCGTGTGCCATCCGACACGTACTCTCTAATCTCTCGCGTAGGTCGACGACATATTTGTAGGTTGTTTCAACTTCCTCGTCCGCAACATTACTCGACAATAGTTTGTGCAGAATCCGCATAGGACCACGAATTGTCCCTCCGTATAACAACTCGAACGGCGAAAATCCCAAGTTTTCGTTCAGTACCTCGCGATACACGAACAAAATTGCTTTCAAATATCGGTCCAAATCTCGCGGTCTCTCCGCGCACATTCGATGTAGCATTTGTTTTAACGTCCCGTTAAATTTCTCCGCTAATCCATTACACATGTGGTGATACGGTGTTGTGCGTAACTGCTTAATTGACAACAACCTACTAATTTCTGCCATAAGTTCTGAAACAAATTAGGCCCCACAATTCGTGAGAACCTCCTCAGGCACCCCTACCCTGCTGAACATGTCAACAAGTGCCTCGGCCACACCTTCGGTTTCAATTGATGGTAAAGCTATGGCTTCCGGGCATCTAGTTGCGTAATCTACTAGAGTTGGAATCAGGTCACAATTAATATTTCCGGTTCAGTACCCACGAATGTAGTCCCAGTCTATTCTTAGATCATTTTTTCCTCTCTCATTTTGGTGGTGATGTATGCATTAGATTTAGGCATCCTTAGTATTGATTTAAAGGAAATTGGTTATTGTTTAGAATATGAGTATTATAGTGTGGTTGTCTGTGTGTATTTTGGCGACAGTGCACAGTGAGTAATGAGGCATTGGTGCTGATCCGGAATTGAAATCTGTGACTCATTGCACGTTGCTTTGTTTACAGTCCAGCCATTCATAAGAATGCCGGTTAACCTATGAAAAGAACTTCAGCGTGAGTTCATCTTTGAAGATACTTTACTGCAACATATGATTTATTAGGATTTGGACACAATGGAAAGTTCAGTACTGACAAACAAATGTTTTTCCGATCTGTAATAGGAAATATTGCGCGAGATGTTGATCACGGCTTCCGAAACTTTCAATTTACGCAGCAGCTGTTTCTCCATCCGCGCCTGCGACCTAGTTTCGACCGCTTGAATAATGCGAAACCGAAAATCTGACAGTCTGGAGCCCTCGACATTTCTAATCGTTAAGTCATGTCTGGGGTTGTCCACACACAGCGCGTCGACGGTTCCGGTAAGGAAAGACGTCTAGATTTTTGCGACGGGAACACGATCAATCATTTGATCTAACAACATACACGGGGATTTCCAACCAAGCATTTGGCCATCCTCAACGAGACTCCGCTTTACCACGACGCCCGGACACCCGGTGTCGCGTAAGACCGTAACTTCTTGACCGTTGGCGGTACCACTAGCTGTCGGTACCCTCACCTCGGGAAAGTGCCGATCGACTGAATAACATCACGACCGATCTGTATCCAGAGTTCTCTTGTTGAATTTCCTCATGATTGTCAAATATGAGCGAGGGTAGGGTGGCGTACGTTTGTTGGATTTACAGAAAATTACATCCAAAGTTTAAGAAACCTTCGCCTTAAATAAACTTGAAAGACGGACTACCGACTGATGACTTAATATGTTGTAAATTGTAGCGACTTTTATTAGTAGGTACAGCAGGCAAATACGTGTAATGAAACGAGAAACTAAACTTATTGAAATAATTTCTAAACTTTTCTGCATGTGATAAATGTGATAATATTCCGAGGTAGATTCAATCTTTCATACCTTTGACTGAACCCTTCCGTATTATTATTTTCTTTTCTTTTCTTTTCTTTTGCAAAACATCAAGCATAACACCTAATGGTGACGTCATTTTATTATTTACGGCAAATTTCACATGATTTTTCAAAATGTGATATAAAATATGGTAAGTAGTGAGAAAAAAAATTCAAATTGGTGAGTAGGATAATTTCTTTTGTTCCAGATCTGCATTAGAAATAAATAAATAAATAACTTTAGTTGCTTTGTGGTTTTAACGCCATTTTTCACCACATGATACATGGCCGTCAATATATCTGGTGAAGGAAGAGCCCAGGAAAAGCTCTGGGAAGAACCACCGACCCAGAGGAAGCTACTCGCAAGCTTTCTCACAGACCTACGTTGGCCGAGCCCGAGACTTGAACCCACGTGGACAGAGGTGAGATGTCAGAGACCTGTAAGGGTGAGCGCTTTATACCACTTGCCCCCCCCCCCCCCCGGGCCCCCAAGATTAAAAAATAAGTTTAATAAGTAAATAAGATGCAAACATATAAAAAAAATAGGGAACCAAAAGAAAGAAATATCAGCCGGTAGTGTTGCATGTAATTAATATAGCTTTATCAATTTGTTTTTGTTTTGTTGTTTTTTGGGGGGGGGTTTCTGGTGGGGGAGAGGGGAGTCTGTTTAACTTTTTTTAGGGGGCAGGGTTTCGGGGTGGGGATAGAACCTCAAACATGATAATTTCTTGCTGAAGAGATGAAATGTGTTTTGCGTTGTTTATTGTAGAATTAAATCAATAGATTGTCTTCCTACCAAAAGCGCTTGTTCTATCTTAAATATGCTATGTCGTGTGTTACTTTTGTTTTTAAAAACCATTGTTTAATGTAGATTATTTTCACTGTCTTTCTGTAATTGTTGCAATAGACTCGCATATGTGACATGGTGAATGCATTATTTTAGTGTCATTGTGCGATAATCATGTTCTACAATAATATATTTTAATGAAGAGTGGAATCAATTGGGTTACATTCTCATTCCCTGCTGCTTCTTAGTCATCCCATTCAACCAATGCCTCGCTGCTTACAGCAGAGACATCTTGCTTGTCTCCTTTCCATCCGTTGCTACGTACGTACGCGCATTAGTCAATCTGTATGTTTGTCCGTGCGTTCGTCTTGAGCTAATTAGTACGACTGCACAAACTTATTTATAGAGAAATACAATTTAGTATACATGCTTGGATTTATTGATGAATTAGTCAGATTTTCATGTCACTAAAGAAATTGTTACATTTTTAGAATACATTTAGGAATTCTTTTAAACTTAGAATTTTTGGTTGCAATGATTTGCAAAAAATATTGTATCTTTCATTTCGATCATTAAAACAGACATTTTCATAATTGTATAATGATCACCCACTACTCCATGAAAGAAATAACACTGCTATACATAATGTAAAATTTCCATGTACATTTTTAGGTCAGAAATTGTTGAAGAATATAATAACACTGTTTTAAATAATGTTAAATTTCCATGTACATTTGTAGGTCAGATATTGTTCATCAATATATCAGTCTTCGATAGTCTGCGGAAAGCATGCATTTCGTATTTTATATACCATGGAAATTCACTTAGCATAAATTAAAAAGCTAGTAAATACTTGCCTGAAGGTAAGTTTATTGAAGCCTGACAGTACAAAGTATATAAAACATATTTCTGTGAGTTTATTGGCACTCTCAGAGTTTATATATTATGGAACAAAACGATTTTATACGAACGTGTATATGGATTGCCTGATTCAATCATGGATCTGTTGCTTGAGAAGGAAATGTATTTATCTATTTATTTACTTCTTTACTTATTTTCGCAAAAAATACTAATTGATCACACAGAAATATCGTCTAATAGGAAAATGTAACGGAGTTTTATCAAAGGGTCTGCACGAGCATTGCAAAAGTAGTACGTCTGCAAAATCCTTAAGTAGTGCGACAGCGGCAGGCTTATTATTCTCCCGTGTTAATTTGGCCGTTTTCAGTATGTTAGCAGGTGAGGATTGGGGGGTAGGGGTGGAGGGGCGGACCCAGCGATCCACCCAAAAACTTGAGCGCAAAACAAGAGTAAAATTTATGTACAGTTAGATTGTTAAAATTATGCCCTGGAAGCGCTTAAGATGCAGAAGCATCTGTAGGCCTCGCCACCCCACCCCCACACATTTATAGGGTACAGTCCCAGTGACCCCTCGCCCACTAATTTACGCATCGCCCACCACACTCCACCCCCAAATGATAAATATGTTTAGGATTTGTAACTGTTTCTTTCTCCATTCACATTCCTTTTTCTTATTGTTACAACCCAATTCTATGATTTCTTTGTGTATTGAGACGGTATAAAATTATATATTGCTCTTTCTTTCTAGGACGTAAGCGCATACACACATACTAGCAGTTGTTCATTTGAGTGGTTTGCATATTCTCTCTCTCTCTCTCTCTCTCTCTCTCTCTCTCTCTCTCTCTCTCTCTCTCTCTCATCTTTTATTACACTCACTAACATCAGTATATAATTGTGGCATACGCTTTAATTGTCAATCAAACATACTGGCAATATTCCTAGTATGAATAAAATAGGAACATGATTCGATTATATATATATTGTGTAGGAGCCAGCCTTATTTTCTACTTCAGTAAAATAGTAAAGAGGTCAAGGAACCGAACCATTTTCCTATTTAACGTGACTGACATATTTCAATTTCTATAAAAGTCTCTGTCATAACTTTATCTGCTTATGTTTTTTGCTTCCCACGCCCATCGCATGTCCTAAATACGTTGTTTGCTTTCCTTCCGAAACCTCTTGATCTTCACTGTTTCCTTTTCGAAAGGTCGCGATCAACACTGTTTCTTCAAATTTTCATTTGTTATTCTGATGTGATGTTGTGTGGTATTTGCCTCTCGCTCCGTTTCTCAGTGACTGGAATTCCTAAGAAACAAATTTAGAGACAGAATTGTTTAGTATATTTTCGTTAACACCGGTAATATCTGTACATTTCTATAATCTGTGGTCCTGGAGAGGAACTGAGTTTGTGTGTCTGTGTTTTTTGTTAGACATGTAGATTGTAACAAATCTTTTGTCGTACTCTGTTTTCCCGTCAGTGGCAGTGAACGTGTATGACAGTCTAGATAATCCCGAATCTTGACTGCAATACAACGGAACAGACTGTTCTTTGAGATTCTTCAATACACCTTAATAATTTGAAACTTTTTTGGAGCCACAGCTGGTTGCAAAATAATGGAAACTATAATCAAGATATGCGTTGTTCTCTTCTTGCTTGGAATAGTTCATACCAATGGTAAGTGAAGTCCCTAATGTTTAACGAAACTATTAAATTTACAAAAGTTTGAGATGAACGCATCACAGTAACTGCTGAATGTTGACGGTATGAAATGATCTAGACCTGACATGGGAATCCTCATGTAGAGTTTAGCGGGTTATTTACTGTAAATAAGGTGATTGACTATCGTTTATTGTCAATTCGCCAAGCAAGAAAATATTCCTACAAAAATTTACTTAAAAATGACAGATAGATATAGTTACTTTTCATTCAAAAACATTTGAAAGTTACGCTTACATAGATGCAATTTGAACAAAATGAGACTAAAAAATGATTGTGTATATTGTACTCAGTATACTAGTCTAGTTTCTTTCAAGAAGTATCGAAATAGTGTTGGATTGACTCTTTGTATTCCTGCAAATAAAGTGTCAATTTTGATGTACCAACACATGTCCAATCTGAACACAGTTTTGTTAGTCCAAACCCAACTTTTAATACTGCTATTTTTCACCTATTCAAACCAAATAATAATTTATTTATAATACTTCATACATCCCTTTCTTGCGTATTACCATTTAGCACAAAAGCACAACTCTATGCTAACTTTATTCGGCACTATTGTTTGACTACTTGACGATTTAACAACTGTAAGGTTGTAAATAACTATGGGTGTCTCCTATGCAAATACAACCGTTTTTGTGGCATTAATGTTTTAAAAGTTGATCATTGTATATTTAGTCGAGAAAATGTATTTCTGCAATGCAGTAAGATACTTTTATATCTGTATTTGAAAGTAATATGTTTGCACCAGCGTTTGTAAGCAAACTAAACATCATTAACACAGTAAGAACTGCATCTGCCATTATGCAGTTTGTTTTTATTTCAAACTAGTATTGTGCACAACTGACTTGTAATATGATCGAAAATGATAACATGAAGTTGTTTATGAATAGTTTTCAGAATGAGATCCGTTAATACTTAAGGGATTAGGAAATTAGAAAAGTGTTTTATGATTTATTACAACTCAGAAGCCGACATAATATGCCGTAGTTTGTTGTTGTTTGCTGTTGTTGTTGTTGTTGTTTTTTGTTTTGTTTTATTTTTTTTGGGGGGGGGGTTGATACATGCGGTCAGGAAATCATATGTTGTTTCGCAAGGTCATCTTAAAAAACATATATGTGTGTGTGTGTGTTCACGTATGTTACAGTATGATTGTGAAACCAGGGATTTCGAGCATTTCGTGTAATCATTGAACTGTTAGTAATATCGTGTAAACCCTGATTCACTTAGGAGGTTTCATGAATAAACGACAAATGGAATTTCAGGAAATTTGTGCAAAGGTTGTCCAGAAATTTCCGAGAAATCACTGAATGTTGTCAAAGGATTCGGATGTAGAGCGCAAGATTTTAATATATGTACAGGAATTTATCAAAATATATTGCATACAAGTGTTTTGCGTGATGATATAATTTAATTAATTGATGAACGTCTGCGCTTAAATGTTGAAATCAATCAATTATATAATTGTAATGATACGCAAATGTACCCATTGAAACATTATACATGGAGTAGACATATATGAGATTAATATATATATATTAGTATATTGCATTCAAATCCCTTGTTGCATTTTACTATTGTATATATTGATGTACCAAAACATAAAAACAGTAAGTAAATTATGCTTTCATTCATTCATTTGATATACGCAAAGATAAAAAAAAATAATAAGAAAAATATTCTTTCATTCATTCATTTACACACACAGTAAAAAAGCTCAAAATTGTTCTGGATGTTTTTCATGTAATACATAATTACATCGTGATATTCCTATAGAATGTGTGAAATTACTTCATCACATTAAATTTAACAACACATAATACAATGAAATTTCACTGTTAATGTTGATTTTAAATTTCTAGTTTAAAATATTTATGTAAATTCCACGTTTATTTTCATACAAGACCAATGAAACTATTTAGGTCCGTCACCCTCAGTAAGTTAATCAAATTCCTGCCTCCTTTGATATCACGTTGCACAAAAAATAACAATATTTTAATCAAAATCTAATACATTTCATGTTGTCACAAAATACCTTTTCAAAGAAAAATACAATCCTGGCAAATTTGCACAGATACTTCATCACTTGAAATTTCATATGAAATACAGGTATATTAATTTCGTGGAAACCTCGAGGAGGTTTCATAAAAAACAAACTATGAATATCAAGAAACTTCCACAACGGTTGTCCATGAATTTCGGGAAATTCCTAAGTGTTGTCAAAGGATTAGAATGCAGAGTTCTAACGCAAGATTTGATTATATGTAAAGGAAATATATCATTGTAATGATTTGCAAATGTACCCTTTGAAAAATTATACAAGGAGTAGACATATATGATATCAATATATATTAGTATATTGCATTGAAAATACTTGTCGTGTTTTACTATTGTTTATATTGATATACATAAAACATAAAAATAATAAGTTAAATATTCTTTCATTCATTCATTTACACACTTAGTAAAAAAGCTCAATAGTTTTATGTAATCTCAATGTGTTTCATGTAATACCCAACTATCATGTAATACCGAACTACATCGTGATATCCCTAGTGAATGTGTGAAATTTTATTACATCACTTCAAATTCCATTTGCACTACAAACATACAGAAATACAATGAAATTTCACTGCTCTAATACCGATTTTAAATTTCTAGTTTCACAAATTTCTATAAATAGCAATATTTTAATCAAAGTCTTATACATTTCCTTAGTATTGTCATAAAATACCTTTTCAGAGGAAAATAAAATCCTGGCAAATTTGGACTGCTACTTCATCACTTGAAATTTCATATGCAATACAGGTATAGAACCCAAATAATGTTACAATTGCAACGTGTGTTTGATTCATGTTTTCCGTAAAATGACTGGTATTTTCATTGAATCCTATTATTATTATTATTATTATTATTATTATTAAATAAAATCTCCTTGCACAGAAACGATGACTGGAATTAAAATGTTGGTCCTGCTAGTTATTGCCGAATTCCTCATTGTTTTTTGTGTTAAATTTTTCTTTCTTCTCTGAGGTTTCCAGTAAATTTAAAGAAACTACTGAATTACTCCCAATCTTTTTGTGATGAAAGGGGAGACGATGAAATAGTAACCCCAGTATACAATAATATTTCAAGTAATACCTAGATACCTAGCCTTGTAATGAAACTTCTAGTTACATTCTGAGCGTTAATGTAGACTGCATAAATATTGTTAAGTGATTTACATTATTATTCTTAGAATGATAATTTTCCAAATTAGACGGAAGAGATTTCAAAAGTAATACACTGCACAGTAATAACAATAATATACATAAAAAAAAACTCGATAATAAATTATTGTTAGTGCGGTTTTTTTTCCTACTGCTTTTAATACTATTGGTTGTTTTTGTTAGGGAGAAAAGTTTTAAATTTCATATTAATTTTATAGCAACCCTGTCAACACAAAAGAATGTACATTTCTCATAAATAAGAGCTTGGTATTCGCAAAATGTCAACATGAGACAAACATATTCATGGAAGTATATGCCATTCTTAACAAATAAGTTTATTTTTAATTTGATAGGGCAATTGGCCTTATTAAATTTACTTAATATGAAGACACCGTCCAAAATTAATTATGTCTTATAAAAACAGTTACTTTATATTCAGATAGTACATGTTTACCAGAAAAAAAACCCAGTAAAATAATGTATTTTTGCTCACAGATTTCAGTAGTTACATAATATACCTATATATTTCAACGGTTTCATGAAACCCCTAAGTAAATCAGTGATTCCGTGAATTTGCTAAATATTTAGCAATTTCATAAAAACCTTAGTTTCACAATCTTACTATTTCATCTGTATGAAGTAAGATGTGTACATTGGTGACTTGTGCAAATGATAGTAATTGCTTGACTTCTCTGAAAGTTACCCAAGGAAGAAGTTTGAAAGAACAGCAAACATTTCATTTCAAAGGAGTTTTAAAATATGTAGATTTAACTCAGGTGCACTTGAGCAGATAATACAGGATTTTAATTTCATACAAGACAAAATTAATCCTTGTATATGGATAACATTTCCAGAAGTACGTATCATTATAAGTATGGACGAAAGGGTAAAACTGAGCGATTATATATCCGCTTACATCTGAAATTTAGATTACTGTGAATTTCAAGAAATTAAGTGGAATACTATTTTCACATTTTAAGCATATTTTTAAGAAAGTATTATCTATTCCTGCAGATTTGAAACCGGGGATATATCATCATGGAGATGATGCAACTGTGCTCATCGATAAACTTCAAAATGATGGAAACAATAATTTGGATATATACTTCTCTGGTTTCGCCAGTAAGCTAAATTTCACTTTTGTGATGCTGTATTTGCCAAACATGAACCATGGTGACTACAAACATGTTGGTAAAAATTACACTGGCCGAATAAAAAACATAACAATGAACAATGGTAGTCTCAGTTTTCTCCTACTAAATGTCAATTTTATGGACAGTGGAAATTATACAGTCTTGGAAGGTTCCAAGGAGAAAGGAAAACAACGTATTTTTATCACACGTATGTATTCTCTTCATCTTCCTTGAATACCAAGAAAAATAATTGTATTAACACTCGTGTATGAAAGTATTCATACTGCGTGTAAGTTTTCCTAGCGTTTTGATCCGAAGACGTTCGGATAAATACAGCCACCTCAGTTAATTGGCAACTCTTATTAACTAATCACCATGACTTCCAAATCTTGTCTGTAATTTGTGTAAGAAAGATTTGTTTTAGACGACTATTCAAACTTATTACATCGCGATATATTTAATATCGAAATAAATTTAGGAGAGTCATCGATGAAATGTCGCCAAAATTTTAATATGACCGTCTTGATCATATTTTACATTTTATTCGGCGGAGTTTTCAAACGTACAGCCATAGCACCGTGATACATCATATACATTAGGTTACGACCCCTGGATTATTGTCTCGGAGGAGGGGGGGGGGGGGGATCAGGTCTTGGTTGGGATAGGGTACAGGAATATGTACTAAAACGCGTGGGATTTGCATTGGCGAGACATGGAAGTAGATCAGGTTTCATTTTAAAAATCAAAAAGATTTTTTTTTTTTAATTTACAAATTACCTCAGTCTCATTTCATAATGATAGCAGTTTTGTATCAAATCATGTCAGTTTGAAAACAATGCTAACCATATAGTATTTCACGGTCA